>CM053503.1:71225380-71551355 GCA_028627145.1 Eidolon dupreanum | reverse complement strand
TTTTTTTTTGTCTCTTATTATCACCTTTTTAAAAAGTCTATTTAGTCTAAGTACTGTCATCATAGCTTTTTTTTTTCATTTCTATTTGCATAAAATATCTTTTTTTATTTCTTTACTCTCAGTCTGTGTATCTTTCAATCTGAATTGAGTCTCTCATAGACAGCTTATGTAGGGGTCCTGTTTTCTGATCCATTCAGCTATCCCACACATTTTAATGAGAGCATTTAATTTATTTGCATTTAAAGTGATTATTAATAAGTACATAGTTATTGCTATTTTATTATTTATATTTATGTTCTTTTTTCTCCCCCAACTCCTTCTTTTTAAAGAAGTTTCTTTAACATTTTTTGTAATACTGGCTTAGTGGTCATGAATTTCTTTAGCTTTTTCTATGTGGGAAACTCTTTACCTCACCTTCAATTTAACTTGATAGCCTTGCTGGGTAGAGTAATCTTCATTGAAGGTCCTCATTTTTCATCATTTTGAATATTTTGTGCCAATCCCTTCTGTCCTGCAGAGTTTCTGTTGAGAAATCAGCTGATGGTCTTATGAGAGCTCTCTGATAAATAACTAGCTGCCTTCATCTTGCCACTTTTAAGATTCCCTCTTTATCTTTAAACTTTGCAATTTTAATTATGGTGTGTCTTGGTGTGGGTCTGTTTGGATATATCTTGTTTCTGACTCTCTGTGCTTCTCTGACTTACATGTGTATTTTCTTCTTCAAGTCAGGGAAGTTTTCAGTCATAATTTTTCAAATAGGTTGTCCATTTCTTGCTCTCTCTCTTTTCCTTCTGGTACTTCTATGATGTAAATGTTGGTATGCCTGATGTTGTCCCAGAGGTCCCTTAAACTATCCTCATTTTTTAAATTATTTTTTCTTTTTCCTTTTCTGATTGCGTGTTTTCTACTACCTTGTCTTCCAAACTGCTGAATCGATCCTTTGCTTAATCTAATCTACTCTTGATTCCTTCTAGTGTATTCTTCATTTCAGTTATTATATTCTTCATTTCTGACTGGTTCTTTTTATGATTTCTATGCCTTTTTTATTTTTTGCTTGCTATCTCTGTTAAAGTTCTCACTGAGATCATTTATTCTTTCCCTAAGTTCATTAAACATCATTATAACCAACGTTTTAAACTCTGTGTCTGGTAGATTGCTTGCTGCCATTTCATTTAGATTTTTTTTCCTTAAGTTTTTCCTGTTTTCATTTAAGACATGTTTATTTGTTCTCTCATTTTAGTTGCCTCTCTGTATTTGTTTCTATGTATTAGGTAGATCTGCTACATATCTCAGTATTGGTGAGTTGGCTTTATATAGTAGGTATCCTGTGTGGCCCAGGGGTGCAGTTTCTCTATCACCTGAGCTGAGTGTTCCAGGACTGTCTCTTGTGTGGGTTGTGTGTGCCCTCCTGTTGTAGTTGAGTTTTGATTGTTTTTGGCACACCAATGTGTGAGACTGACTTTTAGTCTGACCGGCTGTGAGGATTGGCCATGCCCACAATGTATAGGCTGCTGGGTGTTGGGCGACCCCATGGACTGAAATTCTTCACAGTGGGCTTGTGTGCTTTTTGAAACTACCCTCAGGAGTCCTGCTTGTGGTACTAATCATGTAGTGCTCTCTTGTGGTCTGATACCAGTCTCCAAGTGTGTTGATTTTGAGGTTGCTTGGCTGGGGTTCCTGTGCAGGCCAAGGTCAGCTGCTGCCTGTGACTGGCCCAGGGCTACCAGGTAGGAGCTGCAAATCTATTCACAGTTGGTCACTGTCTTTGCTGGACCTGGGGGTACATGGGAGAAGCCATACTGTGAACCAAGGACAGCTACCACAAGTACAAGGACTGGAACAGCTCAACAAAAGGCTCACGGCCCCGCAAGGTTTGAGACTGCCTGCTGGTTGCCCATAAGGCTCAGCAACTGAAAGAACCTCGGTGATATGCAAGTTGAGTGAAGCGAGGTTTGAGGAAGTTCCCAGTGTAGAACAAATAAATTTTATCAGATTAGTATATATTCAGAATTGGTGCTAAGCCACTTGCAAAATCTGAGATCACACCTAGGCCAGCTGCCATCTGTTTTGGGTTTGCAGACTCTTGAGAATCATTCAAGAAATATTGTAGCTCAGTCTGAGGTTGACTGCCTGCCACCAAAAGTGTCTCCAGAGGCTTGTGAGCCAAGGCCTATTGATTGCTGAAGTAGCCTCCTGTTGTGCACAGGGCAGAGCTGGTTGCCAACCCATAAGAGTGCCTCCAGCAATTTGTGCAGTTGGGTGGGGTGGGGTGTCAGAGAGTCACAGGGGTGCAGTGAGCAGATCTTACCAGTGTAATGCAGATTCAGATTCAACTGTGTGGGGGTAAGGCTCAACACAGAGATAATGGTGGCTCTCCCTTCAGCAGTCTCCTTGAAGCCGCACAGCTCAGTCTTTTCCTGTATGTCTCTGGTCCTTCCTGAGTTTCTGTCCCTTTGCTGGAGCCTAGGCTGAGTGTCTACGAGTGAGTAAGTCTGTGCTCAGGCCTTTTAAAAGTAATGTCTGAGTTTTCAGCAGCCTTCTGTCTCACCCAGGTGGTTGGAATCCCTGCTGATTTTCGCAGCCAGATCTTGTGGGGACTCCTCTTTCTGGCACTGGAACCCTGGGCTGGGGAGTCTCAGTGTGGGGCTAGGGCCCCTTGCTTTTCTGGGGATACCTCTACAGCTGTGATATCCCTTTCAATGCTCAACTGCCATATTTGGGTGTGGAGCCCGCTTGTTTTTAGTCTCCGCCCCTCCTACAATTCTCAATGTGGCCTCTTCTTTATATCTTTAGTTATAGGAGTTCTGTTCAGTTAGTGCTCAGGTGATTCTTGAGGTTGATTGTTCCATAATTTAGTTGTAATTTTAATGTGGTCAAGGAGGAGGCAGGCTCAACATTTACCTACTTCGCCATCTTGACCAGAACTCCTGAGATTGTGCATTTCAAACAAGATCCCAGGACTGTTGCTGCTCCTTGGTTCATGCTTTGAAGAACTAAGCAATAGAGTCCTCTCATTTCCTATTGTACCTTGCCTGTCTCTTTTCTCACGCTGATTGGTCTCTATGATAAACCACCAATATTTTAGATTCCTAGGACTATTGTAACAAAGTACTACAAGCTGAGTGTCTTAAAATGACAGAAGTTTATTCTCTCATAGTTCTAGGGAAATGAAATTCAAAATTAGGATGTTGGCAAGACCATGCTCCCTCTGAAGTCTCTAGGCGAGAATGCCTCCTTGCTTCTTGTGGCTTCCGAATAGTTCCAGGTATTCTTAGCATCATTCTAATCTCTGCCTCCATTTCCATATGGCCTTCTCTTTTCTTGTCTTGTGTGCCTGTGTCTGTTCTCCTTTTCTTGTAAGGATACCAGTTATACTGGATTAGGCCCCACCCCAATTCAGTATGACCTCATCTTAACTTGATGACAGATATAGGGGTTAGAACTTCAGCATATCATTTGGGGGACACAATTCAACCATTAGTGCTCACTTTCTACCTTTAATAAAAATGGTTATTTTTTGTTCTTATTTTTATTAACACTTTCATTTCATTGTGTGTAGTTTGGATGAGAGGTTTGGAAAGTGCAAATTTGTCTGTGATGCTTTGTGGTGGGTAAACTTTCTTCACACATTCATGCTAAGCTAGGCTGTATTCCTTTCTATCTTAAGGGCAGTAATCTTACCATATTCAAGTGACCCAAATGTTCCAGAACACAGTATTTATGTTCTTTTACAACATTCCTCTCCAATGACTTTGACCTGGCAATAAAAATTACTACGTAATTCCATCATATGAAACAAGCGTAATGTGGATCTTCACTTTCTTTCTGGTTCACTCATTTTACCAAGTCATTACTATTATCTTTCTTTTCTTCTCTCCTTCCTCCTTCTTTATAATAGTATTCCAAGAAATTCCTTCATTCCACATTTTATTATAGCTGCAGGTGCAAAATCTCATTGCCTATCTTCCATGCAAACAAAAAACAACTACTCTGTCGCTGTATAACAGTTTCTCAGTTATCCAAAGTTCCCAGAAAAGCCTGATCCAAGACTGCATTTTAACATATACAGAACTCTTCACAATATTCCGTTGCCCTTCAGACTTTGATCTCACTTGGTACAGGTATTATATGTTGCTCAATTGATATAGCCATTTCACTCTTGATTTTGCTGCTCATTTTTAATTCTCATACTTATTGCTAAAGAATCCTTTTTAGTGGATCTGTTTGCATATTCTAGTGAACTATCTGACACAGTTACTTCGAGTCACAAGTCTGTGACAGACTATCAATTTCACACTACAAAGTATAACAGTGGAAAACAAAGAAAAATCGAGAGAGGAAAAGCACTAAACTTATTAAAATCAAATACAAACATTAACATCCGGAATGTAAAACAATCTGAAAATAGAGTTAAACTGTTTTCAAGCAAGACAAATTCTATTTGTCCTCCCAATGTAAGATAATTAAAAAAGGACTGGGCAATATGCCACTTAAGTACATGACTCCCAGCAATGTGTTAGCCATTGATTAGGAGACTCTCTCCTCATGTGCCTTATTTTAATGGGGACTGTGAAGGATAAAGTAATGTTTCCAGTCTGTCGTGAACAAGCATGGAGACACAAATCAATTTAAAAATATACTCATACTATCAAAATAATCTAACCCTTCTGCCCAGGCCTGATGTATCTACTAGTATGAATTATTTTGTTTATTCAACATATATTTATTAAAGACCTCCTGCATGCTTCACACTGTTGTAGAGGCTGAGACAGACCAATGAACAACGTGCTGCCCTCATGCAGCAGATGTTATAATGGAGGAGACATTCCGAAACATGACAAGTGAAATGGAAGAAAGTAAAGCAAGACTGAGAAGTAAGAAATGTGAGAGGGTGGGACTTACTATTTTATATAGGATGGTCAGAGAAAGACCTTCAGATAAAGTGACATTTGAGCAGAGATATTAGGTAGTGAAGGAAGCAAGGTAAAAAGAAAGAGCCCTAAATTAGAAACTTTGCATTCTAGTAACAACAGAAAGAGCAAATGCTAATAGAGTAAAGTGAGGAAGTAGAGGTAAAATATGACATGTGGTCAGAGAGGTAGTGGGAACCCAAATCATACAGGACTTTTTAGGCCATTTTAAAGACTATCTTTTCCTCTGAATAAGAGAGGAAGCTGCTGAAAGGTTCTTGGTGGAGGAACAACTTAATTCAACTTTGTGAAAGGATACCTCTGGCTGCACAGACTGTAGAGGGGCAAGGATGACCTAGGAAGGGTATTTAGGATGTCACTGCAATAGTCAAGCAAGAGATGATGATGGTTTTGACTTGGATTGTAGCAGAGAAGGTGGTGAGAAGAGGTCACAATATGAAAGTTTTTAAAGATACAGAGGACAATGGCTGAGAGATCAAATGGGATCTGAGAGAAAAACAGTAAAGACAGAATGTTTTCTTCCAAAAATTTTGGCCTAAATTACTAAGAGGATGAAGTCACCACTGACTGAGATGGGAAGGACTGTGAGGATGTTGAAGTAGAGAGGATGGAAATTAAATGTTTATTTTTGAATGTATTCCTTTTGAGATGCTTATTCCATATGGATGTATCAAAGAGGCTTTGGATCTAGGACTCTAGAGCTCAGAGGAGAGAGTTGAGTTGTAGACATGAATTTGGAAGATGTCGAAATATAGATTATCCTTCTTTATCAGTGCAGAAATGACCTGACTTTATTTAAACTAAGCAATCATACCACACATGTTAGCAACACATTTTACAGGGCCAATTCTGGCCTTTTGCAATGTTCTTGTGGTTTCTAAGGTAAATAAACATATTATATGTGTCCCGCTGGATTCCTTTGCTGAGATTCTGTCAGCATTTCCAAAACAGTCCTTACTCGAACAACACTGAGAAAGAAAACCTTCTTTAGGAGAAAGGATTTTATTGTTTTTGAAAAATGCTTGTGTTTTCTCTTACGAGTTTAAAATTATATAAAAACAGTCTAGTTTCTGTTTCCCACAAGAGCTCACATTAACAAAAGTGGAGCCTGCCTTAATGTAGGTTGCTAACTTGCTGGTGGTTTGACAGTTATGAATAGGCTGTCTTGTATAATAAAGAAGGCATATTCCTGAAACTGCAGGAGGTCTCAGTGGGCCTCATGCATAGTACCAGAACATTTAACTAGAAAACCACAGAAACATGTATAAATTCCATAACTAAGGTCATTATTCCATGAGATTCTAGTATAGACAATTCTGTAATAATGTGCATTGATCAGTAATTTATAAAAACTCTGTATGGTCACTTTATCTGGCATTGATATGTGAAAAATATAAAATATATTTTTTGAAATAATTTACTTTTTCCCATCTTTTCATAAAACCAGTTATGTGTGTCTGTGTGTGTGAGGGCGGGGAGGGCGAGGATCAGTGTCCTCTTGCAATATTAACATGCTCATAAGAGAGAAAATAAATTTTAATTAATTTTTCATTCATTTATTTCTTTAATTTATACATTTATTGAGGATGTAGAATATCACAGGAACTATGCTAGATCTGGAGAAAAGTAAAACAACAAAAAAAAAATATATATATATATATATATATATATATATATTAGTAAAAACTGTGGGATGTGAAACTGAGGTGTTATTTTAATATACTTTAAAAATGAATAAAATGATAATATCTGAAGAGGTTCTGAGAGGAAATGAAAGTCAAAGTACTGTGTACTCATTCATGATTAAAAATTATAATGTTAGACAAATTTCCTGTGGCTGTCCTTGACTTTAGGAAAAACATCTGGAACACTGTAAGAAATACCAGGCCACCTACAAATCACAAAGCTTTTACTGAGGTCTAGGAAATGATAAACAAAGCCTATGGGACCAGATGTTTCTGGGAGCTGTTATTGCAATTAAGATCTTTCTCATTCCATCTGCGTTACTAGATAAACTTTTTTAAGGTATTCTTAGCTTCAAAACTCTCATTGTTAAATATATTAGAGATCAATTTTCCTAACGTGAATGATAATGAAACAAGTAGATTTCTAAAAAGGAAAGCTAGTTTGAAAAATTCCAACTACTTGTTGGAATGTGAGCCATACAAATGTAGTCCAGGTTTAAAAATTGTCATATTCACAAAACTTACATTTTTTCCTGATACCCAGTGTCCACTTTTTAACTCCTTTCTCAGAAACAATGTCTTAGGCCCTAGTTGGCAAACATTGAAAATAATGTGATAATGTAAATTGCCTTTTGTTGGTTGCTAAAACTCATTGAGTTTAGTACTTTCTGACTCTTGAAAATAGCAGACTGATTTGAAGTCATTGTTTCAAATAGGAAAATATTTATTTTTTTATTGGTATATAACTGACATATAACATAAATTTAAGGTGTACAACATAATAATTTGGTGTGATATATATATATGTATGTGTATATATATAAGTATACATACAAATGATTTTCACAATAAGTTTAGTTGACATTCATCAGTTTATATCCATTATCTAGATTTTTTTTTTTCCAGTAACAATAATAATAACAACAGCAATGCTAGTTTACTTTGATGTGGCAGATTTTGGTTGACAATTATACTCACTATTACGATCTCATTGCTGTTTTACAGCTAAGTGCAACTGATTTATATTCAAATAAAAAAAGAGACAAAAATAAGTAATTTGAAAGGGCTTTGATAGACAAATAAGATTAAACATAAGCTTAATCCATTAGCTAGAAGATAAGGAGTTGAGTTGCTAACAAGAGTTGAGAAAAAAAAAGGTCTCTTTTCCTGCTCTAGCTTTTTATTGATATCCTCTCTTCACCTTTTAACTCCTTTATTTTCTCATTTATTCGTTCCATGTTATGGGCTGAATGTTTGCGATACTCCAAAATTCATATGTTGAAACCCTATCCCCCACAATGTGATGGCATTAAGAGATGAGGATTTTGGGAGGTAATTACCATTTGAGTTAATAAGAATGGAGTCTTCCTGAGTAGAATTAGTGCCCTTATAAGAGTCTCCAGAGATCTTGTTTTGCTCTTCTCTCTGCCACATGAAGATTCCATGAGAAGTCGACCATCTGTAACCCAGAAAAGGGCCCTCACTAGAAACCATTCCATGAGTAACTGCTGTTTTGTTTGTTTGTTTGTTTGTTTTGTTTGTTTTGTTTTTTAAAGAAACTAATTCAAACAGTATAGAATGAATAATCAAAGGCAGAACAGGAGAAACATTTTCTGAGTGATTTGAAGATTTGAATCTGCAACTTAAAAGAGGGCTCATAGAATATCAAAAATAAATGAAAAGAAACCAATCTTAATGAAACCTAGTAAAGTACTTGGATTTCAAAAATAGATATTATACTAGCCACACACACACAAAATCACATGAGCATAATGGGACACACACAACAAATAAAAGAGTCTGTCTACAGAGAGAAAATGATTATACCTGCCTTGGACTTCTCTATAGCATTAAACTTCAAAAGAAAATGGAACAAAATTGTCTGAATTTTGACAAAAAAAATGTGACTTTGCATATGCACTCATTTATGTTATTTCCCTAAGATCTGGGTTTTAGTAGGTAGTTAATAAATAATTGGTAATTAAATTAAGAAAAAATAAATGTGAGTAGAGAAAGCCTTTTAAAATTACTAAGGAACAGAATAATGTACTGGTAAAAAGCCCACTGAATTTTAAGCAAGGAATATGAATTTTACTCATTAAGTAGTAATTAATATACCTGCTTTTCAAACTACTTGTTGATAATCATTATTAATATTCTTAGCCTTCTGTCTACAAGATCATTATATGATTTTCATTGCCTTCATGTTATTGAAATGAACAAAGGTTGTTTCTTGTCAATATACAATACAGTCTTTGATTTGTTCATCCAAAATTTGGCAAGTATTTTTGATAATTCATCAGCAAGTGCTACTAGAATAATATCCAAAGCATATCCTCAATCTGCCCCCTTTTCATTGTCTCCAACCAATTTAACACCATCATATCTTCCCTGGGATGTACCATATTCCGAGCGACATTTCTGCTTCCACTTTCTTACTTTCTCTACTCCACTTCTATACAACCCCATATCTGCACTAACATAGTCTGTAAGGCTATATGTGAACAATTCCTTGTCCAACATTCAACACTAACATGCCAAGCTTATCTCACAATAGGACATTTATACGTGCTCTTCCCCCTGTCTAGGACAACTTGATCTTTGCACCAGTGCCATTTCTATAACCATCATTTATAAAACCACCTATATTTCCATCACTTTTCATCCTTTTATCTTGTTTGATTTTTCATAGTACTTAAGCTATTTTCTAAGATTATTTTATTTTCTTGTTTATTATCTTCCCTCCCTCCCAAATAGATAAGCTCCTGAAGAAGAGGGAATTTGTCTGTCTTGTTTGTTGCTATATGCCAAGAACACAGGATAATTCTGGACACATAGTTGGCATTCTATATACCTTGATTGAATGAATGAATGACTAAAAATGAATAAATATCTGAACAAAGAAGACTCATTGATTAGTTTCTATATTCACCCTTACAACTAACTACTAAGATTTTGAATAATTGTTCAAAACAATGCAAACTATCTGCTTTTATTTATCTCATTTTCCTTAATTTGGAGTGTTTGGAGGAAAAGTCTAGTTAATAGAGATGATTTATAACTTGCGTTCTGCCAGAGGACTCTGAGAGTAACTTGGATACAAGAAGGGGAAAAAAGTTCAAGGTGATACAATTTTAACACATTTTGTAAAGTCTTCATCATTCTTGTAAATACCAACATATATCTGTATTATTAAAAGAGTATGTGCTACTACCATTTCTGGTACTGAAAACTTTACTCTTTTCAGCATGGTTACTTCCATTTTGCCATGAATGTCCAAAGAATGCTTGGAGTGGGGAAAGAGTGGGGGAGGAGAGGGAGAGAGAGAGAGAGAGAGAGAGAGAGAGAGAGAGAGAGAGAGAGAAAGAAAGAAAGAAAGAAAGAAAGAAAGAAAGAAAGAAAGAAAGAAAGAAAGAAAGAAAGAAAGAAAGAAATTGTTCCATTTCAACAGCTGGACCAAATTAGAAAACCGAATTAAATTCTCTGGGTTGGATTCTGAACCCAAAAAACTGCAGTTGTGGTAAAACACCACATTATTTTTAGCAAGCAAATTAGGGAAAATCACATCTGTAGTACTGGGTTCTGTAAATATTGGTGAGTTAGATACCTTAGGGAACAGTCTTCAGAAACTATAAAGTAATGTTACTGGTAAAATGGAAAATCAGAGTTAATGAAGTTGAAAAACAGTCACCTAAAAAATTCCTTTTCACAAACTGAGCCAGGGTTTGTTTGAGGTCTGCCTATGTTTACACTAGGCATAATGTCTGAAAAGCCTTGTTTGGTTATATCAGATGGTACATCTTTTGAAAAAAAGTATTTTTTCTTTGAGGCGAGGTAATAATTTCTGAGTACCCAAAGTATTTTTTTTTTCAAAATAAATCTAAGCATAAAAATGAAGAGATGTTCTTGAAAAAATATTTTATAATATTTATCCCATTATTTGGAAAAGTGATGGAATTTGTAGAATATAACATTTTAATTTTTATTATATCTTTTCTAAAATTTGAATCAGAAAGTATAATTTAATTTCCTAAAACTACTATAATTGCTACAATATGAAAATCCTGGGTTTTACCCAAAACGCTCACATAAGTTTAATGAGCAAATTCTTCAATTTATTTTTGGTTAGGGTAAGAATACATAAAATAAGATAGAGAATTAGAGCATAATTACAAAGAGGAATTAATGAATCTTACATTAAGAATTTAGGAATTATTTATTATGTGAAATTAGGAATTGTTATGTCTAAGACAATTATTTTGATATTAAGCTGTGCAAAGTAATTATACTAAAGCTCAAAAGAATCTTTAGTTCAAGGAGATAATTATTTTAATGATTTCACTCAAATTTGCTTCATCGTAATTATATATACTAATGTGCATATATAAGTGCATACTGTTATATTAACACAAATAAAAATTATGTACTTTTATATTACACTTTTACTGATTTATTTGAATAGAAATGTTTCCACTTCATTATATATTATGAGTATAATTTTAATATTGTATTATATTTCATTATGTGAATTTGCCACATTCACTTATGCTCTTACTCCTGTATTTAGAATTTCTTATTATACAGTGTTGGAAAAAGTATTACCCTGATTATAATTTACTTAATATTTTGATATCTAGATATGGGATTACTGGATTAAAAGCTATGAACATTTCACTACATTTTGCCAATTAAAAAAATATTTCTTAGTGTCATTTTTACAGGTCCAAAATGGTAACTTATTTTTCTGTTTACTATCATTATTTTTGTTGGTATGTTTTTACCTAGTTATACTTATCAAACTTTATTATATGATAATGATTGTAAAGCCCAAAGAAGTTAAATGACTGCCCGGAGGAAAGAAGAAAACAAAATAACAAATTGGTGAAAGAACTAATACTACCACCTGCCTTCAGGTCCTGTATTCTTTTTATTGTGCACATGTAACATAAGTGTTAATAGCATGTGTTAAATTGCCCATAAGAGGCTGTTAAATCTGTGAGATTCAGAGCATAAATATTTTTGAAATACAAATCGGTTGAGAATTAGAAGTTTTAAGAGACTACCGTGACGCAAAAGGACCAAACTTAAATGCATTCATGATATGGCTTGAGGAATATTGGAAAATTCTGAGATCTCCCAAATTTTTGCAAAACCTCACATAATGCCTGGATTACCTCCATTATGGGTTACTTCTTATAAGATACTCAAGATACTACTAATAGAATCTGAAGCCCTTTGATATATATAATATTTTAGGTATGAGTAGATTAAGCCACAATCTTTATTTATGTGTTTATTCATTCAACAAATATGTGAACTCCTACTATGCTCAGAATATTGTGAAAGATACTGGAAGTATTATATTGAAAACAACAACATAAAAAGCAAGTAAGATCTAATTCGGTTAAGAGATATATATCGTGCACACGCATGCACACATGTAACAGAAAAATAAATAAGAAGCAAATTGCAATAGGTGCTATGACAGAAACAAAAGAGTAACTGGGACTGGTAGGCAACATGCTGAGAGCCAATTCCAAAGGCTTAAAGGTACTACTGCTATGATAGAGGAATCTGAGTTGAGTTTGTGGGTAGTGGAGAGGTTTGGTGAGGAAACTAGTACCCAAAGGGATATGGAAAATATAAGAGACAATGCCACCTATTTTAGAGCTGAGAAATCATGGAATTTGGAGGCAAATGTTTTGTTTATGAGGCCTGATTTTCTTCATCTTTAACACAGGCTTAATAATTTATATTTCACTGGGTTTTAATAAGGATCAGATCAAAAAATGTACATGAAATGGCTTCTCTATTATAAATCATTAAAATGTTAATGATCATTATTGCCTTTGTCAGGAATGGTAAATTGGTGAATTTCTAGCTATTATTGCCATGAAAGACCTTCTTAAGAAATAAGACATTAAAATTAACTGCTGATTGAGCCCTGCTTATAAAATGAGACGTTTAAAGAAATTTGATTAGACCTGGTACATTAGACTCACAGTCTTCTAACATATAACAGTATCTCAGACATCTTTTACCACTTCAGTCAGAAAGATTTCTGTATTGTGGGAAAGGAAGACCTGGGAATTTCATTTATGGTTGAACCCTTCTCTTTTCCCAGTATTACATTCTCCTTTCCACATTTTGAAATGTCCTTAGACAGAAAGTGATATTTGAAATTGAAGGAAGAAGAGGGCTCAAATGAAACCATATGTTAACTATATTTAAGGAATACTTACTTTGTCTTTTTTTTTCTTTTTCTAAAGACTGTTCCCCAAATATGTGTACTATAAAAGTATTCTTTATGCCATAGTGGATATAAGTAAGAATCTTATATAATGGCTAATAAACTTGAAGTAATGAATCTAAAAGTAACATGACACACCCTTCCTTTGTTTACTTCCTTGTTCTTTTCAGCCATCATCTGTGTGAACAACATATGTACTAAACACATGTACATAGAAGAATAACAGGCGTTGACATTTATCACAAAGTGATTAAAGGACAGTGATTGAAGGAATGATAAAAGGGAAGTAGGCAAAAAAGTGGGGAGAAGGGGAATCAGTATTGATAAGGACCCTAATAATTTTCATTGACAAAATGATATTAGAAATTTGAGAAAGTGTTTTCAATGATTGTGATCCATGATCCATTGCCACTGTTTTTCTATTTGGATATTCATCTCTTTCTTTTCTTCTAAAGTGGCAAAATGAGATTATGAATCATTTGAAGATTCCACTCTGAGTCATGATGACGGTGATCACAGAAATAAATGTGAGCTCTCCTCCCCGTTCTGGTTGTCCAGTCTAGTGCACAGCATCACTGCTGGGAAGAACAACCCACATACCCACAAGAAAATTTCTCAGTGAACTTTTTAAGTTACTTCAATGTCTATTCCCAGAAAGGGTATTAACCAGATCCAGAATAAATTCATTATAATTTTATTCTCTCTGGTTTCCAGAGGAATACTAAATTCATAATTTGGCAATGTAATAGCTTAATTACTCTACCAAAGATCTCATCTCAAGTCTCTTTTCTAACTGGATACTGAAAGCTTAAAAGTAGAAAGTCTAATTTTCTTCAGAACATAAATTAGGATATATGCAGTGTGGCTATAATTGACTTTTGAAAATTTATTATCAAACATATTAGAAGGCAGAGATCTAAAGAGTGGAGTTTTTGTTTTGTAATCAAACACATTTGGAGATTTTATTTAAATGATCCTATTGTTCTTCAAAATATTTAGAAACTATTGTAGGCAGAATAGTGGCTTATCGAAGATGTCCACTTTTTACTTCATAGAAGTTATGAATGTGTTACATTAAACATCAATGAGAAGTTAAGGTAGCTGATAGAACTAAGTGTGCTGCTCATCTGACTTTAAAATAGGTAGATATCTTGGATTATCTGGATGGAACTAATGTAATCACAGAGTTCTTAAAAGTAGGAGAAGAGACAGAAGCACCAATGTCTGAGTAATGATGTAATATGATGTGACATGGTGTGATGTGATGTGATGTGAGAAAGACCCACTTAGCCATTGCTAGCTCTAAAGAAGTAAAGAACTTGGCATCTAGAACCTGGAAAAGGCAAGAAAATGAAATCTTCCTTAGAGCCTCTAAAAGAATGCAGCTCTGCTGACACCTTCTTGATTTTAACCCAGTGAAACTCATTTTAAATTTCTGAACTCCAGAGCTAAAAGACAATAAATTTGTGTTTTTTTAAGCCACTACTTCTGTATAATTTGTTACAGCTGTAGAAGACTAGTACTGGAACTCGTCTAGGTCCCTTCTCCCCCTCCTTCATTATACTGACCTTGGTTCTGTTATTGAAAAGTCAACCACCCAAGAGAGGATTTGTTTGAAAGACATAGCTAAACATCAGAAGTCACTCAAAGCCAGACAGGTATGGTGTGAGATGAATCATCATGGAAGATTGATGGGTACATGACTAACCTTAAAGACAAGAGGCCACAAACTCAGGAGTCACAATCTCTTGTTAGACAGATAATCAAGAAGATACCAAGAGGAACAAAAGAACCATAATACAGATCTCAGTAGCCACTCCTTCCTCACCTCAGTCCTCTAATGCCAGAAAGATATATTCAGTATCTCCCATATCCAGACTCCATCTTGTGATCTTGTGGAAGATAATAGTGAGGGAGTTAAACCCGGAAGGCTAAAGGGACAATTTAAATCAAAAAACTATTTAAATAGATCAAGACTAACAAAATGCCAATTAGTGAGCTTAAATTTCCTACCATCCAGTATTGGTAGAAGGGAGAGTAAATGAAAAACAAACAAACAAACAAACAAACAATAAATGCTCCAATTTTTTTTTTTGCATCTGAATGTATTACATTCATTTTCAACCAACATAAAATACTCTGTGACTAGCTAGTTTCCAGGTTTGCTAGGGCTGACCAGTAAGAATATTCCTGAAGACCCTGAGTTTCTTAACATCTTTCCTCAAATTTGCATTATTTGTAGACTAAATAGACCTAGGCATGATGCAGGTCATGCTGAACATCTGTGCTTCCCCCTTTGGGGTCATCTGTTTAACCCTGTGTTTTCTCTATAGCAGTCACACATTTTTCATTTTAAAATAAGCAGAGATTATCTCCATAAGAAAACTGAGAAAACTGTAAGAGTTATAAAGGGACACTTCAATTAGTTCAGAAGACTATAAGAAATCGGGCATGTTGAATCTGAGGTCCTTAGAAGCTTATTTCTATAACGTAAAGTAAGGATTATCCTATATCTGTTATTAGTATGAGGCCTTCAAACTTAGCATGATCTGATCTTTTACCATGTAGAGAAGCAAAAATAGAGAAATGAATAAAATATAACTTACTTACTTTCATGTGATTATTCTAATTGCTTTTGGTGCTTGTCAAAAATGTAGGTTGCTTAGTCACACACATTAAATCAGGTCCTCCAAGGGAAATCTCTTAGAACACTACACTTTTTTAAAAGTTCCTTGAATTATTTTAATCAAAAGCCAACTTTAGAAATAATTGACTTATTTCAAGTTTTGAGTTATGACCAACTCTATCTAGAGTAACCAAAACTCATGTTTTATTTTTTTAAATATGAAAATATTTAAGCCAACAAATCACTGCCAGGATTGCTATAATGTATCTGCCCCATTTTCTCCTTGGAAACTTTAGAAGGACTTTTACTGACATCATGGTAATTCCACTGTTGTACAAAGGAAGAAATTGGACGTAGGTTGTAATATAATATGTTTGGGTGAGTATTTAAACATACATTCTGCAGAGGGGAAGCTTAAAAGTACACTAGAGTTTTCAATATTGAAGTAATAATCATAAAAACATCTTTGTGGTTTATGAATAAGTCAACTATGACTTGTATTTTAAAACTCCAGAGCTATTTTCTGAAATTTCATTCTGAAGCTTAGTGGAAACTGTATAACCTTGGAAAATGTGTATCATCGGAAAGTGTATTAACTACTTAATCTTACAGGTCAATCATTTCCTTGCAAATATAATTGAGAAAGGATATTTGTAATAAAAGGTTCATACTAAATTTCAGAACTGATGCTTTCAACACTGAAATAATGAGTATTTGTATCATTTGCTAGAATGTACTTATATCATTTGTTAGAAGTCAATTTGTTTTTAATGGAACCTATTTAATAATGAGTCAACATCATATAATTTTTAAAACATGCTATATGACTTTGGTACTAAAAAACACACTTTAGGATTATTTACGTCTTCAAGCTTTATAGTTTTATGAAGATATGCCTACTGGATTCCTAGGAAAGTGTTCATTTGTAAACATGTTAATACCAAAATATTTTTAATCTTGTATGTTATTTACATATATTTAAACCTTCAATTAATTTAACTCCTTGGGTAATTGTGTGTTCTGAACCATCATAGAGTTATTCAGAAGGAAAAAATAATTATTTTGAACTTTGAGTATATCTCTAAGCCCATCTACTCATGTATTCAGCCATGGAAGTCCAGTTGATTCCCATGTACAGTCTCCTCCACCCCTGTACATTTTAAAAGCTTTCCCTCTGCCTAGAATTGTGTGAACTATTCTCCCCTTAGCCAATCCCAGTTCATCCTTCACTGATTTTCACTTCCTAATGTAAAATCTTCTTCAATAATTTAGAACTGGTTCTAGTGTTGCTGCTTTATAAAACAGTAGTGTCATGTTCTTCCTTCTATAGAACAACTTAACACAAAGTATAATATCAGTAAGTTTATTTGCATCTCTTTCACTTTGTGCTTCTTGAGGACAGGGGCTGATATCTAGTGCAATGTGGTGTGTACATCTTTACGCAATTTGCCCCTCTCTTCTATGCATACTAAAAGTGGTGGATTTCTATGATAATAATAATAATAATAATAATAATAATAATAACAACAACAACAACAACAACTAACATTTATTGAGTGTTTACTATATGCAAGGATTGTTCTAAAAGTTTTACACGCATTAACTTATAATTTAAGATTTTTGAAGTAGATGCTATGACCATTTCTATTTTTAAAATAAGCTGCCGAGGCAAAGATAATTGCCCAAGATCACCTGGCAGATATGTTATAGAGCACTCTTAACTGCTAGATCTATTCAGTAAACACACACACACACACACACACACACACACACACTGATTATCAGGGATAGGGTGGAGCTAGAAGGTCGAATACCTGATGTCATCACTTTTCTGTTTTTAGTTGGGTTAATACAATCTTGATGTACCTTTTTATTTTCAAATTTGACATGATTATTCTTCTTCTTATTTTACCCCACTTAAATCCAATTAAATATGTGTAATCATGATATACATGATTCTATATATATATATATATCCATAACAACTAGTAGACATGCTTCACATACAGTGACATTTATCTGTCTCAAGAGCTTTAAAGAAAATGTCAGAGAAACTTAATAGATTTGAACTTTGAACATTAAAACAAAACTGTAATGTCAAGGACATACTTCTTGTGCTTTATATGTTTTCATGAAAAGTAAAGAGAAGTTTAATTTTTTCTTGATTATCCTGTCAATAAAATTGAAATCCACATCAGCAATGCCCATTATAGATATGTATCTTTTAGCTTTGGTTGGTTCATTGATTGAGACAAGATAATTTGGAGAAAACTAGACTTGAAAAAAAAGTATTTTAAAAAAACTATTTTAAAATTTCTAATAGGTACAGTGTGATCATATTCCACCATAATACTGTCATGGTGTAGAGCTTTCAAAAGTTAATTATTTTACTATGAAAATTCAGTTAAAAGCTAGATATTCAAACACACACACACACGCAAATACTTAGATAAATGCTAAGACAATATATTCTTGGATGTTGAAACATAATATTTTTAAAAAGTTTCCTTTTCCTTAGCTAATTTATAAAATCAAAGTGATTTTATTCAAATATGATAGTATTGCTTTGACATAATAAAATTTATATAAAATTTATTTAAAAATGAATGAGTTGATAATAACAAGAAATATTCTGAAAAAAATATTTGGTTTACTCACAAAATATATATGGAGGACTTGTACCAAGCCTAAGGGACAGATAAAGTTCTTATTCTCATGGAAATGAAAATCTAGAAGGTCAAAGTTTTAAAATATATTGTTCAAAAAAGGAACAAGCATAATTTCAGAGAATGGTAAATGGCAAGTAATTATGTGTTAAAATGATAAGAATAACTGAGGGAGTCTCACAGCATACATCTGTTTGGGGTGGTTATAAAACTGTCTGAGGCAACAGACATAAGTGACAAGAAGTCAACAATTAAAAGATCTAGGTCAGTAGTTCTTAAAATGTGGATCATAAACCTTGAGAATCTTTCAGGAAGTCCATAACATAAAAATTTTTTTACAATAATATTAAAATGTTATTTGCATTTTTACTTTAATTCTCTCAGAA
This sequence comes from Eidolon dupreanum, assembly GCA_028627145.1. Taxonomy (NCBI): domain Eukaryota; kingdom Metazoa; phylum Chordata; class Mammalia; order Chiroptera; family Pteropodidae; genus Eidolon; species Eidolon dupreanum. Next base: position 71,532,811 of record CM053503.1, on the reverse strand, counting down.
GGTAAAAGCAATTTTCCAGAGGATACATGACAAGTGGTGATGTCATTGTTCTGAAGGTTAATAGAATATCTGCTTGTGAATTCTTGTGCTTTCTAGAATTTTTTATTGTGGTAGATTTAGAGTATTTTCAGAGGTCAATGCACTTTGTTCTCAGAAACAACACTGTGTTCCCACTATCCAGCTTTATTTACATCTACTATTAATTTTATAACTTGTTCAATCAATCATGATTTTGTAATCCTCAGATTTTCCTTATGTCTACACAAGTTAACAAAAAGAAGAAATTATACTTTGTGGTTCTGTTTTACAATGATTATTTTTTAAAAAAATATTTCTAATTTTTTAAATTTTATCTAATTTAATGTTTTATTCTATAATAAAATAAAAATTATAATATAATCTTATATTTAAGGATGAATCATTGTTATAAGCAATGGAGATTTGAAGACATTCTCAACCTAGAGCTTCACTGCATAAAATTGTCTTATTTGAGCATTCTCTAAATCAAGGAAAAAGGAATTTACTCCAAAGAAATCAGGTGAAATGGAAATAAGCAATATAACATTATAAAGCCATATATTCTTTGGATTGTTTTGTATTATGCAAAGGACATTTCAAATAGTTCTATTATATTGAGTTGTTGCAACATTTTGAGACCCATCATTCAAAGTTTAAAGAGAAGTGAATTAAATATTTAACTGAAATGAGTCATATCAATAATTTCAGGAATTGAAAAACCACCTAGATGAGCAGAGCAAGGAGACTGAAATCTTCAGAAGGAACAGAATAGATCTTCTGGAGATAAACAAACAAACAAACAAACAAACACTGCAATGGTTGAAAAATGAAATAGCAAGCTTGGTAAATTGAGTCGACCAAATGGAGGAAAGGATCAGAGATATCGAAGACAGAAATCTTAAAATGAATCAGAAGGAAGAAGAAAGAAACCGAAGAATGAAAAATAATGAAAGAGAAATTCAAGAACTAGCTAATACCATCAGGAGAGGACATATAAGAATAATGTGCATTACAGAAAGCAAGGAAAAGAAGGGACTAGAAAGTGTTTTCAGACAAATAGTTGACAAGAATTTTCCAAATCTAAGTACTAAGATGGAGCTTGGAATTCAAGAAGTCAACAGAACACCCAATTATATCAACCCAAAAAGGCCTTCACCAAGACACATTGTATTAAAATTATCAAAAAACAATGACAAGGACAGAATTCTCAGGGTAGCCAGGGAGAAGAAATCGGTAACTTACAAAGCAAAACCTATTAGATTGTCAACGGACTTCTCAGCCCAAACCTTACAAGCTGGAAAGGAGTGGAATCAAATATTCAAACTATTAAATGAAAGGAGCTACCGGCCTAGAGTAATGTATCTAGCTCATCTCTCCTTTAGGTATGAAGGAGAAATAAAGACCTTTCCAGAAATACAAAAATTGAGGGAATACTCCACTACGAGGCCTGCACTACAGGAAATACTGAAAGGGGTCAGCTCACATAAAACAAAATGACAAACAAACAAACAAACAAACAAAAACATAATTAGGATTAAGGTGACTATCAGGCAAATAGAAGCAGAGGAGTACAAACCTTACTAGGAACAGGGCATTATAAGCTTAAACAAGAAGAGATTTGCTCTAGCAAGCTAGTAATGAATGTTCAGCATACATAGAAACAAATTGAGATAACAATGACTGAAAAGGGGAGGTTTCAAAGATCCAAATTCACAAAGGGGAAGGGAGATAAGGCACATGCAGAAGAAAAGGGACTGGGTATATATATAACTGTCCTTTATGTATTTATAATGGTAACCACACACCAAAGATTCAGAACCAAAGTATATAACATAAAACAAGAAGCACCAGAGGGAAAACCCACAAAAGCCAACCAAAATAAAGAAAACAGAAACACAAGGACAAGGAAGCAATGGAAACATCGAGCTACCAGAAAGCAAAAGATAAAATGGCTATAAGAAGAACTCATATTTCAATACTACCCTAAATATAAATGGATTGTACTCACCAATAAAAAGGCACAGATTTGCAGAATGAATAAAAAAACAAACCCCAACCATACGCTGTCTCCAGGAAACACATCTCAGCTCCAAAGACAAATATAGACTCAAAGTGAAAGAGTGGAAAATGATATTTCAAGCAAATGGCATTCAGAGAAAAGCAGGAGTAGTGGTACTAATATTGGACAAAATAGACTTCAAAACAAAAAAGGTAAAGAAAGATACTGAGGGACACTTCATAATGATAAATGGAACCATGCACCAAGAAGACATAACACTTATTAATATCTATGCTCCCAATCAGGGAGCCCCGAAATATGTAAAGCAATTACTAACAGAACTAAAGGGAGAAATAGACCAAAACACTATAGTAGTAGGGGGCCTAAATACCACATTGTTGGACATGGACAGATCATTTTAACAGAAAATCAATAAGGAAATAACATCCTTAAATGACACATTAGTCCAACTGGACATAATTGACATTTACAGAGCCTTCCATCCCAAAACAGCTGCTTATACTTTCTTCTCTAGTGCACATGGAACATTCTCAAGAATCGATCACATACTGGGACACAGAGATAGCCTTAACAAATAAAAGAGGATTGAAATCAGACCAACCATATTCTCTGATCATAATGCTTTGAAACTAGAGATCAACTGTAAAAAGAAAGCAGAAAAAAAAACACAAAAAAACATGGAGATTAAACAACATACTACTGAAGAATAACTGGGTCAGAGAAAAAATGAAAAGAGAGATCAAGAGATACATAGAAATGAATGATAATGATAGTACAACATATCAAAATTTTTGAGACATGGCAAAAGCGGTCATAAGAGGAAGTTCATATCATTACAGGCCTAGTTCCAAAAACCAGAATGAGCCCAAATAAACAACCTAACACTTAATCTTAAAAAAACTAGAAAAGGAAGAACAAATGAAGTCTAAAGTCAGCAGAAGGAAAGAAATAATCAAAATTAGAGCAGAAATAAATGAAATTGAAAACACACACACACACACACACACACAAAACAATAGAAAAATTAATGCAAAAAAGAGCTAGTTCTTTGAGAAGATTAATAAAATTGACAAAACCCTGGCTAGACTCACCAAAGGAAAAAGAGAAAGGACACACATAAACAAGATCAGGATGAAAGAGAATAAATTACAACAGACACTGCAGAAATACAAAGGATCATACAAGAATACTATGAAAAAGTATATAACACCAAATTTAATAACCTAGAAGAAATGGGCCATTATTTAGAAAAATACAACCTTCCTAGTCTGAATCAAGAACTGGAAAATCTAAATAGACCAATCAGCAGTATAGAAATTGAAACAATTACCAAAAACCTACTAAAAAGTAAAAGTACAGGACCAGATGGTTTCACCAGTGAATTATACCAAACATTCAGAGATTTAATACCTATTTTTCTCAAACTCTTCCAAAATATCAAAGAGGAGGCAATACTTCCCAACTCATTTTATGAGGCCAATATTACCCTGATACCAAAACCTGGTAAAGAGAACACAAAAAATGAAATCTACAGACCAATATCTCTTATGAACACAGATGCAAAAATCCTAAATAAAATGATAGCGAACTGAATATAGCAACATATTAAAAATATTACACACCACGATCAAATGAGCTTCATCCCAAAGGCACAGGGATGGTTCAACATATGCAAATCAATTAACGTGATATACCACATAAACAAATTGAAAAATAAAAATTATATGATCATATCAATAGATGCAGAAAAAGCCTTCGACAAGATATAGCACCCATTTATGATCGAAACAATTAACAAAATCAGTATAGAAGGAAAGCACCTTTACAGAATGAAGGCCATCTATGAGAAGCCCTCAGCCAATGTTATACTTAATGGTGAAAAACTAAAAACCTTCCCTCTAACATCAGGAATAAGGCAAGGCTGTCCACTATCACCACTGTTATTCAATATAAAATTGGAGGTCCTGGCAAGTGCTATCAGACAAGAGAAAGATATAAAAGGCATCCAAATAGGAAACCAAGAAGTCAAACTGTCACTATTTGCTGATGACATGATTCTCTATATAGAAAACCTTAAAGACTCCATAAGAACACTGCTAGAAACAATAAGCAAATGCAGTAAAGTTTCTGGATACAAAATCAATGTTCAAAAATCCATAGCGTTCCTATACTCTAATAATGAAGTATCAGAAAAAGAAGTGGAAAAAATAATTCTTTTCGCAATTGCAACAAAAAGAATAAAATATCTAGGAATAATTTTGATGAAACATGTAAAAAACCTATATAATGAAAACTACAAGACCCTGTTAAAAGAAATCAAAGAAGATACAAAGAAATGGAAAGATATGCCATGTTCTTGGATTGGAAAAATCAACATATTTAAAATGACCTTATTACATAAAGCATTATACATATTTAATGCAATCCTCATCAAAATCTCATCAGCATTTTTTAAAGAAATAGAACAAAAAATCATCAGATTTGTATGGAAGCACGAAAGACCCCGAACTGCAAAAGCCATCCTGAGAAAACAAATCGAGGCTGGAGGCTTCACTCTGCCCAACTTCAAATTATACTACAAAACGACAGTAATCTAAACGGCATGGTATTGGCAGCAAAACAGACACACGGACCAGTGGAACAGAATCAAGAGTCCAGAAGCAAACCCATATTTATGTGGGCAAATAATTTTTGATGAAAAATCCAAAAACATACAGTGGAGAAAGGAAAGCCTTTTCAATAAATGGTGCTGGGAAAACTGGAAAGCCACCTGCAAAAGAATGAAACTAGACTGTTGTCTATCTCCACACAACAAAATTAACTCAAAATGGATTAAAGACCTGAATATAATACCTGAAATAAAAAGCATAGAAGAAAACATAGGAACTAAACTCAAGAACCTTGGACTTAAAGAGGATTTTATGAATTTGACCTCAAAGGCAAGGGAAGTAAAAGCAAAAATAAGTGAATGGGACTACATCAAACTAAAAAGCTTCTGCTCACAAGAGAAATCATCAACAAGGTAAAGAGACAACCATCCAAATGAGAAAATATATTTGCAAGCAATACCTCCAGAAAGGGTGTAATATTTAAAATATACAAACCATTTGTACAACTCAATAACAACAACAACAAAAAACTTATCCAATCAAAACATGGGCAGAGGACCTGAACAGACTCTTCTCCATAGAGGACATATAAATGGCCAACAAATATATGAAAAGATGCTCAACATTGCTAGCTATTAGGGAAATGCAAACAAAACCACAGTGAGATACCATCTCACACCTGTTAGAATGGCTAATTAACAGAACAAGTATTAACAAATGTCAGAGAGGATGTGGAGAAATAGGAACCCTTATACACTGCTAGTGGGACTGCAAATTGGTAGAGCCACTATGGAAAACCCTATGGAGGTTCCTCAAAAAACTAAGAATTGATCTACCATATGATCCAGCAATCTCTCTACTGGGTATTTATCCCAAAGACTTGAAAACTCATATCCGAAAAGATATTTGCACACTGATGTTTATTGCAGCATTATTCACAGTGGCCATGACATGGAAGCAAATGAAATGTCCTACGATAGATGTTTGGCTAAAGAAGCTGTGGTACATATATACAATGGAATATTACTCAGCCATAAGAAGAGATGAAATACTGCCATTTGCAACAACATGGATGGACTTCAAGATAATCATGCTAAGTGAAATAAGACAGACAGAAAAAGTTGAAAATCACATAATATCACTTATATGTGGGATATAAACCTAAAAGCAACAAACAACACAAACAGACTCATGGACATGGACTATAGACTAGTGGTTACCAGAGGGTAGGCTGTGGGGTGGGGGGGAGGGTAGAGATAAACGGGATAAGGAGGGTCAAATATGCAGTGACAGAAAGGAATACAACTATGGGAGGTGAACACACAGTGTAAATATATATATGCCTTACTGTTAAAGCATATAGCTGAAACTTATTGAAATCAATGTCAGCATAAAAAATAAATTAATTAGTTAAAAAAAATAAATGTGTGATTGAAATACAAACTATGATTTGTCAGGTTAGGATATTTGGCCAATATATTCTCAAAGTGCAACTTTCACTTTAACAAAAACAATTGAAAATATTTGATAAAAATCAAATCTTTAAGCAAAAAATTAGAAGTTTAGAAAACAGTAGAAAAATGTTTCTTGATATGATTTTGAGTTCCACATTATAATTAACCTTAAGAAATTATCACTTTTTGAAGTTTGATGTTTATTAAAGAGGATTATTCGAAATTACCTTTAAAAAGCTATCAATACACCTTTTAAATAATTTAAGTATAGTTGGCACACAAAATTATATTAGTTTCAGGTATAGTGTTTAGACATTTATATACCTTATATTGTGATCACCACAATACTGTGATCACCAGTATCCATCTGTAACTGTGCAAAAGTTATGATTGTATTCTTCATTATATTTCTTGTGCTATATCCTACATCCCTGTGGTTTATTTATTGTATGGCTAGAAGTTTGTACCTGTTATTTCCCTTCACATTTTCCACACCTTCTCACCCTCTCCTCTCTGGCAACCATCAGTTTATTCTCTGTATTTATGAGTCTGTTTCTGTTTTGTCTGCTCATTTTTTTTTTTTACAATCCACATATAAGTGAAATCATATAGTATTTGTCTTTGTCTTTCCAACTTCTTTCACTTAGTATAAAAACTTCTAGATTCTTCAATGTTGCAAATGAACAGATTTTATTCACTTTTATTGCTGAGTAATATTCCATGATATGTGTGCCATATCTTTTCCCAAATAAATACATGTGTGAGATGAGATTTTCTTCATATGCATCAACCATAGCAACATATCACAAAGATCAAACAAAGAAGCAACTATAAGAACCAGCACAATTCTACTAAGCCATTTATTAAATAGGTTTGTAAAAATATACAAATTCCACTCCCCTCACTAAATGTTTTTGGGAAAATAGATATTTAAAAAAAATGTTATGTATGTTAACACATAATGGATTTATTATGGTTAGCTTAATAAATTATTTGAACATTTAAAAGACTTCTTAGTTTTAATTTTGACTGTGGTAAATACTGATAGGTGTACCTTATATATATTTTTGAGGTCCTCAAAATATCAATATTTTTTAAGAATATAAAGGGTCCTGTAAGAACTGTTTCATGCGAAGAATATTTTAGAGAGAACAATCAAGGGCCCTGAAGTAGAAACAGTCTTACACATTTGAAGGCTAAGGTAAAGACCAAAATGTCTAGAGCATAAGAAAAAAAGAGAAAAGAAAAAATGAGTTGAGGTGTAGGTCTTCAGCCGGTGTCAAATACTTTAAAGTCTTATAGATCTAAAGTAAGGAATAAATAAGGGAACTGGCACTACTAGGCATTATTTAGGAAATAAAAGTTTAATGAGTATAATAATTATTTAACAAGATCACAGAAACTTTAAGCTTAAACATATTCAAATTTTATGAATGAGTGGTGAAAATATATTCACATATACCATTGATGAAAGTGATTATCAGAACATTTTGGAGGCAATTAGACAATAACTACAAAGTCTTAAAATGTACATGTGCTTTTTCCAGAAATTCCACTTTTAGAATTTTTCTAAAGCTATATTACACTAGTGCACAAAATTTGCTCACTGAACCATTGTTTGTCATAATAGTGAAATAAGCAAAATAAGCAAAAACATTAAAGCCATTGAAATATCATTGAGCAAAAATATAAGTTTAGATACACTCATACAATGGGGTACTCTGTTACCATATAAAACATGATGCAAAGTTACATGTCTTAATAAAACAAATAATATAATATAATAAAACAAATAATATAAATATTTTAGGTAAAAAGTGTAGGCTATATAGGACAAAAGATACAGAAACCCAAAGAGAGAGACAGAAATGAAATTCTGTTGTGTGTATGGAAATGTCTGAAATATCTGAAGTACAAAATCTAAGCAATAATTATTTCTAGAAAGTGGGATTGAAAAGTCAGTTAGGTGAGGGTTTATTTTAACCTTATATTCTGATATGCTGTTAAAGATTTCAGTATGTTATACCATTCATGTACAACATTTTTCATAATACAAATGAATTAATGCACAAATATAATAAAGCCTATTATTGATAATTCTAAAACTATATTTTCATGTAAAATGCCAAGGGAAATGGAAGCAATTGTAGAATGTGTTTAAAATTATACATCTATATGAGCACAGGGACTATGAAAATAAAAGATAGTCCCATGCTCCTAAGAAATGCTAAAATAAGTTGGTAATAAGGTAGAGGGCTATTATGGATTAACCAAGACCCAAACAAAGCCAGTACTTAGGACCTAGGAAAGCAGAAGTACCAAACAACAACAAGAAAATTTGCTTTGTTCAGCTTTTTGGCATCTCAATCTGCATTGAAACCCTGATGACTTATTGCTTTGGCCTAGAGAAAATAATTGAAAGAAACAATCAACCTGAAGAATCATCTGAAAACTAGCTGAACAGAACTCCTGTAACTAAGTATATAAAGAAGAGGCCACATTGAGAAGGGTAGGAGGGGCAAAGATATGAAATGGACTGGTCCCACACCCAGGTGTGGCAGTTAAAAACTGGGAGGGATATCTTGGCAGCGGAGGTCTCACACCGGGGCTCCCCAGCCCAGAGTTCTAATGCTGGGAAGAGGAGTCTTCACAAAATTTGGCTGCGAAAATCAGCAGGAATTCCAATCATTGGGGTGAAACAGAAGCCAGCTGGAAACCCAGAAATCCCCTTAAAGGGCCCGTGTGCAGATTCACTCACTGGAAGGCACTCACCTGGGGCTTTGGCAGAGGGACAGCAGCTTGGGAAGTGCCTCAGACATATAGGGAAAGAGTTGTGTGGCTTCAGGGTGAGAGCTGGAGGGGAAGCCACCATTGTCCCTGTGTTGAACCTCCTCCTGTGCAGCCTCCAGGTAGATGTCATCTTGCCTGTATTGAGCCCTCCCCCAACACAGCCAAATCTGGATCTGCATTGGATTGGTGAGATATGCATACTCTACCCCTGTGACTCCCTGAGACCCTGCCCCACCCAACTTGCAAATTGCCGGTGGCAATTTTGTGGCTGAGCAACCAGCCCTACCGTGCGCTCTCCTCAGGGAGTTCCTTCAACAGTAATGAACAGGCCTTAGCTTGCACACCTCGAGAGACACTTTCATTGGCGGCGACAATCCCTGGCCCGAGCTGCAGTATTTCTCGAACAAATCTCAGGGATCTACTGGCCTGAGATAGGCAGGGACTGTGCTAGGTGTGATCTGAGACTTTTGCAAGTGGCCACAGGCTCAGCATTGGCACTGAATCTGAATGTACACTAACCTGAGGAACACAACTTGCTCCACTTGGTGATTCCCTGGAATCCCACCTCAACTAACTTATATACTATCCAAGGATCTTTCATCTGCTGAGCCTTAAAAGCAGCCAGCAGGAAGCATCAGTCTTTAGAGTGACCTGGGCCTTTTGCTGAACTGCCCCAGGCCTGGTACTTGTGGCAGCTGGCCTCATTTTGCTATATGTCCTCTTCCATGTGTCCCCACATCCAGCACAGGCAGAGGCCAACTGTGAAAAGCTTCGTAGCTCCTGCCAAGAAGCTCCAGTCTGGTCTTTGGCAGCAACTGATCCTGGCCTTTATAGGAACACTCTCAAGGGGCTCCATAACCAACAGACCTGGAGGCCAGTGTTAGACATCAACAGAGTATTACCTGATTAGCCCCACAAGCATCATGTCCAAAGGATAGTCTAAATAGGCACACAAGCATGCTAGGGTGAATCCCATTCCATGGAGTCAGCCCTCAAACAGCAGCTCATACACAGTGAGTGTGGCCAGTCCTCTCAGCCAGTTAGCCTGAAAGTCAACCCATCCACTGATGTGCCAACAGCAAACAAGGCTCAACTACAAAAGGAGGATACATATTGGCTAAACAAGAAACACTCCTGGAGCACCTGGCACATGGGGCCACATAGGACATCTATGACATGAGCCATCTGGCTAAGACTGGGAGGTGTAGTAGATCTACCTAATACATAAAAATAAACACAGAGAAGTAACCAAAATGAGAAAATAAAAAACATGTCTCAAATGAAAGAACAGAAGAAAACTCCAGAAAAATAATAAAATGTAACAGAGGCAATCAACCTACCAGATGTAGAGTTTAAAACACTGATTATAAGGATGCTCAATGAACTTAGAAAATTGTAAGTCATTGAAGAAAGAAATTGAAGGAAATACAAATAAATGGAAGCATATATAGTGCTCATTGATAGGTAGATTTAACATTTTTAGAATATTTATAATACCCAAAGCAATCTAGAGATTCAATGCAATCCCTATCAAAATACCAATGTTATTTTTCATAGAACTAGAACAAATAATCCTAAAATTTATGTGGAACCACAAAAGACCCCAAATAGCCATGGCAATCTTGAGAAAGAAGAACAAAGTAGGAAATATCACACTACCTGACACTATACTCTACTACAAGGCTACAGTAATCAAAAGACCATGGTACTGGTATAAAAAGACACATAGAACAATGGAACAGAACAAAGAGCCCAGAAATGAATTCATACCTACATGGCCATTTAATCGATGACAAGGAGGCCAGAATATACAAGGAGGTAAAGACAATCTATTCAATAAACGGTGTTGGGAAAATTGGACAGACACATTGAAAAAGATGAAACTGAACCACCTTCTTATACCATATACAAAATAAAGTCAAAATTGCTTAAAGAGTTAAATGTGAGAACCGAAACCATAAAACTCCTAGAAGAAAAAATAAGTAGTAAACTCTCTGACATTGCTCTTAGTAATTTTTTTCCTCATATATCTTCTCAGGCAAGGAACACAAAAGAAAAAACAAATAAAAGGAGTATATCAAACTAAAAAAACTTTGTACAGCAAAGGAAATCATCAACAAGACAAAAAGATAACCTACTGAATGGGGAAGATATTTGCCAATGATACATCAGATAAGAGGTTAATACCCAAAATTTATAAAGAATTCATACAATTTAAAATAAAAAAATTCAATTTAAAAAAATGAACAGAAAATTTGAATAGGCATTTCTCCAAAGAGGACATACAGATGGCCAATAGATATATAAAAAGATGCTCAATGTCACTAACCATGAAGAAATGCAAATTAAAACCACAATGAGATACCACCTAACACCTGTCAGACTGATTATCATTAATTAATCAAAAAACAACAAATGTTGGCAAGAATGTGGAGAAAAGCAAACACTCATGCACTGTTTGGTGGGACTGCAGATTGGTGCAGCCATATAGAAAACAGTTTGGCAGTTCCTCAAAAAATTAAAAATAAAATTACCTTATGGCCCAGCAATTTCACTTCTGGACATTTATCTGAAAAAAAAAAATTTGAAAAGATATTAACAACACCATATTCATTGTAGCACTATGAATAGCCAAGATGTGGAAGCAATCTAAGTGCCCATCAATAGATGATTGAATAAAGAAGAGGTGGTACATAGAACCAATGAAATATTACACAGCCAAAAGAATGAAATCTTACCATTTGCAATGACATAAATGGACCTAGAGTGAAATAAATTGGACAGAGAAGATAAATACTATATGATTTCACTTATATGTAGAGTCTAAGAAACAAAGTAAACAAACAAAACAGAAACAGATGAATAGATACAGAGAATGAACTGGTGATTGACAGATGGGAGGGAGGTTGGGAAGTTGAAAAGGGGGAAGGGATTAAGAAGTACAGATTGGTAGTTACAAAATAGTTATAGGGATGTGAAGTGCAGCATACAGAATATAGTAAATAATATTGTAATAACTATGTATAGTGCCAGGTGGGTACTAAACTAAGTCGGGGGATCAGTTCGTAAATTATATAAATGTCTAACTGCTATGCTATACACCTGAAACTAATATAAAATAATTTTGAATGTCAACTCTCATTGAAAAATAAACATTAAAAAAGAATAATAATAAGATTGGTGTGAAGAGAGAAAGAACTTTCAAATCCATTCCTTTATTGTCTGCTTGAAAACACAAACCACTTACTAAAAGATATTTTTATTTAAGGTGTGTCTGTTGAGAAAAGCAAGGCAGGTACAAAGAATTTGAAGAATAAATTTTCATTGTATGCAATAATGCTTTACAAATTATAAGAGAACATTTTCATTGTAATATTAAAAAAATAACTACATTATGATACGTCTGTATAACAGAATTTCATGTGTATATAAAAATTACATTAGAAAATAATATTTAATGATATAGAAAATTATCCTCAGCTAATTGTTATATGGAAAAGGACAGAAAACGACAAACATAATATTGTAATATTTTTGTGAAAATCAAAGCATCTATGAATTTGTGTGTGTACACACTTATACCCTAAGAAGAACCACCAAAAGATAATTATCTCTGGGCTAGAATATTTATTTTCATCTTTCAATTGTAAATATTCTCCAAATGTGCTAAAATTCTTATTTTCTTCTTTTCCCCTGAATTTTCCAATGCTAAAATGAACTACTTTTATGAAATATGGAATAAGAAAATAGTTCAAAGGACCCATGTATAAAATGATGAAAACAGAACTTTCTCCTCTACTTATAGAAAATTGTAATTATATTTTATCATATCCTATGCTCTCAGATTACTTCACTCATGTAGTTGCACAGTCACATATCACTATGTACAGAGTGCAGGTAAAAGTGTATAACCATTCATTTACCCAAAAAGGAGAAAAATGTAAGAGTTTGTTTAGATGGAGTACTAGAAATACATTAGATTTAACTCTTCACATGAAAATAAAAGAACTGCAACAGAACTTGAGAAATTTGCTTAATAGTACCTATTGATTAGATGAGCTCTGAAATTAATTAAAAATCTGTGATTCTATGACTCTACAAATAGAGCTATAAGATATTAAGCATTTCAATGTATCAATCCCTTTTTATATGCCAAGCTCTATATCAATAGCATTATATACACGATATCCTATGATGCTCATAAGTTTTCCTACAGACATCATCATACCCAGTTTAAAGGTACTAAAGATACTAAAGCTATCAAGATTACATAATTTTTTTTTTTTTCATTTTCACCCTCGGTATATTGCTATGTAAATTTTTAAATTTATATTTATCTTTCCACAAAATCTGGGTCCTGTTACATTCCTATTTCAGGACTGACTTTTCAGAATTCTAGAGCTAGACTGAGATAAGCAAAATCTGCCATCAGAATGGTTATAGAAAAATAAACAGTCAAGTTGTGGTGACTTAAGGGCTTTGAGAAGTCCAAGGTCATACTCAGAATGAGGTGTAATAATGGTGCTCATCATCCCTGGTAGTCTCAGGTAAAAGAGGATCCCAGTGCGTGGGCGGAAAGGGCAAGTCAGTCATTTTAACATGGATATTGATGAAACCTCCAACATCCATTACACAAATGACCCAAATCACCATGTGCCAGGTCGGAAAGCTCCTTTGTCACCCAGAAGTATATCAAAGTGTGTATGTGGGTGTGTGCATTAATGTGAGTATGTGATGTACAAAGAATGAAACAGTGGCTTAGTTAATTTTTTGCTATTTAAAAACTATTGCCTAGTTAATATTTCAACTTTTTCTCAACTGATAACATTGTCTATAAAATATTTTAATCTGATTATATTATCTACCTTGTGTCAGTTCCATCCTGTTCACTCTCCTTCCGATGGCTGAAGATGTTCATGATTTTGTTTTTCCATTAACTAACTTGTTAGGTGACTTTTAACAAATTATTTAGACTTTCTGAGTCTTCATTTCTAATTCCAAAAATGTGATAATAATACTTATATGGATTTTAAAGCATAACACTTAAAGTCAGAAAAAAGAAGCTATTGTTTTATTAAGAAAAATTCTAAGAGCAAATAGCTGGAATTTTTCAAACAAAATCTCAGATTATATAATTTGACACACTTGAAGTTATGCATAGAATTGTTTTCACTATTCTTTTACAATGAGCAACTTAATTATATGTGATTGGTTTATTTGTCTTTTTATCCTGATTTTTTCTAAGTTTATTTCCTCTACTATAAAACTGAGGTCTTTCTATAATTTTCCTAAAATAATAATGATAATATGTAATGAATCACCCTACCATTCTATGGGTTACTTTCAGGAAGATTATCATTTTTTAAATAGTTCTATAACAAAAATGAGGCATTTACTCTGATATTAACTTTTCAGGAAAATTTATTCATAATCGTGATGACTAAATATCTTTTCACAGGTTTCATAACTAAAAATGATATATTTAAATTATTTTAAAAGGGAAAATTCTTACAATTCTAAATTCAAATTCTAAAATACCTGATTCTTATAAACATGAGGAAATTAAAATTTTGGAGGAAAATTCTATAAGTACATCTGATACAATCACAAAATGAAATAGACAAAGAATTGAGTAGATCTCTCATTTGCCAGAAGCATGCATCAGAAACTGTGACAAGAAAAGATATATCAAACTAGGGCTTTGGGAGATTACAGCATTGCATAATTTTTAGTTTTGAAAATATATATATATTGCTAGCATGCAATGACAGAGTGAAAAATTATTGCTTTGTGATATTTTTAGTATACATTTTTTTATGTTCTTTTATGTTTTTTGGCATAAACTATAGAATACTGTCCCTAAGTAAGATTTTTGGATGAATTCCTAAATTAAATCCACAAAATAAGAAACAGGCAAGACATTGCTGATTGGTTCCAGACCTGAATAGTATAAAATATGTCCCCTTAACATAAGAAGTACACTGAAAATGTTGATATTTATCATTTGTATCAGAGTGTAAATGAAGCATTTTTCATATTTTAGAAACTAATGTAAGTTACCCTCCTGGCCAAAAGTTAAGTTAGTCCAAGTAAATCAATATAGATTTAGAGTAATAGGCAAAAGAATTATATTCCTCTGAGTCTGCTCATTTGTATTTTCCTGAAATTATTTATTGTTTATGATTTATGAGACCTTCAGATGAACATGATAGTTGGCTGAGAGAATCGAACTTAATCATCACAGCTACAGAAGTAAAGAACGTTGCAAGAGAAATGTTCTCACTGTAGATGCTTCACTTGCAGCAGGACTCGATTCTGGGTTGACAGCTATGGCATTCACGCTAGTTAAACACATCCCTCTCCCATTCCATAGGGAATGCACTGGGCTGTCCTTGCTTACCACGTCCACCTGCACTTCGTTAGAGAGCAGAGCTTTCACATGCCACACCACCAGATCCCTACAATGACATAACTCCATTCAGAGTCTGGCGTGACTGGGCTGGGTTTCCCAGCCCCCCCAACCGCCCCCCTCCCTTCAGCTCTTGTATCACGAAGAATCTGGCAGCCAGTTCCGTCCTGACAGAGTTTACAGCATATATTGGTGGATTCTTGTCCACAGTGCATCTGCTTTAAGAATTAACGAAAGCAGAGTCAAGACAGTAAGGTAAGCGCTGCTTTAACTATAGCACTGGGGATGCTGACTGTTTGGGACAGAGTTTATTGTAACAGGAACAGAGAAAATTCCAGAGCAACTTTGCCAGTTGCTATTCAACAGCATATCCATAGCTGTGAGCTTTACTTTCACAGTTTGCATAGTATGTTCTCCATGATTTATGGATTTGAGATCAATTTTATACAACGTAAGCTGTATTGCTTGGCAAAAGAAGTTATAAAAAGTTTCAGGTTTGGAATGAGAAAATATTTAAACTAGACAGTGAAAATGTATGGCAATTAAAATATTTGTTACTTTATGCTAATTAGTTATATATGTTAGTATTGTTAGAACCTAATTTTGCAGCAAAAAAGACCATTTCAATCAGTATTCAAAATATTTTGCCATACATATATTATTATAGTTTGTTATAATTTGCCATAAACATTTTATGCTGTTATAAAATGTGAGTTAAAAGACTTAGACCCTCTTATTTCTATTTTGTTAATTTAAAAGATGTTTTTTGGATGTAAGCCATAATGAACATGTTTTGAAGAAATTCTAGGAAACACGATTTACTTTTTCAAAAAAGTATTTCCTTCATAACCACAGGTATTTGAAAAAAACTGGGGGGAAAGTAAATAAAGTGCACGTTTGCTTCACAGTGGAGTCGTTATATGCCTACAAACTCTCTTTGAATTCAGAGCCTTTGTTTTTATTCTGCCAAAAAATATGGAAGCATTTTTACATTACTAGTCAATACTCACATTATAGTCACCAACGTCTATTTTACTGTATACTGAATTAAAGTAAGGTAGAAGCTTATTAATGAAACAAGACAAATCTTTACAACATTAACATACTGTAACTTAAAAAGAATTCGTACTGTGTAATTGTTCTCATGGCCAAGTCCTGTCGACTCCATTAAATGACTTCATCATTATCTTAGGAAATAACTTACTAAAAATCTTATTACGTGTTACATTACTTAGCTATCAGAATGTTTCTAACACCCTTTTTAGTGTTTTATCTGCTAAAATAAATTGCCTCATAATTTCAAGTTAAGCAAAGAATAAATGTTTTAAACTTCTTGATACTAAATATCCTACTTACCCCAAACTACCTAGATCCAGAAGTTCGCACCACACTTCTCATTATCTTATGGTGTCTATTGGAATGTGGATCCTGCTTCATATTAAGAACGTTACCAACCTCTCTTCGTCCACAACTCTTCACCCTGCAAAAGTCCAACTCCTATGTCATATTTCCCTTGACCTAAATTACTGAACCTGTACTTCCCCAGGCAATTAAAACATACTTTATTGAATCTCACCTTAAAAACATGTTCACAAGAGAACATCGCTGTTACAAATTGTTTTTAATTTGTATTCTCAATTGTATTCTTTCCTACATGGCTCTTAATGCCACTGTTAAATACAGACTTTCCTCAATTCTCAGCTCTCTCCCACTTCCATTCTATAAGAAAAGCAAAATCAAGTGAAGCATGCCTTCTTAAATTTGTTAGTTTTTAACAGAAAGAAAAACTGTAATTCAAAACTTAGAAAATAATATCTTTATCAATTGAATCTCTTCCTAGGTTTAAACATTTTTAGAATTTGTGATATTTCTCTGATTAATAAACTTTAATTTACCTAAAACTTATATGTTAAAGATTATTTCAGTACACAGTTTTGTAATGTGCCTAAAAGTAGGAAATATTAAACAAAAGTTGAAATAATACACACACACACACACACACACACACACACGCACACACACACCAAGAATTTTCTTCCCCATCCTCAGAACCAACAATAACTAGACATTTTTAAAGCAATTTACTCCCCACTCCCCCCCCCCCCATCATACACAGCTTTCCTCAAGGCAAAACCACGGATTGCCCATGTTTTCAGTAAGGATCTTCTTAATGAGACATTTTAATGATGTTGAATGGTAGGGTAGAGAGTATAATTTACAATTATCTTCTCTCATTTTCATTTTTTTTTTTCTGGTTTTGAAGAGTGTTCTGAAGCAGTGTTCTAAAGTGGTGGTCAGTAGGCACCACACATAAACCTCTTACAGGAAGTTAAGTAACCTGGAGAGAATGACTGGAACAGTTATTCCTTGCTCGCCCAGAAGGGGGCGCATGTGTATGAAATCTAACCCTATCTGTCCTTATTCTCATACTTAAATAAGAACTAAAAATACATCATAAGATGCACTAAAAAAGCATTATTAAATAATAAAATACACATTTTGTAATGAATTTAACATTGCAAATCAAATATCCTTTTCCTGAAATTATACTATTTTATAAATACATGTTTTCCCTCTATTTAGGATTCAAAACAATTGCCAAAAAATGAATCTAGGCACCTTTACTCTTCTCTTGGCACTAATCGGTGGTGCCAGCAGCCAGTATTATGATTATTACGATTTTCCCCTATCAATGTATGGGCGATCGTCCCCAAACTGTGCACCAGAATGTAACTGCCCTGAAAGCTTTCCTACGGCTATGTACTGCGATGATCTGAAATTGAAAAGTGTGCCAATGGTGCCTCCTGGAATCAAGTACCTTTACCTTAGGAATAACCAGATCGACCATATTGATGAAAAGGCCTTCGAAAACGTAACTGATCTGCAGTGGCTCATTCTAGATCATAACCTTCTAGAAAATTCCAAAGTAAAAGGAAGAATTTTTTCTAAACTGAAACAACTGAAGAAGCTGCATATGAATTACAACAATCTGACAGAATCTGTGTCACCACTTCCCAAATCTCTGGAGGACCTGCAGCTTACTAATAACAAGATCAGGAAGCTGGGCTCTTTTGAGGGACTGGTAAACCTGACCTTCATCCATCTTCAACACAATCAACTGAAAGATGATGGCATTTCAGCTGCTTTTAAAGGCCTTAAGTCACTTGAGTACCTTGATTTGAGCTTCAATCAGATAACCAAACTGCCTTCTGGTCTCCCAGGATCTCTTCTAACTCTCTACTTAGACAACAACAAGATCAGCAATATCCCGGATGAGTATTTCAAGCGTTTTAAGGGACTGCAGTATCTGCGCTTATCTCATAACGAACTGGCCGATAGTGGAATACCTGGAAATTCTTTTAATGTTTCATCTCTCCTTGAGCTGGATCTCTCCTATAATAAGCTTAAAAATATACCAACTGTCCATGAAAACCTTGAAAACTATTATCTGGAGGTCAATAAACTTGAAAGTAAGTAGAAGGCCATTCTTGTGTTTAATCAATGTATCCTCAAGTTTTTAAATGCCTAAACTGTGCAACACAAATACTGTTTCTGACTCCATTTATGAATTAAAAATGTTATTAAAAATAAATTAAAATGTCAACAAAATATCAACCTAATTGACCTACATCAGAGTTCCATCTCAGTTATTTATCCAATATCTGGACTTTCTTTAGAGTGTCCAGATTTAAAAATAATAATAATAAGGTAATAGACTTTAAACACTAATTTATTTAAATTTAATATTTTGGGCTAATTCTGCTGTGTTATGGCTTGATAATTCTTATTATTTCCTTCCTTCATGACTTAGATTTATGTCCTACATTTATTTCTTGGCATGATCTAGCTGAGGAAGGGACCAACAAATCCAGAAGAGGCATAGCCAGCAGAGGCTTTCAAGCTTTTCTCCTATTTATCCCCAGAGCAGCCTGTATATTCTCATTGTTGTCCCTGACAGGTTTACTTGGGATTCAACATATTATTCTGCTATGACCACTGTCCATCTCTGTTATCTCTGTGTTTGTGGTTTCACAGTGTTCTCATGAAGGCTATGAGGAAGATTAAGGAGGCAAGGAATATGATAAGGATTTAGAACATTTTTAAAATAGTATTACAGAGCCCTTTTTCTTATATATAACCCTTTACCCCATTTTATTTTTCTAGTTTCTCCTTCCTTTTGCTTGCTGCCATAGTCTATTTTTCATTTATCTTATGGGTGGGAGATTGACCTGATTCACTTGGACTATTTACTCACTCCTCCCATCTTCTGAGACATTTTTCAATCGAAGCAATACAGATTCAGGTGGGAAATTGACATTTACCAATCTCCACCTTACTCTTTAACAGAGCATGACTGAAGAGAAACCTATGATTCTTGAATAAACTTTCTAAATAAAAAATCATGTGGGAAAAACTGATTATACATACAACAATTATATCTGTAAAATAATCTATTGAAACTGAGCATCTTTATGCCATGTAAGTTAGTTCTCTTGTCATGCAGGATAAGAATATTGACATTCCTACCTGAAAAATTACAGTGCACCTTGTTAATGTAATACTTTGTATTTCTGCAACAGTTTCCTGTAACTCTTAGTAAGGTTTGGGTGGTCTCATGTAGGAGACCATGATTGCCAACTCCGAAATGCCACATGCTCTTTCTTGTATCTAAGAGAAAACTTGTTTGTTATACAATACACAGTCAAGCTATCAGAGCTGAACTCTCACAGTCGTTTCCAGTATAAAACTCACTATGTGGCAGTATATGATCCAACACTATAAACATTTGTGGTTAGGAGAAAAGCTACACAGACTAGCCAAATTGCTAATGGAATTTAAAATGTTCCAGGGCTGAAGAAATCCTGTTAAATATGGTGAGTGGAGATTTGCAGCAGGAGCAGGGCTACTTCCTTCTCTGAGATAAGAAAAGGGAGAGATACAAATGTAGGAGAATTTGGAGATATAAAGACCAGTGAAAGGAGGGCCAGTGTGGCAGAGGGGAAAGGTTGTCTATAGGAGAAATTCCAGCAGCCACTCAGCGCCAAGTTGAGATTGAACCCACAGTGCCCAGCACATATGGTCATTTGGAAATTAGTAGCTACCTTCCTTCTTTCTCCTTGATATTCAGGAATATACATTTCAGGTATTCTTGTCATCTGACTTTGCATGCATATCTTCCATTTAGTTAATTTTGCTGCATAAGAATTATGCACGCCAATTGTCCACATTCTCTTAGATAAAAAAGTTCCCTAATATTTCTCTACCATTAAGAAATCTATAACCGAAAAACTATTTCTCATATTTCAAACTTGCAATGCTAAGCACTGGCTTGATCATAGACCTACCTAATGTGATGTAATTTGGGAAAGAGGACAAAATTAAAAGAACGCCAATAATTATTTAGAACATATTATATACACTTCACTCTTTGAAGTGCTTTGCATAGCTTAATTAATTTAATCTTCATGCAACATAGTGTGAAAAATATGTTATATGTAACAATAAGGTCAGATAAGTAGGTACCAGAAGAAAGATTCCTAGAGTTTGACTGATGAATTATTTAAGACAGCATCAGAGAGGTAAGGAGCACAGTGTGTTTGGGTTTCCACTGAAGTCATTGTTAACTAGAATTTGAGAATAAAAGAAAATAAGATAAAGGACCAGATAAGCTTAACCTGAAATAGACTTGGGTAAATACAGACAGTTTATACGTACACACAGTAACCCTGCAAACTAGTAAAAATCTTAGTTTCCATTAAAATAAATCAGTTGTTCCCTTGTGGCAGCTTTTTGACCATAGAACAGGATGTGGGCTGCAATGGTGCACATTACATGACTTGGAGTTTTTGATCTGTCATGGTGTGTGGTTGTTGGAAACTCTTTAGAGGTCATGTAGTTAACCCCTCTTATTTTAAGATGCAGAAACCTAGGATGCTTATATTGGTGAAATGGTTCATACAACAATACCAATCTTTCATATCTTCAGTCTAGATGAAATATTTCAAAAAAGTTCTTAGATAATATGATACATTGACACACTTATTGAATGTCTTTCTAAAATCAAGTCTTTCTAAATAAAAACTTACAATAAATAAGTAATGTTCTTTGAAAATTTCCAGTGAATATCCTGATCATCTGGTTATTTTTTATTAAATATTGCTATATAATTTGATAGTCTAAAATATTTCTTTAGTAGTTTCAAATTCAAAGATTCATTAAATAAGTGACTTTTTTTAATGGGAAGAAGTCCTATTAGATATTACTATGAATTTAAAGATTTTTATTAATGATTGTTTCAAGCCCATGTAATAAAAAACAAAAAATGATTACAACTTTCCATTCTTTAATTTCCAGAGTTCGAAGTAAGGAGCTTCTGTAAGATCCTGGGACCATTATCCTACTCCAAGATCAAGCATTTGCGTTTGGATGGTAATAACATCACCCAGACTAGTCTGCCACCTGATATGTATGAATGTCTACGGGTAGCAAATGAAATCACCATTACCTAATATCTGCTAATTTCAATTATATTGAGGTGTACCCTGGAGCAACAATCTATGATTATGTTTTTTTGTGTGCCTATTTTTGTAGTGTTTGATTTTTTTTATTGTTGCTCTTTTTTACTTCCATGGATTTTAAATTCTTAGAAAAAAATGTTTTGTAAACATTTTACTACTTTTTTTTGAAAAAAAAGATGAAAGGCTGGCCTATTTCATCACAAGCACAGACACACACCACACACACACACACACACACACACACACACACACACACACGGTTAATGCTTTATTTGTAAGTTTAATGTTTTCTACATCTCTATGTCAAATGATGTGCAAAGCATTTTGGTGGTTGCATGGAAGTCAGCCGAATTTTGTAATTCTTAAATCTTAACTTAATGTACCCAAAGCATGGACTACATACATATGGAAGTTTACTGTCTTGAACCAAATTATCTTAATATGTTCAACTTTGGTTAGCTGAAAAACAGGTGGTGAATTTTGAGAATGATTTTGAAAAATACTAAACAAAATTCATGAAGTCACGTACATTTAAAGCAGAATTTTTAGTATTAAGAATTTATATATTTACCTAGAGAAAATTTTCTAGAATTATTTTTCACTTTAAGTCATGTGTACGTTTCTTTTTTTTTTATTTGCATGTTATGTTTAACAAGCTAAAAGCAAAATAAAACATAGCAAATAGCATCATTGTGTTTGACTTCTTGTGAAATTCATCTCTTTCATGGATAAAATACAGCCATGTGCCCTATAACAACATTTTGGTCAATGACAGACCACATACGTGAGGGTGGTCTCAAAAGATTATAATGGAGCTGAAAAATATCAATCTCCTAGTGGTGTCACAGCAATCATTACATTGTAGCACAAAGCATTACTCATCTATTTGTGATGATGCAGTTGTAAAAATACCTATTGCACTGCTAGTCATATAAAAGTATAACACATAATTATGTATAGTATATAATATGTAATAATGGTAATGAATATGTTATTGGTTTATGTATTTACTACAATATACTTCTCATCATTATTTCAGAGTGTATTCTTTCTACTTATAGAAAATAAGTTTGCTGTAAAACTGTATGTTGTGTTACACCAGCAGCAGCCTCATACATCTCATGTTTACATTTCTTGATCTCATCATTTTCTCTTGTGCTTGATTTAATCTTGTGTTGTTTTAGAAATTGGGTACAGTCTAAGTGTACAGTGTTTATATAATCTATAGTCATATACACTAATGTCTTAGGCTTTTATATTCACTCAACACTTACTCACTGACTCACCCAGAGCAACTTCCCATCCTGCAAGCTCCATTCAAGTGCCCTGTAAAGTGTACCATTTTTTTCTTTTATACTGTAATTTTACAGTACATTTTCTATGTTCAAACATGCAAATACCATTGTGTTGCAATTGCATAGCATATTCAGTACAGTAACATGCTGTACAGGTTTGTAGTCTAGCATCAATAGCTATGTCATACAATCTAGGTGTGCAGTAAGCCATACCGTGTAGGTTTGTATAAGTGTACTCCATGATTTTCGCACAATAACAAAATCACCTAACAATGCATTTCTCAGGACGTATCTCTGTTAAGCAGTGTATAACTGTGATAAAGTAGAATTAAAAAAAAAAAAAAAACCTATAGCCTGCAATATTTTACTGATGTTAAATAGAATTTTCCACTAAATAAATTGTCTGCTTCCAGCATCGACTTGAAAGGAGTTTTTAAACACATCTTACAGATCTGTACCTAAAAACATACAGATCTCAGTTCCAATTCATGGGTGGAGGGGTTCCCCACCACCACCAAACAATTGTCTGGACATCAAGTGAGTGTCCAAAGACCCACTCCTTGGGTTTGATTAATTTGCTAGAGCAGCCCAAGGAACTCAGGAAAGTCATTTACTCACTAGATTATCAATTTGTTATAAAAGAATATAACTCAGGAGCAGCCAGATGGAAAAAATGCATAAGGCAAGGAATGCAGAAAGGGCATGGAGCTTCCATGCCCTCTCAGAGTGTGCCATTCTCCCATAATACCCACGTGTTTGCCAACCTGAAAGCTCTCCGAACCAAACCGTATCCTTCTGTGGTTTTATGGAGGCTTCATTGTGAAGGCATGGTTTGTTAAATCATTGGTCATTGGCAATTGTACTCAGCCTCTAGTTCCTACTGTCTCCCAGAGGTGGTGGTGAGGGTGAACCAAAATTTTGAACCCTCTAATCGCATGGTTGATTCTCCTGGCTACCAGACCTCTACCCTTATGTTACTGGAAGGTTTTTCAAAAGTCACTTCATCAATATAACAAAAGATATCTTTATCACTCTTATCACAGAAAATTCCAAGGGGTTTTGTAGCTGTGATCCGAGAACTATAGACAAAGACCAAAATTATATGAAAAATATATTCTGGTCATCTGAATGAGCAAATATATATTTCTTATAAATCATAATGCAGTATTTAAATCTCACAACTTGCTTGGATATTTGCTGTTATCCCCATTCCTGAGGGTTTTACTGATTCATATGTAATAACATTCAACTAAATAAGAAGAGTTAAGATCTCAGCAATTACTGCTTGGTTGGTTGTTGAGCAAAAATGGTGAATAACTTCCAGGAATGAAAATGTTGAATGTATATAAAAGTTTCTGAAAATAAGACTTTGATTTATCTCAAAGCCAATACATTCATAACATAAGGTTAGAGTTTAGAGTACAGTAATAACAGCTTTCAGCTGTCTACATTATGAGTACTCATGATTCTATACAATGGGAAATAATACGCACATAATTTATGAAAACACTTCCACTTTATTTAGTTAATAATAAAGCATATGTTTGGAGTCATCATGCAGGCAAAATATACTCATTCCATATGAGTGCACATATAGTTTCAATTGTACCTAAAACAAAGGAAGCACCTCTCCAAAGCATATGTTTTAACAGAACATTTTTTAGTGAATTCCATCTTTTAGTAAAATGGCTTATCATCAAAGGACCATCCTCAATTAAGACTGAGTTGACTGGCAAATATGTGAAATGTACATTACATTAGATACATCATGTATTTTTAATTGTCATGTCATTCTATATAAAGGTAAGTTTCCTGACCTATGAAAGCATTCTCCTGTCACATTTTCTTTCAATAAGACTGTAGAAGACTGTAATATAAAAGAAATGAGCTTTTTCTCTATGTCACTTAAGGAAAATATCTGGTCAGCTGACATTCTACACCTTTAAAAGCATCTGATTTATCTCAATCCAAATTCATATGCTATTCTTAAGCCTAAAAATCAAAACTATAACTTTTAAAAGAACAGTTCCCTTTATGGTTAAGGTTGGTTGACAAGGACCAAATTCAGCATAAGACACTTTCTTATAGAAGCATCAGGGAAAGCACTAGTTAGATCCTGTTATGGAATAGCTTCCCTTTCTAGAGGACAGACCCCATCTCTCCAGGGAAGAGCTTGAGAAGAGATGCTTCCTGCTTGCTCCTCCACTCATAGTGACAGCCCTAGTGAGGGAAGAATATATGGAGACTCCTTTATATACTCTTCCCTCAATTCTCCCCAACCCCAGTTAGAATAGTGTTTTTTAAAAAAATTCAAGTATGTAATTAGCATACTGGAATGCTTTTCTAAATGCAGATTACCAGACACAATGTCCCAGATATGCAGACTCAGTAGTAAGTTATGCAGTGTAAAATTCCACATTTTCAAAGAACATCTCTGGTGGTTCTGGTGGTCAGTGACACACATCTTTCAAAACACTAAGTTAGTGTGAACACTATGATCGAGCTATTTAAATCTCAAAGAGTTAAAAAGAAGAAGAGTCATTTCCTCTAAGGAAGCAGAATAGAAAGAGGACTGCTGTTTGAAATATATGTACATAAGAATAATACTTATTCATATTATAACTTTATTTAAGCTCTTTAACCCTCAATTTATTCACCTGTAAGCAAGGAATAAAAATGACAATTTCATAAAAATACCATGAGACACTTCTGCCACCCAGTTGACTCCAGAGTTGCTTTATAAATACTTCTTGCCGGGCTCTGCTCCTTTTCCCTTCAGTGACATAGCTGGTACTTTTTCAAGAGAGATGGCTTAGGATTCATTTTGATTAAATTTTTAAGAAGTTACCTAAGGGAAATGGTTAACAACAGAGTGAATTTAAAACAGGAAGTTCTCTCTATTGTGTCACTAATAACATTGATTCTGATTTTGTCTCCTTCTGGATAAAAACTATATAAATAAATAAAAGCATTGAGACTTACAGGTTCTTTCTTAAGGTCGAGTAACTGGAGATTTAACTGTAGACACTGATTTGGGGTCTAAAAGTGAAAAAATGAGAAAAGTCCCAACATCTCCATTTGAAAATCGGGACTGGGTAACGTCTTTGTGGGAAGGAGGACTATGATGTACTGGTGATTTAAGGTTTGTGATAAATTATCATGCCCTAATAATACAAAAACAAAAAACACAAATGAATGGTACACCACTAAATGAGCCAGAGGAATGCTGATTTTTTAGTTAAAATTTCTCCAACTGGTAAAAGCTATTTTCAGAAATACTAGTGAGGTTAAAAGGTCGATTTTACAAAGAACAAATTTTGGGTGCTTGTAATCTTAAGTTTTGGGTTCCTTCCCCCCATCCCTCTTTTCTATAGCTGTAATTTTATCATAATGATGACCTTAGATTTTCTTTGGTTAGATTTTGTAACCATTATAAATACTTGCTTAACATTTTACTCAAAAGTAAAAGAAAATGTTCATTTTATTTAAAGTGAACTCTAAAATAACTTTACTACCATAATTAAAAATTTACGTAAAATAACAATAAAAGTTAATAGACATGCTGTAAGTATATGAAATACTTTAAAAATATTTAGCTAGTTATATTTATTTACTCACTCATGCATTTCATAGCTTTTGTTTCCTAATAAGATATAAGAAATTGAATAGAACACAGGCAGGGAAAAGTTGAAATTTAGGCAACATAAAATGAGGGAGGTCCCATGCATCTTTATCTCACTTCGATGACCCAAATATTCCACCTTTGCTTTGTAGTAACTCTTCTTTCACATTTTGGTTGGTCCATAGAGTATCACCTACATGTGGACCTTTTTCTCTTAAAATGAACCTATTGTTCTATAAAATAGTATATTCTACATCTTAAAAATATTCAAGAGCCTGAGCTACCTCTTCTATCAATTGTGCCCCAAATAAACTCCACTCTATTCACACTGTCACTGCTTTATTCTAAAATTTGCTTAATTTTCATCTAGATTTTTAAAGATTATCATATTTTTCCTAATTTCATCATCCACAGTGTTATTGGAGTGAGTTTTCTAATATATAAACTTGGTCCTTTATTATTTACCTGTTTAAAATATTCAGTAATGCACCATCATTTATAAACGTGGTTTATCCTCTTCAACGCAGCATACAAGGCACCTCATAATGGATATATTGGGTAAATATTAGCAAAAGATCTGGCATATCAGACAAAACACTCTTTCTAGAAAATGCATAGTTAGCAATGCAAATGTTCATAGCATCACAACCTAATATTACAGAAAAATATAATAATTTTAAATATATTTGTAACTAATGAAATAGTATAAATATATACAAAATATATTTGTAACTAATGACATAGTACCAAAATGTGTTTATCTATGGGAGAATTCTGAAAAATTCTAATAGTATTGTGATAAGTTTTAAAATATTTCTTTAAATTATTAATATTCAAGTAGGTTAAAAATCAGCAAAAATATAACAGATTGACACTACAAAATTTTCAACATTAATTTAATGGACAGATATAATATAGTATATCCAAAAATTAGAGAACTAACATTCTTTTCAAATTCAAATAAATAGAGCATTTATAAAAATTGATTTTATACTTGGCCATAACCCAAATTTGTTTCAGCAAAATTTAAAGACTAGGTGGCCTATATGTTCCATTTTCAATTCAAAAACTATATTAGAAGTTCACAAAAAATAATTCATGTATACTTGCAAATTAAGGAAACAATTCTAAAACACTTATGGGTCAAAGAAGATATAAGAATAGAAACCTAAAAATATAAGACAAATAATAGTGAAAATATTGTATGCCAAAATGAGTTTAATTTTGCAATATTAGTAATTCAAGTAAAAATTATAGCCTCCAATCTTGTTGCCAATCTGGAAATTAATGTAATAAATATTTAATTAAATAAGAATGATTTCCTTAAAATACAGGATAAAGAAAAGATATTTACTATCACTATTTCTATTCAACAGTTTATTGGCAGAACTTGTTGTCACAACGGAAAAAGACATGGAATGCATTTAGGATTAAAAAAGAATAAAACTCTAAACTTTTGCAGATTATATGACTTTAGATAGAAAATACAAAATATTCTACAGATACATTATTAGAAATTAGGTAAGTACCGCTTATTTACCTACTGAAGCTCAGATCTAATGACATTTTTTTATACTGTGTCATGCTGGGCATGGGACTCTGTAAGCTACAGTCCTAGGTAACTTTGCTTGCAGAGGTTTGCCAGGGAAGACACTAGAAGAAAACCGATAGTAGAAGAAAAAGTAAAAGAACTTCCAGTGTAGTTTTTAATTATTTTTGTGAACTTGACAACTGATTCTAAACTTCATGTAGAAAATCAATGAAACAAGAATAGCCAAGACACACTGAATGACAAATAATGGAGGACTTTTCCAAAGATAAGACTATATAAAGCGATAATAATTTATATATTGTGGTACTGGCATAGAATAGAAGAAATGACCAATAGGATAGAATAGAAAATCTAGAACCATATTTACATTTAGATGGAAATTTGATATATGATATACATTTTATTGTATATCACTAGGAAGAGTAGAAATTAGTCAAAAAAAATTAACATATAACAAAAAATTATGAACTTGAATTCTTTGTATCACACACAGAAATCAATTCCAGATAGATTAAGAATTTAAATGTCAATAACAAAACTTTAAAATGTTTAGGAGAAAAGATAAATGAATATATATTTTAAAGTGGAGTCAGAAATTATTTCTTCAAACAAATCATTAAGAAGGAGATTGATGAACTTGACTACATCATTAAGACCTTCTATTCATCAAAAAAATATTGTAAAAGAAAGTGAATGGAAAAACAGAAACTAAGATAATTGCAAAGTGTATTATGTACAGAGGTTTAATAACAATATAGGATGAAGCACATCAAATCAATAAGGAAAATACAGACGTTCCAATTTTAAAATGGGCAAAATCCTGAGTAGAGATTTAATAGAAAATACCATAACAACAAAAAAGATGTTAAACTCATTAAAAATTAAAGAAACATAAATTAAAACCACAAAAAAAGACATCATTTTTTCCTATTCAACTGTCAAAAATTAAGTCTGACAGTTTAAAGAATTGGAGATACAAACATTCTTAATTGATTAATGTTGTGAATGTAAACTGGCACAACTATGTAGGTAAATTATTTGGTATTATCTTGTAAAGTTGAAAGTTTATATATCCAATACTAGCAATTCCCTTTTCACAACATTTCTGAAACCTTACCATGCATCTGAATAGAACAAATTATCTTGGTAAATTTCAAATTTTTAGGCATGAGTTAAGATTGCATGTTTTTAACAAGCTCTCTGTGATGACCATGCTGCCAGTCAGCTTGCACTTTGAAAACAACATAAACTTTGTATATGTACAAGAGGAAATGTCCACGAAATATCCATAACAGTTTTTTTTAAAAAAATAGCAAAAGACTGGCAATAATATAAATATACATCATTAGAAAAATTAATTCAAGATAGTTCACAAAAAAATATCATTCATTAGATTGGATCAAACTAAGTGGAGTAAGAGGCATCCCCAGATCTCTTCCCTTGAAAGAACAATAAGCTAAACATCTAAAACTCAACAAAAAACACCCAAACTGCACACCAGCATGTCTGAGTGTGAAATCCGTGCATAAGAGCTACCACAGGTCAAAACCCCAGGTGTCAGGCAGTGGACTGGGAGAAACAAAGAAGCTGCCTCTTATAGCTGGAGCTCCCTGGAGGAGGTAGAGAAGAGAAGCAGTGATGACTTCCCTAAACAGCCCTACCTGGTAGTGTTGTGAGCTCTATGTGGTGAACGGCAGTATCCAGTTATCAGGGCAGAAGGCAGGGAAATAGGGACAGCAGAAAAATGGGGATGGCAGAGAAACAACAGTTGATTATTACCAGACGTGGTTGCAAAAACCAAGGCTGAGCTGCTACCTCATCTCCTAATCCAGAGGGCCCCTCTTCTCATACCCTCTGACACTGATCACCACCAAGTCCCAGGGAAATCTGAGCAAACGCTACTGAAACTGTCGCTAACACTGACAGGAACTGAGACTGAAGGTAGTGAGCATGATTAAACATCTGTAAGGGAAAAAAAGACATTATTAACACTTTATATAAAGCAGAGATCCAAGAGGCTTAGATGCTATCTACCGGAAACCAAAAGAAAAACATCTTCTTTGCAACAGGCTAGGGACCATTATATAATAAATTTTTCTGGGGGAAAAAAAAAAAAAAAACAGAACACACTTCCATTAATGCTCAGGTGGAGAAGTAATCCATTAAACACCATGGACAACCAAGATGACAAGGCATCTCAGAAAGAAAGAGAAAAATCTCCAGAAAATAAGCTTATAGACATAGAAGGCTGTGCCTTAAGTGACAGAGAATTCAGGATGGTACTTCTGAAAAACTCAATGAGATTTGAAACAAATTATATCAATAATTTCAGGAATTGAAAAACAACTAGATGAACAGAATGAGTTCTTTGGCAAGGAGATTGAAACTCTCAAAAAGAACCAAATAGACCTTCTGGAGATAAAGAACACACTGCAAGAGTTGAAAAATGAAATAACAAGCTTGGGAAATAGAGTCAACCAAATGGAGGAAAGGATCAGTGATATCGAAGACAGAAATCTAGAAATAAATCAGAAGGAAGAAGAGAGAAACCGAAGAATGAAAAATAATGAAAGAGAAATACAAAAACTAGCTTATACCATCAGGAGAGAAAACAGGAATAATGGAAATTCTCGAAGGGGAGGAAAAGGAGCAGGAATTAGAAAGCATTTTCAGACAAATAGTTGACAAGAATTTCCCAAATCTAAGGAATGATTTGGAGCTTAGAATTCAAGAAGTCAACAGAACACCCAATTATATCAACTCAAAAAAGGCCTTCTCCAAGACACATTATATTAAAATTATCAAAAATCAATGACAAAGACATAATTCTCAGGGCAGCCAAGGAAAAGAAGATGGTAATCTATAAAGGAAAACCCATTAGATTATCATTGGGCTTATCAGCACAAACCTTACAAGCCAGAAAGGAGTGGAATCAAATGTTCAAACTATTAAATGAAAGAAGCTACCAGTCTAGAATAATGTATCCAGTTAATCTCTCCTTTAGATATGAAGGAGAAATAAAGACCTTTCTAGACATACAAAAACTGAGGGAATACTCCACTATGAGGCTTGCCCTACAGGAAAAACTGAAAGGAGTCAAGTCATCTAAAACAAAATGCTAAAAAAAAAAATACATAATTAGAATTAAGGTGACTAGCAGGCTGATAAAAACAAAGGAGTGTAACCCTTACCAGGAACAGGGCATTATAAGCTTAAAATAAGAGATTTGCTATAGCAAGATGGTAATGAATGTTCAGCATACATAGGGACAAACCGAGACAATAATGACTGAAAAAGGGAGGATTCAAAGATTCAAATTCTCAAAGGGGAATGGAGATAAGGCACATGCAGAAGAAAAGGGACCATGTATATACATAACTGTCCTTTACATATTCATAATGGTAATCACACACCAAAGATTCAGAACCACAGTATATAACATAAAACAAGAAGAACCAGAGGGAAAACCCACAAAAGCCAATCAAAATAAAGAAAACAAACACAAGGACAAGGAAGCAATGGAAACACCAAACAACCAAAAAGCAAAAGATAAAATGACTATAAGAAGACTTCATATTTCAATAATCACCCTAAATGTAAATGGACTGAAATTGCTAATAAAAAGACAGAGTTGCAGATTGGATCAAAAAACAAAACCCAAACATATGCTGCCTCCAAGAGACACATCTCAGCTCCAAAGAAAAATATAGACTCAAAGTGAAAGGGTAAAAAATTATATTTCAAGCAAATGGCATTCAGAGAAAAGTGGGAGTAGCAGTACTAATATTATATGAAATAGACTTCAAAATAAAAAAGGTAAAGAAAGATATAGAGGGAGACTTCATAAAAATAAAGAACCATGCACCAAGAAGACATAACACTTATTAATATTTATACTTCCAGTCAGGGATCCCTGAAATATATAAAGCAATTTGTAACAGAACTCAAGGAAGAAACAGATCAAAACACTATCATAGTAGGGGGACTAAATACTCCACTGTCAGATATGGATCATAAGAATCATATGATCAAGGCAGAAAAAGCCTTTGACAAGATACAGCACCCATTTATGATCAAAACACTTAACAAAATCAGTATAGAAGGAAAGTACTTTTACATAATAAAGGCCACTTATGACAAACCCTCAGTCAACATTATACTCAACGATGAAAAACTAAAAATCTTTCTTCTAAGTTTAGGAACAAGGCAAGGATGTCCACTATCACCACTGTTATTCATATAACATTGGAGGTCCTAGCAAGTGCTATCTGACTAAAGAAAGATATAAAGGACATTCAAATAGGAAATGAATAAGTCAAACTGTCATTATTTGCAGATGACATGATTCTCTATATAGAAAACCCTAAAGACTCCGCAAGAACACTACTAGAAACAATAAGCAAATACAGTAAAGTGTCTGGATACAAAATCTATAATGTTTCTATACTCTAATAACGAAGTGTCAGAAAAAGAAGGGGGAAAAATAATTCCTTTTGCAATTGCAACAAAAAGAATAAAATATCTAGAAATAAATTTAACAAAATATGTGAAAGACCTATATAATGAAAACTACAAGACCTTGTTAAAAGAAATTGAAAAAGATAAAAGAAATGAAAAGATATTCTGTGTTCATGCATTGGAAGAATCAACATAGCTAAAATGACTATATTATCTAAAGCATTATACAGATTTAATGCAATCCCCATTAAAATCTCATCAGCATTTTTTAAAGAAATAAAACAACAAAAAAAAATCATCAGATTTGTATGGAAGCACGAAAGACCCCGAACTGCCAAAGCCATCCTGAGAAAACAAATCGAGGCTGGAGGTATCACTCTACCCAACTTCAAATTATACTACAAAGAGACAGTAATCAAAACAGCATGGTATTGCCAGCAAAACAGACACACAGACTAGTGGAACAGAATTGAGAGTTCAGAAATAAACTCATATTTACATGGGCAAATAATTTTCAACAAAAAAGCCAAAAACATACAGTGGAGAAAGGAAAGCCTCTTCAATAAATTGTGCTGGGAAAACTGGAAAGCCAATTGCAAAAGAATGAAACTAGACTGTTGTCTATCATCGCACACAAAAATTAACTTAAAATGGATTAAAGACCTGAATATAAGACCTGAAACAATAAAAAGCATAGAAAAAAAACAAAAGAACTAAACTCAAGAACCTTGGACTTAAAGAGGATTTTATGAATTTGACCTCAAAGGCAAGGGAAGCAAAAGCGAAAATAAATGAATGGAACTACATCAAACTAAAAACCTGCTCAGCAAAAGAGACTATCAACAAGGTAAAGAGACAACCAATCGAATGCGAAAATATATTTGCAAGCAATGCCTCCAGTAAAGGCCTAATATCCAAAATAAATAGGTAGAGGACCTGAACAGACACTTCTTCCTAGTGGACATACAAATGGCCAACAAATATATGAAAAGATGCTCAACATCACTAGCTATTAGGGAAATGCAAACAAAACCACAATGAGATACCATCTCACACCTGTTAGAATGGCTATAATTAACAGGACAAGTAATAACAAATGTCAGAGAAGATGTGGAGCAATAGGAACCCTCATACAATGCTGGTAGGACTGCAAATTGGTAGAGCTACTATGGAAAACCCTATGGAGTTTCCTCAAAAAACTAAGAATTGATCTACCATATGATCCAGCAATCCTTCTACTGGGTATTCAATCCAAAGACTTGAAAACTCATATCCGAAGATATTTGCACACTGATGTTCATAGCAGTATTATTCACTGTGGCCAGGACATGGAAGCAACTGAAATGTCCTACAATAGATGTTTGACTAAAGAAGCTGTGGTACATATATGCGATGGAATATTACTCAGCCATAAGAAGAGATGAAATACTGCCATTTGCATAACATGGATGGACCTTGAAATAATAATTCTAGGTGAAATAAGCCAAATAGAAAAGGTTGAAAATCACATGATATCAGTTATATGTGGGATAAACCTAAAAGCAACAAATGAACAAGGCAAACAAACTCATGGATATGGACAATGGACTAGTGGTTACCAGAGGTAGGAAGGGGAAAAAATAAAAAAATAAAATGTTAAGAAAAATAAAGTAAATAAAATAAAAAATTAAATTAAAAATTAAAAAAAATAGTTCCAATGGAATATTATACTATAGTGACAATGAATGAACTATAACTAAACACAATAATATGGATGAATCATGGTAATAGAAACTTGAATGAAAAAAGCCAGTTTGAGAAAACTGTGATATACTTTTTATAAGGTTCAATAATAAGTTAATAAGATAATAATAAGTTAATGAGTTCAAAAATAAGCTAATAAGATAATAGCAATCAAAAATAAGATAATATATTGTTTATGCATAAATATATGCAATAAAATTACAAATTTTGAAAATGAAATCAAAATGTGATAAACACAAAATTTAGGACATTGGTTTTAATAGTGAGAGTGGCCAGCAGAAGGAGAACAGGGGAGCAAGGAAACAGGCACAGAGAGGATGATCTACTTCTTGAACCAGATGTTGTACCCTTGAATGTCATTGTTATTTAAAAATAAATTTCACAAATGTATCATCCATCAAGAGAAAATATCTAATATGTATATTTCATTACTTCACACTTATTCTGACAGATTTTATCATGTCAACATCTCTATGCATTAAAGAGATCATCCTTTTACAAATGAAGAAACTAGGGAATGAAGAGGAAAGGTAACTTGCTAAGAGTTGTACAACTAATAAATGAGATTTCTCTAGACAAAAAATTAGAGAGCATCTTTGCTTTTCTCTTACTCTTGTAACTCATAACCAGTTCATCAGCAATTTCTAATATGCCACCAAAATATACCCCAAATTTGTCTATTTCTCCCCATCTCCACTTCTACTTCCCCCATGCAAGCTTTAGCTAACCTCACCTGAGCAAACTCAGTTGTCTCTAACCAGTCTTTCTGCTTCCTCTCTACTCCCTGTTATGGATTGAATTGTGCCACCTAAATATTTATAAGTTGATGTACTAACCTCTGATTTCTCAAAATAACTATTTAGAGGTCTCTATAAAGATTGAGTCCAAAGGCTGTATTCTCAATCACTTGCAATATTGTTCCTAACAAATTTCCAGAGGTCATCCTTGGGTAAGTTATTCTGTTTCATGGGCCATTATGTCATTGAAAGACTTGGCTGGGTAATTACAAAAGAAACTTTCTTGCTAATGTCCTTCTCATAGGCTTGTAAAACCTTTGGCTTGAAGTGACCTAACAGAGATTTTCTGGTATTTTATTTTCATTTGGGTATCATGTGGATTCCCACTCTACATCAATTTGTTTTAAATATTGCTGTGAAAAGATGAGGGGAAGGACTGCAGAGATCATTTGTTCTAGCACTTGGCCAGTGTTAATTCTTCTCGGTTGTTCTATTCCCCAAATATATAGACTGAACATCTGGGTCATTCTCGTGGGACCTGAGCATTTTGTTGATAGGAACATGGCCTTTCTTCTCTTTGGTTAGTTAAACTTTCCAAGATTTTGCAGTCACTTTTCAGATTTGTCAACTCACTGGCAAGAAAAAATATTTCCATCTGGGTTTTCATTTCTATTTCTTGGCATTTCCCCAGAAAAATTTCTGGAATAAAGGTTTTACTTCAATTTTTTAAAATGGCCTTTTGTCCTGAGTATAATCCTCTTAATTTTAGTTTTAGTATTAAACTTTTATTGGACTACAAAAATAAGGACCTCTATTTGTCTAAGATGGAAATTACAATGGCTTCATGACTATTAGGATACATAAATGTATTCAAATACTTTAGCTTCGAAAATGTCAAGAAATTCTCCAAATCCTCAATCAAGACTTGCTTAAAGAAGGATTTTTTTAAAAAAAGAAATTAAATGTGTTGGTCGTGGCTTAAGTATCACAATTTAAATCATTTCAGTGAGACACATTGCCTCGTAGAAAAGACTGACATTGATGCAAACAAATCACCACAGTCTCATAAAATGATATACCCACATAAGTTATTTTTCAGATATAGATTTTAAAAGACCCTTGGGGGAGAATTTCATGACATCTATAATGTTGAGAACTACCTCTCACTCCTAGTTCTCAACCATTTTCATCGCTGTTTCAGCTGTTGCTAAGGTTGACGTTTCCTCGACTACTGCTAGCATTATTTGGTATTTCTAGGGTTGTACTTTTCCTCCCCCTAAGAACCTGTTTACTGGGTTCTATTTACTTCATTCACTCTTTGAGTTATTAATCTAAAAAGTAATAGCATTAAAAAATACTTAAAAGTAAGCCTAAGGAATGCCAGAAAGTAACTCTAGAGCAATTTTAGCTTATCTTTTTGCAATAGATATATTTTTAAACATTCTCAATTTCAAACACAACAACCATTCTGAGTTTGCTTTATCTCTAGCCTTTCTTTATCCTTCCCCAGATATAAGAAACGAGTGGAATTAGATTTCACTTAGACTTTGAAAAAGCACTTGAAGTTATACTTCAGTGCTATTTGTAACCATGATAAAAGTCTCTGCACTCAGTACCAGAGAAGTCTTTCATCTGTCTACTTTTTTCTAAACTGTATCTAGTTCTCTCCATAGAGATGAAGTATCAAGCAGCAATCTGCCAGGTTCCAAATAACTATTTTTCTGTAGAAGTAAAATGCTTTCTTTGTTTCTCAAGTAAACTCATCCAGCAACTGTAGAGCTGAAGCATTAGATAGGCAAATTCCAAAAGCTTGAGTCCAGCATCTCCCACCCTGAGAGGATGAGAATATGTAGCTTAAAATAAAAGAATCCCTCTCTCCTGTACCTTTCCATCTCAACTTTAGAGTGGAAGGTTTGATTATTCATCTGAAATGTAAGCTTTAATGGTAGCTCCTCCCCTACCTCCTCCTATCTTCTTATTTTTCCCCTTCTTTTTTCTTTCTCCTGTTTTTCTTCCTCTTCTCCTTCTTCTCTTTCTTCACCAAGGACCATGTAAGCTATAGTAATAAAAATAAGCAACATTAATAAAATAAATAATTTGATGTATACAAATGTCCTAAATAGGCTATTTTAAAAAAATCATTAACAGTTTTACTCAAAACCCATACAATTATCTCCTTTAAAAATCACAAGAGTTCCATGAGGTAGATCCTAACCCTATTTTATACACCAGAAATCTGAGGCTCAGAAAATTTATATTAGCCAGCCAAATTTCACACAGACAAGCTCTTCAGCTAACACTTAAACCCAGACCTGTCTTATCCAAAAAACTGTGAACATTAGTCTTTTACATAGATATTAATATCCATCTTTGAAAAGAAGGAAACAAAACAGGGTTTCCTGGTGCTTCATATAGGCAGAAAGAACACTCAGTGGGGAGCAAAGAGGCCTGGGTTTTAGTCATGTTTATGCCACTAAGTATCTGGATGAACGATGATTTCTTTGATTTTCTGCATCTTCATACATAAGTCAAGAACACTGGACTAAATGAGCCCTTAGTCTTCTAGGGAATAAGAGTCTTTGCTTTTTAAATGTTTCAAGGTTACGGAGCTAGATTTTGGGATAATCAAGTGTCTTATTGTTTATTTCAGTATTCTTACTATCAGGTCCACTTGATGAGAAACACGGACACAGGTAACCTAGGCAATTGCAGAAAGCAGGGCTAGTCATATGCCATCCTGTAAACAAAGCAAAGTTGGCCTTTGACTCATTCTGTTACTGCCCCTTTCATAATCTCTCTATGGTCTATGATTTCCAGATGGTCTGCTCAATCTAAAATAACCTTATCCTACCTGAAAGCTGCCCAGAGACACCTAGAGGAAGAAAATAACCAGGAAGAAAATGCCCAGGAAGAAAATAACCCTCAGGCTTTTCCTCATTTTTATGCTCTTAAGAAAAAACAGGTTACCCAGCTTTATAGATACAAAGTGGTTCCTTTCTTTCCTTAATTCAAGGACCTGGTCCGTACTACCTACTTTTTTCCAACGACCTCACTTCTACAGAAACTCTTCACCTCTATATCACACTTCCTCTGCAGCACCTGGTCATAGTTGATTTTATTATGACCTGAGATAATTCAGTAATATTCTCTCCCATAAGAATATAAAAACTTCGAAGGAGGCACAGAAATGACTGTCCTCCCAAGACAGCAAACTAAAGGTGAGGTCCATCAGCTCTTGGGGTGGAAGCCCCTGGATGTCTCTTTGGTAGTTTCTTTTCAAAACTGTAAAGTATTTATTTGTTTCTTTTGTTTTTGTTTGTTTGTTACATATTTGCTTTTTTGTTTTCTCTTTTTATTTATACAAATAACCCTGGTATCTTTCGAATATACATCCCTTTATGTTTTACATTAGCCCAAGTTGATTTTGATTATAACTCAAAGAACCTAAATTGATTCAGGATGGTTTGCCTTCTGATTCTTATAAAATGTCACCTCGCTCAGATTCCCTTAACTAAATCTTGAAGTCTCTTCACACATCTAATCCCACTCACTGCACTTGTTAGCACTTAATATTTATTTATTTATTTATTTATTTATTTATTTATTTATTTATTTATTTATATTTTCTTATTGTTTTACCCCAAGAGAATATAAGTTCCATGAAAGCAGATGTTTTAGTCTTTTATTTTTAATACTCTGTCTCCAGGACCTAGAATAGTTCCTGACACATATATGTCACTTAGCAAATATTTATTGAGTATAGGGACATTTATGAGACTAAAGTGTTGAGGCATGTTTTATTTCGCTTACTCAGGAATCTGAGTTCCTTAGTAAGTTCTCTCCTCTCCTCCCCTTCCTTCCACCTCCCTCTTCCCCTCCTTCATTATTTTTCTGTCTCTGTCTCTCACTTTTCCATAAGACCACTTTTGCTTGTTAGTTTGTTTTTAGGCTAGCTGACAGATTTGTAGGATGATGGAAGATTAAAATTTTCCTTGCCAGACATATGCCTAGGGCTCATCATCTTATCTTTCTAATAATAGAAAATAGAAAAATTAAGATTTAGATGTGGGCTTGGAAAAATTCAGGCTACCTTCAATGTTGTTGGCCTCTGATGTCTGACTCTAATCTAGGAAAAATGATGTTTTATATGTGAGCTGGTATTGTTATGGAGTAACATTAGGGGTGAAGGAATGTGTCTCAAATAAATTTGCATTTGTATGGACTTGACTTCTGTGCATTTATTCTCCAGATGCCTGGAGTGGAGAAAAGAAATGGAATGTAGGTCAGTATAGAGACAACTTGAGCCCTTGGTCTTGGCTTCACTCAATATCTTTTTGTCTGTCGATACCAGAAATCAAAAAGTCAAGAGAAAAAGCAAATGTCAAGAAACTATAATAAACAGAAATAACATGATGAAGGCCAGATTCCTTATTCCTCATGTAATCCATCAGGTTTCCTCACATTATTTTAAAAGTATGCCAGAACATTCTATCTAAAGAAATAAAATAGGTTTACTATTGATGTAAATTAAATATGCATAAATTTTAGAAGATGACCCAAATCTTTTTCTTTTGTTTTGGATGATCCTCTATAATGCTTTTTCCCCTTTCTTACAAGAACCACAATAATATCAGTAAATTGTGACACTGAAGCCATTTTACCAAGATATGTATATTTTTCCTGGAAGCTAAACTATAACTGAAGAGGAGAAAAATGTAACACCTGCAAAATCTTTCTTAAAAAGCCTTGCGTTTCAGAGATTACCCTGGCTTATTTTTTGTATATTTTTTACTAGAGAGTAAAGAAAACTTTATAATTTAGTCTTAAATAATTAGGTTGGAGAAATAAAAGAAATATGTTCAAACATTACCAAAAGCCCACAGTTTTTTTTTTATAAGTTCTTTCTGAGTGAGGGACATTTCTTATCATTAGTTTATTCCTTTTGAACTGGAATCTTTATTTCTTGGCATCACCTCCCCATTCTCCACCCCAGCTATCTCCTTATTTCTCATGGAGCTGATCCTTGTAAAATCTTCTTAGAAAAAAATATATATCACTTAAAAAAAGTGATAATTTCTATCAAAAGCATATGAAATCATCTACTTAATTTGTAAAACATGATGTAGCTCTAATTGTTCTCAAGTATTATGAAGGTTGTAGATTTTTAATTAAGATAGACATTATTGACAAAGTTTAATATCAAGCCCCATCTCATTAAAAACACCTACCACAGCCAAGAAATTTGAGTCCCTATCATCACTTAGCCCAAAGTTTTAAAGAAAAAGAGGAGTTTGTGTTTCATAATGAAATCCTGAGATGCTCAATACAATCTATCTTGTATAATACTCTCTAACTCCCATCAACTCTTATTTTATGTCCTAGATAACTTTCACCTGGCTAAATACTGATTAACCGAATACAATATCTAGTGAGGTGTTCGTCAGCAATCATTCTAATGATGCCCCTTTTAGACCCAGCCTGACCACTTACTATTCTTAATATGTCATATTTTCTCATGCCTACACCCAAATGCATTAAGGGGGATTTAAATGCCACTTTTTTAGTCAAGCCATGATCATCTCCTTTCATGATATCAAATCGCCCCCTTTCCCAGGAATTTCTTCTTTCCCTGCTTCCTCTCCCCTTATTTCTTTTTTTCCTTCCTTTTTTTCACCTAACTCTGATGACATTTACCACTGTCACATGCCATGTATTCCTTGGCATCTTATGTTAAGCTTGTTTATGCATCTTTTATCCACCCACTCAAAATATGAGTTCTACGGAAAAGGTGTTTGTCTCCATTTATTCAAATAATGACTGAGGATAACAATTGGCAGGAAGTGTGCTAGGCTTGGAGGAATTGGGCTTCCCACCTGCAGTTGAAACCTGCTAAATATGACAAAGCATCTGCTGTGCTAGACCAGTTGGGAAAAGAATAGTTTCCTTTTTCTATGCCCAGAGAATAAGCTCAGGATAACAAGGGAATGAGTAAAATGAATTAACGGTAAAGACTATACGTTCTGCAATGACGTTTAAAAGTTCTACAGGAATAGATGCGATGCCTGCAGATAGGGATCCTGTCAACACTGGAGCACAGTTTGTCCATAGCACACCCCACCCGTCCCAGAGGGCTTCTAAAATGGATCGTTATGATAGATTCCATCTGGTGAAAATGGAAAGAAAATGATGCAGGTTTTTTGTTACAGTCCCCACAATGGCATAGTAGCCAATTGGCAGAATGTAAATTCAAGGTTTCTCTATTTTCCTATCCCTTTTCATAGGCTATGGAAAGTTCAAAATTCTAAAGGACAACAAGGCTATATTTCAGAGGTGACAGAGTGAAATTCTATGCCATTCTCTCCACTTTAAGCTTAAATAACTCCTTAACGATAGGTTATAATATAGCTAAAAAAAAAAAAAAAAAAAAAAAAAAAAAAGCCAGCTTTGACCATGTCTGCTGCAGCTGTGCTTTCTCAAGAAGCACAACAGAAAAGATAGTGGTTGAGATCAGAAATCACAATTTAATTAAAAAAAAAATAGAGAGCAAACTTGTCTAGAGTGTCATTTCGACAATCTGAATCAGCATCATCCTGGAGCCATAATAAAAGTGCAGGTTCCTGAACTCTATCTCAACCCCACTAACTCAGAATCTCTAAAACTTAAGAATATGACATTTTGACAAGCTTCCTGGATGATTCTAAAATTTAGGACTCCCATAGGTAAGGGAATTAAAAGTATATTGAAAGATTCTAGAAGAAATCTTCATTTTAAAATGTGCTTTTTAAAAAGTCTTTTTAAATAATAAAAGAAAAAAATTTATTTGTAAAGATATATGCACCCTGATGTTTATAGTAGCATTATTCAGAATGGCCAAGACATGGAAATAATGGAAGTGTCCTTCAATAGATGATTGGATAAAGAAGTGGTGCATATATACAATGGAGTATTACTCAGCCATAAGAGAAGTTGAAATACTGCCATTTGTGACAACATGGATGGATTTGGGGATTATCATGCTAAATGAAATATCTCAGAAAGAGTTAAGAACCATATGATTTAACTTATATGTGAGATATAAAACTGAAAGTAACAAATGAGCATGACAAACAAGCAGAGACTCATGGACATGAACAATAGTTTAGTGGTTACTAGAGCAGAATGGAGGAGGTAAGATTAAAATAAAATAAAATAAAATAAAATAAAATAAAATAAAATAAATAAAATAAATAAAAAATAAAATAAAAGTTTGGGATTATTTATAAAATACATTATTTTTGAAATCTGAATTTAAATCACCATTCTTCTAAGAATTAGAAGAGTAAGGGGTATATGTAAAATTACTTTGGAGCATTTTCCCTAATAGTAATAGAATAAATATGTTTAAAGCAATGCAATTAGTTGGCTATTAAAGGACTTTAAAAAGGCAAATAATTCACATATTCTTTCTTAAAGTTTATGAATTTGAGATAAAATCTTAGAAATGTATGTAGAGAGTGAGTTGTCAACATAACACTGACAGGTTGGAGGTATTTTTGAGCACCTAAAAATGAATTTAACAGTGGAAATATTTATTATCTTTTGGTTGAAAATATTTGGAATTAAATTGTTTGGCTTGGGAGGAATTTATGAAATGTATAGTGGGATATATGGCCAACTCTTTTTAGATTTCTAATATTTCAAATAAAACCCTCAATTCTCTACCCGAGGGAGGAAAATGTTTAGTGGCAAGTACTCCTGGCCAAGTCACTTTAGGTTCCAATAGCTTTGCTTTACAAGAATTCTTTTCTATAAAATGTGTATGCTTGTTCCATTTTCCTCTTCAAGTTTTTTCTTTAACAATTCTCTTTAGTCAAATTCTAAGCAAATGGAAGAATAACTTCAACTACAATGGAAAATACATAAAGGAGAAAATAATAATCATGTCATATTGGATGTAGTTTTTTTTTATAAACAAAATGCTTGAACTCACTTTAAAATTTCAGCTTAATGTAAAGAAACTTT
Source organism: Eidolon dupreanum (assembly GCA_028627145.1). Lineage (NCBI taxonomy): Eukaryota > Metazoa > Chordata > Mammalia > Chiroptera > Pteropodidae > Eidolon > Eidolon dupreanum. The sequence goes on along the minus strand of CM053503.1, from coordinate 71,489,585 downwards.
TTTGTAGTTTAGGGAAGCTAGAAAAAAGATATTTTGAAAACTCAATGTGTATCGGTCCTTTTGTTAAAGTGTTTGATTTCATTGTGCTAAGATCATTTCAAAGGGGTTCAGATGGTCCTTTGATACTGTCTCATGTGGCCCAGCTGATCATGTTTCCCAGGCAAAATTGCAAACAGTAAGTTTCCATAAAATTTTAACTTGATATTGGTCTTTCTATGTTGGTTCAGTGAGGCAAACCCATCTTTAGCAAAAACAACCACATACACACACACACACACACACACATACACACACACACACACACACACAGACTGAAATGTTAAGGATTCTACAAATAAGATCTTCAAAATCAACAGACACAGTTAAAATGATGTTGTAGGTATCATTCCATAGGGTCTTCATAGTATAAAAGTCAAATGTGTGGAAACACAATTCAAATTGGATTTAAGAAAATGTTTTGATTGTGTAATATTTTAGTAACAAAATGTAATAATTGTTTCAGAAAGGATTTGTTCCAAACCTCTCTAAAACCCTAGTGCCCATTTTGTACTTATGCTTATAATTATTTCATAATATCCTTAAACACAAATTAGAGGACAGTGATTTTGAGTGTTTGTTGTTGTTGTAGTCGTTTAATAACAGATCAGTCTTTGGGAGACTGAATAACTGGTGAATGAACAGGGAGGTGGTTTGACACTGGAATTCTTATGAACTCTGAGGTACAGTCTCTTTTGTATCACTTATGTCTTTTATAATATTTTGCAAATTATGTCTGGTTATTTGTAAATGATCGTTAACGAGTTAATATTGATCTAGAACTGAAATATTGTGACATTTCTCTGCTTAAAGATGTGGTCCAGTGTCATATAATCAAAAACTTTCTCCAATATTGCTTTCTATTAAAATCTTTCACATTGTTTTTCTTTACCAAATAACAACTTATGTTAAGGTCATTAGTTATTATCATTAAATGCTAAATTAATTACAAGAAAAGTAAGTTACCAAAGATGTTGACCATTTCAAAATCTTTATCCTCCATGAACTTTCTGAAACATTGAACACTGATAGGTAATTGGAAGTAAAATTTAAATAAATTAAAATTCTTTCTTTGTTTCTTGACCCTGTAGCACATGGATTCTGTTTCTTGTATTTTTTTTTTTCTTTTGTTCATCTGCTTAGTACTCTATTTGTATGTGCACCAGGAAAAAAAAAAAACAACTAAATTACACTATATACAAAATTGTGAAAACCAGTTTAATTCTAACAGGTAAAAAATTGTGATTTTTTTTTTTTTTTTTTTTTTACTACTAGCAAGTGTCTTAGAAAAAAAAAACTTGGATAAAGAACAAAAGGCATCAGATTGAAGCTTTCTTAATACATTTGCAATCACTTTATTTCTGCTTCCCTAATTTAGCAGATAGAGGGTGAAGAAAGGTTAACTGTATTACCATCAGTGCAGTTTATTTATTCAGATTCAAAAAATGAAATTCCTAGTGGTTTCTGGAATCTCTATTACTATACACTGGCACCAAACATAGAATAACAAACATATTTTACTTGGTTTTATTCAAGAATTACACACAAGAAAAGTAGGTTTGTGTTACACTTCTTCAAAACTTTAGCTATTGTGACCATACAATAGCACCGAACAATTTTTTCTTCATAGTTTCTTAGATAATTTCTTTCTTAATGTCTGAATTAGGAATGATATCTTTTGAATAAAAAAATAAAAATATCTTATCCAAAATTATGACTATGGAAACTATGGCTGTGGTTTCTATCCAGGAACATGAATGACTATTCCAGGAAGAAAAATGAAAAGAACATTGTTATACAATATCCTAGCTAATTTTCAAAGAATATCTCCTTAAGAAAAAGACAACTTTTCAGTTAGAAGTAGTGGATAACATGTGCACATTGCAAGGTTGAATTATAGAAATAAATTGTTGGTTGAAAAAAAAATTCTAATTGGACTTTTTTCGTCTAACATTCTGACTCTCTTAGGCCTTTTGATAGTATTAATAATAAAAGCTAAACTTTTATGATTGCCGTTGTTCTACATGTTTTACATGTTGAATTATACCCAATTTTCAGAACAACCAATAAGGTAGGTGACACTGTTGCCTCAAATTTACTAATGAAGAAGATTAGGTGAATCACCCAAAGTCATGGCTAGTTAGGCATGTGACTGTAGAGCCCTCCCTAACCATTGTGCTCCCTCTGGATCCCACTGCAATCCTGCAGGTAGCTGATGTCAGTGTTAAGCACTTAATTACATATGATCTTTAGCTGTCCTTTAAAAAGCAAAACCCTCCAATGGGGACAGCAATGTTTTTATTTAAAACTATTTTGTTAATATATTTTAAAATTTGAGGAAAATATAAAAAGTCCCTATTCAAGGATGATTTTTATTCTAAAAGTCTTAAGAAGTAGGATTTAACAAAAAAAAGAAAAAAGAAAAAAGAAAAAAAGGACAATCTATTCTTATGGAAGTAATTCATTGGAATATCCAATTCCAGAGAGTAGGTACAATCAGCAGGACTGAAAATTTCTATTAAAATAAAGGATAAATATGATAATTAACAATATTAAATAATATTTTGTAACCAATTCTCACAATAGAGAAAAGAGTTAAGAATTAGATGTTTAAAATTCAAGGGGATGGGTAGCTTAATATTATCTTGTTAGGGAGTTAATGATTGGTTGACTAACAGGGCTGTGAGAGCTATTGACCAAATTGAATCCCTCTTCTTCATCACATAAGCATCTATTAAGCATTGATGATATGCTAGCACAATATTGGTCAATTAAAGAAGAATTGAAAAGCAGAAAAAAAAAATGCCTGACATCAAGGAGCTTACAGCCTAGAAGGCAGATATAAAAACAACCACAAATTGTTTTAGTTGGAATTATTTGAATCTACATTGGTTACAGTAGTTTTGAATAGGAGCATATATTTATTTCTATAGATGCGGAACAGGAAATACTGAAAGCCTCCATGGAGGAAGAAGTGCTTTATTTGAGTCTGTGTTCTATGGACAGATGGGTCGTAAGACGATTTCAGGTAGAGGAAACATTAGAAGCAAGGCTTGGAGTGAAAGTATAAAACTAAACTCAGAAAAACTGAGAAATCCAAGTAAAGCTACAGCCTTACCTATGAATGCAGGGTAGGGCTCCTTCAAGAGAACCCTGGTCCTGGGGCAAGCAAAAGATAAATTGTGAAGAAAACTCCTGTGCTAAAAATATCAAGTTTAATCTTTTAATTGAGCAATTATATATCCCTGGGTAAAAGACATTTTTAAATCTTTTTTATCTGCCACAACTTCAAACTCTTTTCCTCTATGTAAGGAACTGCCCTTGATTCTTAGTGGGGCCTAGTAGCCCCTAACTATCTCTTCTCTCCCTATACTCATAAAGCCCAGGGTGGAGCCTGTGGCAGACTTAGCCAAATAGATGTCTGATTCTGGTTTAGAATTTATCTTCAGCGGCCCCAAAGAAGACTCCCCAGTGAAAGCTGTCAGAGGGCCCCTCTGGTTCTAGTGATGTGCTGCAGTAATGGCAGTGGCTACCTGCCAGATTATTTCTATTTTCTAAGGATCTCCTTGTTTTATGCTTGTTTTTCAAGTCCAGTCTTCCAGCTTCCTCTCATTTATGTAATCCCATATATCATCTTCAAAGAAATCCTTTTTTGGTTAAAACATCCAGAAGGGTTATTTGGTGTTTATAGTCTAGGATCCTGATTGACAAAGATATAGATACCAGAAATCCATTACTACATCAGATTATTGGAAATGTGGGGAAATGTAAGATTTATTATCTGCATAGCTTAGGTACATAGCAATCAAAACTTTAAAAGTATGTCTGGATGAGAGTGACCCACAAAAATCAAACATATCATCTGTAGTTACCTGAAATGACATACCTCTTGGGGGGTACGTTTTGAGAGACCATATAGCTATTGTCAAAGAAAAATGGGAAGTAGATAAAACAGGATTAAAGGGCAGAGTGGTTACCACTAAAGGACCATTGAACATTTGGAAATGAGAGTATAGCAAGCTCAACTCCCTAAATTCTCAGCTCAAATTTAGGGCTTGAAATATAGGGGCTTTATGAAATTATTTCTTTTTTTAAGGTAAAGGTCTTATTTCTTTCCATTGCATGATGAAAAGGCTAAAAGAAGAAAAGAAATTCTGAATTGGAATTTATCTTGTCAAATAGTCTTTTTATAAAAAGTTAGAGAATTTATCTGGAAACAGAGGCCCCCCAAAAAAAAAACTGGAATACAATAAGGTCCAGACTAGTGGGAGTACCTATGATCTGCAAGCCCACTGAACCCCATTTGCTTGCTAAAAACCCCACTTTCCCTAACTTGTAAAGTTATTCTTACTTTTTTAAAGATGCTGTTACTCCCTCAACTCAAACATTAACTTTAAAAGGAACTTCAGTCTTTTCATGTTGATTTCCCTTAATCTTCAATGATTCTTAACCTATAATAAGAAGTAGCAATATGGTATCAATTAGAAAGTAAAATTTAGGGATTAAAATGTACTCCAACTACAGGAATTTCCTAACTTGCATAAGCTAAATATTCGGAAAGAGATTCTGAGGGTAGTTAATCAAGGAGAAAGGCTGATAATATTAAGTTAGGCTGAATTTAGTTTTTTTGAGTGTCTTTCTAGAGATTCAGGATTTATTAAATTAGTTTAAGCAACTGGGAATCTGTCTGATGGTTTGCTGGAACACATCACAAAATGGAGCTCAACAGAAGCATACATTAAATAAAATTGATTCTTTCATATATTATAAAGGTACAAATTAAAAAAATCACAAAAGTGGATTCTACAGATCTATCATGTTAACACATTCACCTTCACCAAGCATTGATGCATATATTAAGGATGGAAGTACCAGAATCTTTTAAAAAAATAGTAATGATTGTGGGTTGCTGGTGAAAAAGCAATGAAAATTGATTCCCTCATGAGGACTAGAGTGAAAGAAATTTAGTGTCATTTAGTTATCGATGAGTAAAATAGGTATTTTTCACATTAATAGCTATAAGGATCAGCATAAAGTCAGAATGATCTGATCTAAAGAGAACTTAATGGCCAATTGGAAGTTAGATTTCTGGTAACAAAAAAGATGTGGAGCTATTTGATTTATAAAGCTAAAAACCCTCCAGAACTGTTTTATCAAGTCCTTGGATGAACCGTTATGACATATAATGCAAAATGTATTCACTGAATTTTTCAACTTCAGTCAAATCGTGGACCTAGAGCTAACAGAATGCGAGAAAGGTTATTTCGTCTTAAATAAGTATCTTGCAATGGTATCACAAATGTGTGAGATATATATTTTAACTTAGTCTTCTCCTAAAAGAACCAGAAGTCATTACAGAGTAACTGTGCCCTAAGGAAGAAAATGTGATTTTGAAACCAAACTAATTCCCGGAGACAGGGCACTGCTGCAGTCACTAGTGAGGGCATTTTGGTGTTAGATGACAATGGAAAATTCACCTTTATCCAGCTCATGGCCTTCCCATATTTGTTTCTCAAGTTCTTGTACATATAACTGGAATAGATGATCTCAGAGAGTGATAGGTTTCTCACACTGGCTCTGTAACTCATGAAAGAAGGATTTTTCTGATTGGAAAGGCCAAGTGGAAAGTGGCAGTGTTTTCCACTCCTAACAAAAAAATGAAATTAACAATAATACCACTTCAATAAAATAATCAGAAATATTAGCACCACCTTCAATAATGAAATATGCAGGTTTAATGAGTCTCTGATTTCCATTTAAATCTAGTGTTTGGTGATGGAAGAATAGTTTTAGAGAATAAAAATGGATTTTCCAAACTTTAATTAGATGGCAGCTCCTATTGCAACTGCCGTTTCGTATGTGGTCCAAATCATTATAGCTCTTAGTCCCTTTTATGAAGCAATTGACCTGAATAATGTCTTTTTCCTCTATTTCAACAAACAAAATTGCTAGGAGCAGTCTGTTTTCTTTCACCAGACAGGAACAGCAATAGAAATTTGCTATACTGTTTCTGGATTGTGTTAACTCCCTGGCTTTGTATCACATTTTAGTCAGAGAGATTACCGGTTCACAAAACATCATGTGATACTATCTAGAGGGTAAATCTTATTGGATATACTGCTTAGGCACTTGGATGCCAGAGCATTCAAGACAAATATTATGGAAGATCATAGGGCTGCCAAGTCATTGATTTATTATAAGGATTTGGGGTCTAAGAAAAGTCGGGCTATCTCTTCAAAGTGAGGATTGTGGGTCTCAGGTCTGGCTGGTCCCAGATCTGGCTGTGATCCAGGCTCATGGCTAGGAATAGGACCCCAGCTTTAGAATGTTACATTAGTGTAGTAGGGCTACACTATCCTGTGTCTAAAATATGTAAACATAATTTAGCTTATTGTATCATGCATGTGTAGCTGAATGCCACTATTGTACTCTGATATGTGTGGAGCCCATGTGGTCCACTAGGCAGCAGAAGAAGAGCAGAAGCAGAAGCACATGCTCCCTGCAATAAAGTTGGTGCCTGCCATTTCATTCTTATGTTGGCCCCTCAAGAGGTCTTCCATTTGGGCATCTCACCATCAAATCCTTCCCTTCTCGATCAGCTTGGTATTGACAAGAAAAAATTGCTGAACCAAATAACCATTACCACTAAGAACAAGGAGAGTTTCTTCATGTTTTGGAGGCCACATATTACTGCATGTGAGTCTGGAGCTAAGAAGTTGTAAGATTTATTTGTCTCGTGGCAAAAACACAGTGATCCCACTACTTCTCACTGATCACATTAAATAATATTCAAATAGTGTGAGGTAGATCAAGTCACTATATGCTGTGTGTGGTAAGCCTTAATAAGAAAACAAAAATCTTAGCTTTCCAAAGCAAGGGCATGTTATATTGACCAAATGCTTGCTATCTTTTTGAGAAACTAGACACAAGGGGAGGCTGAACCATAATTTGATATTTGCTGCCCATAAACTCAGTAACATCCAATCTATCTAGCCTAATCTGAATTGCACAGCAGTGCTGATTCAGCAAGTACATGATATAACCGAGAATGAGACCAAATAGGTCCTAGTCCTGTGGCCCTCCTCTCCTTCCCTTTAGTCACACTTATGACCTCAAGGGGACTTTCTCTATGTTCAGCTGACTGAGAAAAGTATAAATGCAATCAAACTATAATTGATGTTATATGATCTGCAGGAACCAATTGAGAGTGGATCGCCGCAACAATACAGCTCCATTTTGAGATGGCCTAGAAGGGCAGTTTTAATAAGAAGACAAGGATAACAAGAATATATATGCAATTAGATAAATTTCCTTAAGATTGCTGAAGACATTATAAGTCTAATAGTATTTTCTTAGCATTTTGATAAAATGTCTTGCAAGAGACCTTTTCTGAAACACTTTGGAAATAAGCTTTAAACCAATTGACTTTCAAGCAACTCACCTTATGTTTTCTTGGTATACTCTGAAGGCCAATGGTGTGAAGGCTAACTTGGTAGAAATGAAGAGGGCTTGAGAAACTGGAAGAAAATGATTCTAGAGCAGAGTGGCTTGGGGTGGTTAGTAACAGATCTCACCCAAGAATCACAGAGCTATTTTTATGTTTTGGTTAGATAATAAGTCTTCTCACATAGCCTTGGAGCAACTGACACCAGAGAGAGTCATAAATATCAAAGTTGAATGAAAACATGAATAGCTTATAATTGACAGGATTTACTACTCGTTTCAGATCAATTTTAGAATCAGTATAGCTTCAGGATGCAACAGATACAAAGACTAAAGTGTAAATAGATTGCTATTTATTCATAATAACAGAAAAACTCATTGGCAGTATTAATAAAAATATAGTTATAAAAATATAGTAAGAAGAGTAAGCATTGACTTTTTTTGCCAGTTTATACCCTACACACAATTCCCACACAAATATATATGTGAATATATATACACATAAATATGTATACACAGAGAGAGAGAGAGAGCAAGAGAGAGAGAGAATCTGGTCATTTAGAATGAAGCTGAGTGGTATCAATTCTCATAGATCTTCCAATAAGTGATTTCTTCTTAAGTATGGGATTTCAGTAAAGCATCATTAAATATGTCAGAAAAGCCTCCAGTATGAAATACCTCCAGAGGTTTAATCAAACCAAGATTTAAAAAAAAAGAAGTCAAATGGAATAAAATTATTACAAAGAGCAAAAAACTCGCAATACTACCAAAACCTTGTAGATTTTCATTTGATTTTGAATGAAATAAGAGAAGATAATAATTATATGAAATGATAGAATGCTTTAGGAAAGGAGCTACCAGATAACAAATTCCCAAAGTAAATATATCATAAAGAAATTTTAAAGGTCAGAAGATAAAATCAAGAAAACCTATTAGAAAGCATAAAATTTTTTTGAGAAGAGAAGTAGAAGGGGTAAGAGACTTAGACAATCAAAACAGGAGGCATAAAATCTAAATCTGACAAAAAGAAAAAATTGAAAAAATATTTATGGACTATATGACATGAACTTTCAGATTGAAAGGACTTCTTGAGTAGCCAGTGGGTGAGAGATATATGCCCTCTCAAGGCATATTGTAAAAGTTCAGAAACTAAAGATGAAAAGAAAATCCTAAAAATTTTCAGCCAGCAAAAGAAGGTGACATTTGGAAAACTGAAAATCACAATTTTTTCAGTCTTTTGAATTTTAACGCTAGAAGCAACAAGAAAATCATTTTTTAAAAATATCTCCAAAATTTGGAAGGAATGTTATTTTAAAATACAATTCTATCCAGTTAAAATATCGGTTAAGTAGATGAGTTGATTAAATATATTTTTTAAACATGTGAGTTCACACACACACACACAAAGTATCTCATGGTATAGAAAGTGATCAGAGGCTGTGCACTGCCAACACTGTGAAGTTAAACAAGAAAAAGCAGAACATAAGACACAAGAAGTAAGAAGGGATCTAACACAGGAAATAGGTAAAGAAGGCCCAGGATCACAACGATCCCACAGGCCCAGAGTGTGAGGGTTGTATTATCCTTAAATGTATTTAAAATGACAGTACTTTAGCAGAGACTGTGATTTTTGTGTATAATTTTAATCTATACCTTAGGTATGCTTAGTTAACGTTTGAAGAAACCTTATAAATGAAGACTTCCTACATGAATATTTCAACGCAAATAAATGTGTTATATAAGATACAATTCAGCTGCTTTTACTTTAGTCAAATATAACACCTCAGTGTAGGTTGTTAGAGAGAATTCCTATAGCCCTCATTAACTATGAGAGAGCTAAAATGTGCCATAAAAACCTAATGATGTATCATCTGACAAATGTGTTTAAGTTTGTTTGCAACAGCAAGCACACAAGATTGAAGCAGGAGGACATGGAATTCCAGGGGAAATATCTCCCAGGAGAAAAAGTGAACCTAATATGTCTGATTTTATTTATCAACACCTTTATAATGTCCCAAGTGCTTTAAAAATATTAATTCATTTAATATTCAAAACAACTTTATGAGAAGGCTATTATTGCTATTATTATCATTATTATTATCCTTAAATAATAGATGAGGAGACTAAGGCAAAAATAAATGATTCTTTCAGGTCTCACAGATAGTAAATGGCAGAAATTTATTCAAACCCAAACCAAGCAGGTCTGCCTTTTATGTATTTATTTATCGCCCCCCCCATTTTAATTAGCCTTCTTTTTTAATTCCCACCCCCACAACTTCCACCCCTGACCTATGGATGTTGCTGTCTCCCCTTAAGAACCAGATCTCTGAAGGTGGGGTGTCTCCTCCCCCATGCTCGGGGCACCCACCGGGGTCTGGCACACACGAGCACTCTGTGAGTCTGGTGCACCTGGGGTGTGGTCTGTGGCTCCACTCGGGGTGCTAACCCAGGACCTTCTGTGTGTAAAGCAGACGTGCTAACCACTACACTATGGAGCCACCCCCAGGTCTGCCTTTTAAACAGCATACTATGTCACCCCTACTCACTGGGTGCCAAAATTTTTTCGAAATGATTTTACAATTCTATTTGATATTTCAAAAAATATTAGTGAAATATTTATATATGTATATAGAAAATACTATATATAGCTTTATGTAGCATATAAATGTGGTCTAATAAATAAATTAAAATATTTTTTCACTATTTTAGAACAATATTTATATTGCATAATAATGTATGCAGTGACTATTTAATCAAAGTTTGTAATATACATGCATTAGGTATTATCTAAGGGAATCATGCTGCAGGTGAGGTAAGGAGTATGACTAAGCAAGTGTGCTAAATCCTTATCTAATGAGAAAATAATAAATATTTAAAATTTATAAGTCAAAAGAAGACAAGTAAGAATATTAAAGTAAATACTAAAAGAAATCTATAATAGAGTTGAAAATAATAACTTCTTGGGAGTAGGACTTACACTGAAATGGGTGGGGTGGCGACTGCTACTTCATGATCATTTTTCTTGTTTTGACCTTTCAAATGAATTATTACTACATTTTAAATGTATTATTATGACAATTTTTAAACAATGGATACTAATATGTGTGTCAACTATATATTTTAGAGGATTTCTTTTATATTCCTAAGTTATTAGACAGAGTTTAGTCAAAACAAGGCTGAAATCAATATATTAAAAGACAATTTTTCTCTTAACAAAATTCCGGTCAATTGTACAAAACAAAATTCCTAGAAGCACCTAAGCAGTCCAATCATAACTAACTAAAATAGATGTGTCAGACACATATTCCAACAAATATTAAATCCTCCTAGGGTTCTGTCATTTATACCCTCACACTTTGCCTTCTCTTTTAAAATGTCAATGATCTTCAGCGATATAGCAAGATAAACTTCTCAGTCTAAGACAATTTAGCAAAATAGCCTCTCTATTAATAGAAAGGAGAAGCAAGATAAGCAAAGAGGAAACATTTAAAAAGAGGAACAGGGTTTAAAATAACAACATTAACAACACAACAACAATTTAACCCCACCTCAGGTTTCCAGAAGGAGTTTTCTCAGGTAGGCCCACGTGCCGACTATCACGTTCTCCACCGAAAGGAATGTCTGGACCTCATTTTTCTGATATTTAAAAAGAAAGAGTTTGAAAAGATGATTTATAAGTTCTCCTTGAGCTTTAACTCTTTTTACTATGAAATTTTTCTGCACTTTTCTAACGTGTTCACTTTTATTATTTTATTTGACTTTTAAATCACTTCCTAGCAGTCAGGGTGAGTGCATTATGGGTAAATTTGGGCTCTTAATGCTCAAATAGCCTGTGTAAGTTCAAACAACTAGTAAGTTGTCTAAGGAAAACTCTAATTCACATTTTTTTTACCATATATCTAAGGTTCTCCACTATGTTTCTATTTACATAGTTATGCTGATAAAAAAACTCACGACTATTATAGTGATATTTATGCCTTATGTATTTTATTTGTTCATTTATTCATTTAGCAAATATTTATTTACTTTTTTATTTGACTATTTACTATATCAAAACTCCATGGACTTCTAAAATATCAATCTGTTATTAGAGAGACAATGCCAAAGCCACATCATTACATCCTATAATTCCTTTCTCCATCTTAGCAGAGTCAGATAAGACTGGGCAGTCTTTCATTATTTCTTTAAAAGCATAACAGACATTCTCACCACCATCTTAATTTAATTTATGAAGTTTCCACTAAAGCAGTTCCAATGAAGAGTTTAACTGTCCATTCTTCAGAAATCAGTAATCATAGGAAGGTAGATTAGATTGTTAAAAAAAAAATATATCAAAATATAAAGATTATACTAATGGTGGAAAATATCCTGTGATTTTAGTCTGGAAACAATGTTACCAAACTGGCAAGCATTGTAGATGGTCATTTTTATTTATATCCTGTCTCTCAAGTTCCTTAAAATGTGATTGTTATCATATGCTCACAAAATGAGAAGGAAGAGTAAGAAAGACTTCCAGATTTCTGGTTTAGGAGACTGAATAAGATGATAGTATGACTCAAAAATATAAAATGACGAGCAGTTACGAGTAAAGGGAGACAGTAAATTCTATTTTAGATATATGCCTCTGAGACATGCAAAGGAAATTTCTAGAAAGCAGGTATATATACACATTGGAGGGAAAGTCTTCTTCCAGAAGCTGATTGGTGAGAGATACTCAGGAGTTATCATAATAGAGGGAAGAGTTAGAACCATGGAAAGTGCAGGAAATATGTACACAGAAAAAAGAGCCCAGAACAGAGGGAAGAATCTCAAAAACCTTTAAATGTCAGAAACACTTCAAAAAATATTAGAGAAAACAGAGAGCTTCAAGATATAGACAGAGAGAAAAGAGGAGGAAAAATAAGAAAGAATGATGTCAGAGAAACTAAGAGAAACATTTAATTAAAGGTGAGGATCAGCATTCTCAAATCATAACTCAAGTAAGCTAAAAATTAATAGATTTCAAGAGATTAGTAAATATGAAGATCATTGCTGATTTTGTCAGAGCAATTTTAGGGAAGCAGAGGGATGAGTAGCCATATTTGGGTGGGTAGATCATGGATGGAATGGTGAACAGGAAATGAAGAATAAAGGCAGCCAGTATACTATGCTAATGTTCCTACAATGAACATGTAAGAACATTTGTATAATAATATTAAGAAATAAGATAAATAAGTTTTCCTAAAAAAGAAAGTTAAGAAAAAAGAGAGTTGCTGAAGGGAGAGCTGTACAGATTTGAAGATCATCTGTTATTTATATCCTGAGGGTTTAGAAAAAGAAGAAAGAGAAAAGAGAAGGATGCAGTAGAGAGAAACATCATTGTGAGAAAGCAGATCACATTTTATTTTTTTTTCTTGAAATATAATATGAGTGTATCTGTAAGGCTATGAAGAGATCACATCTCAATCAGATCTCAGTCTATACATGCTCTTAAACTTGAATTCATTTCTCAGCTGAGAGTGTATGGCTAATACTAAATAAAAGCTTACAATCCAATAATTATTTATGACAAACTAGGGCCATTACTATTGTGCGGATGACAAATTGAGCTCTAATTGACATGCCAATCAATATTTAGGAGGGAAGAGGCAGATAACTCAGAAACAGTCCTTTGAACCCAGTGCTCTCTCCTCTCCCCTGTGCTCTATCTTTGATAATTTTTATGTGAATAGTGTTGAATGAGTCATATAAATTAAGCTTCCTGATCCCAGAATAAGATAGATTTTGAAAAAAAAATAATAATAATTACAATGAATAGAATAACATCAGAAAATAAGATTTCTTTTATTAGCATCTTTCATCAAAAGGCATAAATTTTTTTCCTCAAATAAAAGAACTAGAAGACGTTATCTTAGGCTTATGTGTTAAAAAAAATAGCATATCATGTAATGAATTAAATGCAAAATATTTATTATAGTGAGAAAAAAATTATTTTAAAAAGTATTTGAAATAAAACTCTCAGTAGGAAATAAAGATACAAAAATATTTCTATAAAACTGAGTCTAACACTATCTTTAGTGCCAACATCAGATATAACTTTCCAGATTTCATTTTAATATTTTTCTCTCTTTTTCCCTTAATCAAACAAAATATATCTAAATAGAATTCCAGAATCTGTTTTATATGAGAAAAAAAATAGTTCCATATAAACAGAAGACATTGGCCTTTATTTCTTTGTATTCATTTTTTAAAAGATCTTCTAGAAAAATTTTTTTTAAAACTTTGTTACCCTTGAAACCAAAACTGCCTTAAGTTGCCTGCTGATAGATTAAGTCTAGATATCAGTATATTACAAAATCTTTGAAACCGTGAGTTCAGAGTGAAAAATTGCCCTTTTCTTATAGGTTCTTGAGATTTAAGTCAGAACTTCCTGTGCTGTGCTGACTAGGTACTGAAATGCAGTGGTTGTTGGAGGGGTTAAAGTTGGAACTACTGATGCATATATATTAGGGAGGATTCATAAAACGCAGCAGTAGAGCCTGGATCAATCCATTCTTGTGAATGAGCAGTGACCAATAGAGAGGGAAGAAGAAGATCCAAGAAGATTGAGGTAAGCGGGCTTCTGCAGCCCTGTCAAAGTGGAAAAAATAGATCAAAAGTTGTTCATGGTGACTGGTCAAAGTAGGTTTTATTTTTTTCTCATAGGAAACTTGACAGTATAAAATAAAAACAAATTGCTTTAGTTAAAGTTTTTTTTTTCTTTTTCTTTAACTTATTGTTAGCAAACTTCAGACCCAGACACAAGACTCAACGGTATATTCCTGGACAGCAAGGTAAACTATTTTTCACTTTTTAAAAAGCTAAGAATTCGAAGCTCTGATTCCTCTGAAGCAGGGTTACTGCTCAATAATTAAAACAAAAACAAATTCTTCTGGAAAAAAAAAAAGAATATTTTAATGTGTCTCTTTTGGAAGAAGACCAGTGCAGCATTCTGCAGTTGTAGGAAATTTGACAGCTTGCGGAAGCAGTTCTGCACTTGTCATTTCCCCCAATTTAGTGGCAAATTGAGAGATCAACATTTCATAAACGATATTGACTTTATCTTTTTCCTAAGGAATCAGTAAAATTTATTCAGTTTCCATTATCAAGCAGTTGAACTAAATGTGTATTGGTCAAATGTTACTGTTTTATATATATATATATATATACACATATATATATATATGTATATATATATATATGTATATATATATATATATACACACATATATACATATATATATGTTTAACCATGTTCTTTGTTTTGTTTTGTTTCTTATCAACCATAGTAAGGCCATAGTTGAATACATTATTTACCTAATTGCTACATATATATATGTGTATATGTGTATGTGTATGTATATATACACATAAATATATATGTTTTTTTTTTTCTGTTAAAATAGTTTGTTGTACCCATAGTCTTAATATTCAATGAGAAGGGTTTATGTTTTTTAGATGTATCATTTATCAGTAAGTGTTATTATCAGTAAGTGTTATTATCAGTAAGTGTTCTTTATTAGCCACCATACTGAAAATATAGAGCTCTGCCTGCATTCAAAACATGTTCCTTGTTTTGTTTTGTTTTGTTTCTTATCAACCATAATTAGGCCATAGCTGAATACATTATTTACCTAATTGCTACATATGTATAAAGTGCATAATCTAAATTTCTTGGCTGAACAACTTGACTTTGTACTTATAATATTAAGAGTGTCTCCCCGCACCCCAAAATAAAACTTACCTGAGAAGTTAAGCAACAGAGTAAGAGATTAATCACACATTTTTCTTCAGATCTTAAAGCCTTCCTCACAACAAACTGCTAAAATGTTCTTTGATCACTCTTTCTTTAGTTCAAGGGCCAAACAGCCTGGGAAATCTCATCCAGATGTTCTGCTCATTTAAGAGTAAAAGTAAAAGCATATGCCTACTTCCTAGGAACAACACAGATTTTTGAATTATTTAAAGGTCACTTTTTTGTATTCTTGTATTCAACTCCAGGTTTCAGTTAATTTTCTTGCATTAAATAGCTTGACATGGAAAAGCATTCAGAACTCCTCATATTTGCTTTCCAGTTTTCAGTTTTCATTGTATTTAGGTTAAAACCAGAAAGCATCAAATTGTTGAATAAGTTTCAGTGTTTGCAAATGCTTTGCATATTGTGCCTACTAAATAAATGGATATTAATTGATAGCTATATATAAAATTTGATTTGCATTTACCTTTCCCTCAAAGAAACAATATTTACTGATCATTTTGGTGCATACAATTCTCTAAATATCATGATCTTCAATATCTAACAGTTGTATCCCTTATTCTAGATACTATAATGGCAACCACAATCTGTTTCATCCTTTGGGCGGTATTCATAACAGATTCTGTATGGACTCGAACTGTGAGACAGGTCTATGAGGTACATGATCCAGAGGATTGGACTGTGCAAGACTTAGATTGTCCTAGGGAATGTTTCTGTCCCCCCAGTTTTCCTACTGCTTTATACTGTGAAAATCGAGGTCTCAAAGAAATCCCTGCTATTCCTTCAAGGATCTGGTATCTTTATCTTGAAAACAACCTGATAGAAACCATTCCTGAGAAGCCATTTGAGAATGCTACCCAACTGAGATGGATCAATCTAAACAAGAACAAAATAACCAATTATGGAATTGAAAAAGGAGCCCTGAGCCAACTAAAGAAGCTACTTTTCTTATTTTTGGAAGATAACGAGCTAGAGGAGGTACCTTCTCCCTTGCCAAGAAGTTTAGAACAATTACAATTAGCTAGAAACAAGGTATCCAGAATTCCTCAAGGGACCTTCAGCAATCTGGAGAACCTGACCCTTCTTGACCTACAACACAATAAACTATTAGACAATGCCTTTCAAAGAGACACCTTTAAGGGACTTAAGAACCTCATGCAGTTAAATATGGCCAAGAATGCCCTGAGGAATATGCCACCAAGATTACCAGCCAATACAATGCAACTGTTTTTAGACAACAATTCTATTGAAGGAATACCAGAAAATTATTTTAATGTAATTCCTAAAGTGGCCTTCCTGAGACTAAACCACAATAAATTATCAGATGCAGGTCTCCCTTCAAGTGGTTTTGATGTATCATCAATTTTAGACCTTCAGCTCTCTCACAATCAACTCACGAAGGTCCCTCGAATCAATGCTCATCTGCAACACCTTCACCTTGATCATAACAAAATTAAAAGTAAGTAACTGTCAGGGTGTGTCTTTGACCAAAATGTTTATGGTCATTACATTCATTCTATTTCTTCTTTAAGAGCAGCAATTCTGTTCTTTCCCCCCAACTAATATGCCCTTAGATTTTTCAAAGTGTATTTTCAATTTTGATTATTACGTTTTATCTATTTACAGATAATCTTGATGAATCAAGAGGTTCCAATCATCAAATTGCAGATTGAAAAGTAGACTTTAGTAATCCACAGAGGGCTTCTTGGAGAAACTGAATGTTTTTATCTTCTTTAACTCTGAGGAATTTCCAACATTTCTGCCTCACTGGGTAGATTTATTTGAGGTATTCTAGGCACAAACAATCCAATGAATAGTAACAAAAGGAATATCATTTAGGAGGTATCAAGAAGACACGTTTGTCCTCAAAACTACAGTATGATTAATTTCTAAAATCATCCTAACTAGAGGTTCTGCTTCAAGTCAGTGGGTTTCTCAAATTTTAGTGTGCACAGACTGGTGGCTCTACCTCACAGTTTCTAATTGAGTCAGTCCAGGGGAGACCAGAGACTTTTCATGATGATGCTGAGATTGCTGTTCTGGGGACCATACATTGGGAACTAATACTGTAGTTTAAGTTTTTGCTCAACTTAAATGGAAACAAATGTCCTGGGAATTTGGAAACTCCTTAGAACTAATGGCAATTGACAAGGTAGAATGCTTTCAACTTCTTTGAAAATAGCTTCCAATAAGGAGAGTAAGATGAGTTCAAAGTGCCTTGGAGGCAAAGGTGCCATCAAGGGAAGATGTAATTATGGAAAGAAGAGGCTGGAGATATTAAAGGCAAACTTAGCACTTTCATAATTTGGCCTGAGACCAGGCTGCTCCCCTGGTATGGAAGTGAGCAACATCTTGGTGCAGCCACAGGGATACTGGTATCAGCTTGTCACCTATTCATCCATCCTCAATTCCAGCACAAGCCCTTTAGGAAGGCAATCTTAAGGATACTTCTCCTGGGCAGCCTCAGAAAATACATTCCTAGAGTGAGAATATGTCAGATGGTTTTAGGACAATAGCACAGATAATTGTCAGAAGGTTGTACCCCCAATTATTATCCACTAAATTTTTCTTTACATATATAATCACATAAACATCCCATTTATGAGAATACAACGTTATCTACTGTATACTTCTCAGTTATTCAAGATTTGTTTGACTTTTCTAATGCGTACTTGAGTATAAAATCCAAGAAGTAATAAGCAGATTGCTGACACAGCAGTTATTTTTCCATGGTGATGAGACATTTTTTGTTTGTTTGTTTTATCCTATAGTCAAAAGCCAAAGATGCAACAGAAAAAAAAAATGTTAATAGCTGAATATGTTTTACTGAACCAAATAGTACAACAGCCAATATTGACCTAAGTATATGCAATATTTTCCCAATGAAAATTCTGTGCTTCTACAGGTATATTCCTTATCTGATAACAATGACCACATAAGTATTTGATGTGGGAAGTTAATTTAAAGTGATTCCATATAGATTTCTGTTTGTGAATTAGGAATTCCCCTAAGAATTTGACAATGAAGGTGTTTAGGAGTGAAGTTGCAAATTTCAACACCAAGTGGGCAGATATGCTGGGCACTTACATTATTATACAAAGTTACACAAAGAAGAATAGGACTCTGTACTTTTTTTACTCATGTTTTGGAGTTTTTCCAAAGTGTTCCCTCATATACTTCTATTTTTAGTTATTTTCAGACTTTAGGATGCATCAAAATCACCTGGAGGTCTGAGGTGGGGCCAACCATTTTGTTCTCAGGTAGAGGGTTGAGGACCACAAATTATCTTCAAAAGAGCCTTGTATGCTATTATTAGTAATTTCCAAAGAAAGAGAAACTGAGGCTCAACTAGTGGAGGATATTTGCCAAGAACAAAGAATGAATATAATAGCCAGGGCCTGAGCACAAGTCTTCTCATTTTAAGTGTTTTTTTTCCAATTCATACAGGATAATCGCAGAATATTTTTCTTCAATTCTGAGACTAAAAATCTTAAGAAAAATTTCTATCAATATAGATAATAATAATTTTAACACTAACAACATCAACAAAGATAAATCTATCTGTTTCTTAATGTGGATATCAAGCTTGATCGTTTGTATGTTCCAAGAAAATAAATTTAAAATAAGTATTTCTCTGGCTAGAATTATTGGCTCACCATTATATCACACTGTGTTATAACTGTTAAAGTACTTGTTCTTCTGGCCACAAAATCTACTCTAGTTGTTAATAAAGTGGTTTCCAAGAAACAAACCTTTTATAGGAAGAGTTCTCAGAATTTACAAGGCAGTAAACCTTTCTTATGCAAAATTGTGGCAACACATTTTTTTCTTCTGAACACCTTAAGGAACTTTAAATTTGGCAAAATGATATGTATTCAAATAATTTACTTCTAGGTAGCCTCTCAGAAACACCATAATTAATTTATAAATATATAAATTTAGAACATTTTTTTTACATTCCTTTTGTTGCACATTCATTGATTATGGGGGCATTAGGGTGATAAGAATAAGGAAATAGCACATTGAAGGGACATAATCTCTCAAGGGTCCCTTGCCTCCTAGAGAGATCATGCAGTAGAAAAAGGACAGGCTAGGCTCCAGCTCTGCCCTCATTTGCTGAAATGTCTTGTGTGCATTACCCTAACTCTTTAAAACACTATTCCTACAATGCCCAGGTGGAAGAATAATAATATAACCTGATAAAGTCTGTATGACGATAAGGTGGTAATGTATGTGGGGGAAAAAAAAACTTTATTTACACAACTGTTAACAAATATGAGTCATTATTTTTAGCTAGTGCAACTCACAAAATGGTATAAGATCATAGCAAAACAACATCACTGAAAGCATAAAATCCATCAATACAATATAAATCTGTATGTGGCAACAAGATGCAAAGAAGGCCATTACTCAAGTTATGCGGGTCTCATCTTCTAAGGAAGATCTCTTGCTTAAAATAGTTTAAAAATGGGATTTAAAAGCAATATTCAAATTCATGGTTGAAATCAGCTATTATATAAATGTCTCTGAATTTTGCTGGTTTAATAGGCCGTCTCTCCTTAATGCTCCAAAACCTCAATATAATTATTGATGTCAAGGGCTCTGATCCAAGGCAGGTGCACTATTTCTCACATTCTAACTATCTGAAAGGGCTGATGGATATTTCCTGGCTTGAATTCTTGATAGTTTGATTCTTGGTAAATGTTTCCTTTCCAATTAAATACACTTAAGTATGAAGATCAAGGTTATTTTCAATAAGTATTACATATGTACATTTATGTTAATTGTACTTAAACAAAACTTGTCATACACTATTAATTTGAAATTTGGCATTTTTAAGATAATTTTCAAGTACTTTCTCTTATAGACTGATTTTCCACCTATACATTCATCTATTTATCCCTCTACTCATGATCCACCTATTCTTTCAGAACCTGTGCTGAACAATTTTCTCCACCTCTAATGCCCTAAATCTTACATGGCTCATTCCATAGTAATCTAAGCATGCCTTATCTCATTCTGTTTCCATCACAACTTTTAAATATGTTTCCTTTCTCGTGCCCTCTACTAAGTATAGCAGAATATGGAGTGAGAAGACGATATATATTTTTTTTCTGGATTATTTTATAAAATGAATATGAACAACCCCTAACTTAACACAAAAATGGTTTGCATCTCTGCCGCTTCCATAGATCATAAGACTGGCCCTCCATAAGACTGTTGTAATAGATTTTTGGTCTTTCCTCCTCTAGTCTCTTGTATTCTAATTCATTCATTCATGCTATCTTTGTGTCCCTAGATGTGAATGTCTCTGTAATATGTCCTACCCCTACCACATGGCCTGCAGACCAGGATTCCTTCAGTTATGGACCTCATCTAAGCTACCTCCGTCTGGATGGAAATGAAATCAAACCACCAATCCCAATGGATTTAATGACCTGCTTCAGGCTCCTTCAGACTGTCATTATTTAAATACATCTTCAACAATCTAAAATTGGTTTAATAAGCTAATATTTCTGATAGGAAATTTGTATAACATTCATAGGTTTAAGACAAAAGTCACATTTCCAATTGCTCTTGGCCACCATTTTCATCTGTGCAGCTAATTTTTTCTACTCAAAGATGCTTTCACTAATAATATGTAGAACAGCCTACTTTTTCAAAATAAATAAAAACAGACACAGAGTGAAGATAGTTTATCAACTCAAAGATAGTTCTTTTTTGTCTCTTTCACAGCTTATTAATACCAAATAATGCAATTGCATTGTTATGCTATAGGAAGGACATATTTGTTTGCATATGTTCAAAATTGCTTATGCAGATACTATATTTTCAGTATAAATACAATAACCTAACAGGAAATAGATCCAAATAAAATTTTTAAAATGAGGTATTGCTTTATTATAATTATAAAGAAATAATTAAATTCAGATAGCTAAATAGCTTTTGTAGGTTCAAGTTTAATATTTTACTCAAGAATGAGTATTATATTCATCTAATACTTCATAAAAAGAGAGCTTTAGTCATTTAATACCAAATAACAAAGCAACAGTCTACTAGCACAATAGCCACTGCTATTTTCCATAGCTGCTGTTATATACAGCACAGTATATTCCAGCAATTAGAGACCTAAATTTTACATTTATTATAATGCATTTCTGACAGAATCTTAATGTTTTAACAGTTGAAACCCACTTGAATTGAAGTGTTCAGCTCATATATTTATCTGTTTTTTTTTTGGATTTTTTAAGAATAAAATGAATGAATAATTTTTAACAAAACAGAAGTAAAATATTTATTTCAAGGGCATTAATCACAAGTTTTATTAAGAACATATTTAAAAAAAGTGTTACAGTAACAATTATTTCCATTTTTCTAGCATGAATATATGCAAATATATTTTCCCACTTTATTTTTCCTTTTCTTCCAGTAAACATAAAAATAAATTCATACTCTATCTGACATAACACACCTGCTTCTCATGCATTAAAAAATAACCCAGAATTTGATTAAGTAACAGAGTATATAGTTTACTTTAAACTTCTGATTTTGTAAGATATATGCTATAAATAATAAATATTCCAAGAAATTAATGCATGCCTTTTTATATTTTTCAAACAGTATTCTGAAAATTTCTATAAAATGTGATATATTTTCCTAGAAAAAGGACTGTATATATTTGTGAAACACCAGATTAAAGAAAGTCCAACATGTTACTTTACTCCAAGATATCTCAGAAACTTAATGTGTTATTCTGCAATGTGAATTCTCAAAAGGAGAATATAATATGCAGTATTTTCTACTTATTTTCACATCAAAACATTTTTGGAGTGGGAGAAAAGAACCCACTAACATACTTTGGACATAGTTTTTAAAGTCTTGGATAAAAGCAAGAAATTAAATTAATTGAAATTAAGAAAAAATACTTTTTTAAAAGACACCAAAGCACGTAAATTAAATTATGTTATGAAAAATACAAGTTGTGAGGAATCGTTAGGCTGGGGAAAAAGACTGTCGAGAGAAATGTAATATCTTTAAATGTTTGAAAACTTGCCATGTGAAAACAGGATAAACGTATTCCAAGAAACTCCAAAATGAAGAGTATAACATATGGGACAAATTTACTATGAGCCATATTTTAGCTCTAGCTAAGAAAGTATTTTCTAATATCTGTTAAGAGTCACTCAGCAATGAGAGCAACTTTTCTTGAAGTAGAGTTAGCCACCACTGGATTTGTTTAAACACAGATGAGTGATGATTCAAGGGAAAAAATATAAAAATAATTTCTGATCTGAAAGCAAAGTTGTGAAATATTTCCTGTAGACCTTTTCAACTCTAAGAATTCTCTTCCTTCCTTCCTTCCTTCCTTCCTTCCTTCCTTCCTTCCTTCCTTGCTTCCTTCCTTCCTTCCTTCCTTCCTTCCTTCCTTCCTTCCTTCCATCATCCTTCCATCATCCTTCCACCCTCCTTTATTTCCTTCTTCCCTCCCTTCTTTCCATCTTGTCTTTTTTTTCTTTATTTCAGAAAATAAGTTTGAGAACCATATATATAATAGACTATATTACACACAGGGTATTTAATAGTGCACACATTTTATATATACTATAGTGGATGAGACACGAATTAGCCAAATAATCACAAATCTGTAATAAATACTATTAACAGAGAGCTGCGTTGTGCAAAGGAATTAATAATAGTAATTTGACAGAAGGATTCCCTAAAGAAATAATGAAATGATTAAGGGAAACCTATAAAGGAGAACAACTATTTAACAACAATGGGTAGGAGAGAAGAATATTCCAGAGGTTTGAAGACACTGTAGTCCCAAGGAATAATTTGAAAGCAACTGAAGTGTTTCAAGTCAGAGGGATTATGTTCATTGAGAGGTAATACCATGTAATGGTAAAGAACATTAATACTGAAGCTAAATTACTGAGTCAAATCCCAGGTTTACTATTCTGTGGTCCTGGGCAGAATCTTTAAATTCTGTGTGCATCTGTTTCTCTGTATCTATGAAATGAGAACAAGTAATACCACTTACCTTATGGTGAGAATTAAATGAGTTAGAATATGTGAAGTGCCTTGAATAGTGCCTCATACATGGTAAATGTTGTGTTTATTATTATTGTGCATATAAATGTGATGTAGTTATAGATACCTAGATATAGATATCTATATATACCAGATATATACCATATATGTGAATATACACAAAAGTTTCTTAGTGGCACAGTGAGTAAAAATGTTTGGAGGGAACCAAGACTAAATGTGAGATCAGTTATGATTTTAATCCTACAGTAACAATAAAAAAAAACTAAGGTAGTTTGGAGTATAAATTCACTGATGATAGTTGTAGAGATAGAGAGAAGTGAACAAAGAGAATTAAGAGGTAAAATTGTCAGGATATGGTGGTTGATTGCATGATGAGTGAGAACAAGAAGAGTGTTAAGATTTCTGCTTGTAAAATTGAATAGATGGCAGTGTACTTTCTCTGAGAAACATCAGAATATCATAAGATTGTTTTTAGATGTGGTTAGTTTGAAATTGTTTTGACCCCTTTAATTAGAAGATCTCCATAAAATAGGAGATAGTATAAGTTGCTGAATAAGGACTAGGGTTAAAAGGAGAGGTCTGGATAGATTTATGTAAACAATGTAGGTGAAAATTCTAGATTCTGTTAACACTTCTAATAATTTTGAAAGAATTCTACATTTAACTCATTTCCTGGTTAGAAAAAAAAAAAGTACAACTTGCTGCCAGCATTAATTTAATTTTATAGAAATACACTCTTTGAGGCTAAAGCAAATCTGACTCTCTTTCAATGTGAAGTTGGGATTATTTCTAAACAAAAATTATCTCTAACTCTAATGTAACAGAAATGTACAAGTAAATCACATTCAGTGAATGAAACTTTGGCTAACTACTATTTGAGAACAATGTTAACATCACATGTAGGAATACTACATTTTCTAGGATTTGACATTTTCAGTGATCAAGAATCACTATATTTTGTAAATGGAAATACCACTACTAAAAACAGAATTCTATGAATAGAATAACGTCATTTGCTTCCAAATACTATCAATGTACTAGAATGATACAAAAATAATAATAAGTGAGATTTTTCATGGCAAACTTTGGGGATAAGGTTAGGATTGTAATCCACAAGTTATCTCAGGGTAAATGCTGCAGCTATAAACGCTCCCTGGGAGGATTCTCAGAGCAAGTGGGTAATGGGTTAAGTCTTCATGCTCCCCTAAGGTAGGGCTGAAGGAGGGTGGAAGATGGACTAGGAAAATGCAAGGAAGAATTCTAACGATTGATGAATAAAGCTATGAGAAATAGAATGAGATTTCTATTAGAAAGTTTTTAAAATATGTGCACAAATGTCATATAAAGTCTCTAAATTTTATAAGTAACTTGCTGTTCTCTTTCCTGATGTATAGGTTGTGACTAGGAGAAAAGCTTTGCCACTTTTCAAGTATAGGATCTCAATAAATCTCTCATTTTATGTCCATAACTAAAACATAAAACAAAGCAAAACATTACTCATGATCTATCCATGTAAATATTATAAATGTAATTCATAGACAAGACAAAAAGAGCTGACATTAGAGAAAAGTCAGTATTCAATGATAGTGAGTAATGTATTAGCAAATGATAGTGTTAAAAAAAAATTAACTTTTGGTGCTAAGAACCCTGGAGCAGATAGATTTACTTTGATTTCTCTAAATTCTCTTTAAAATTAAAAATAAAATAAATAAAGTAAAATAGAACAATTGGCACAGTGGGAAAAAATCTCCAGGTGACTTATTTGATAAAATAGGTGTTAAAAAATGCAAAGAACCCCCAAAATAATTTAATGTAAATGTGTGTGTATTAATAGATAGACAGATGAAAGAATATATAGAGATACTTAAAATTTAAAATGTTCTAAGAATCATGCATTGGCCAGAAGGAGTGTAAAGTTTAGTGGTTAAAGTGAGAATTATGTGTCAGGTAAAAGATGAATTTTTTGAAGTTAACCATAAAATATAGGTAAAGAATGTATAACTGTCAAACTAAAACAAGGGAAGAATAGAGTGACAAAGAATATTTATTGAGTTCAAAAGGAGGCAAAAAGAGAAAGTAAAAAAAAAAAAGACAAGGACAAAACATAACAAAACGGTATATTTGAAACCACATATATTGGTAATTACATGGTACAGTAGTTAGGAATTTGCACTTTGGAGAGAAAAGATTTAGTTTCAAATCCAGTCTGTGCCATTTACCAACTCTTTGATCTTTGGCAAATGTCTTAACATTTCTAAGCATTGGATCTCCATCTGCAAAATAAGAAACAATAACAACTATCTTACACAGTTGCTGTGGGGATAAGAGAGAGAATCGATGTGCAGTTCTTATCGCTTGACATATAGCAAGTACCTGATAACTGGTAGGTAGGAATTTTATTATTAGGAGAGACTCCAATACACACAATTGCACAAATTTTCTCCAGACCAGACCATTTTGCAAAAAGGAACAGAGAAAAATGAGTAGTGGAATAGATCCAAGTTAAATGTTTTAAGTTTTGGTGCAACGGAAGGATAAACAGATAAGTGAATTTGAGAGTGATGGAATGGGGCCAGTAAACCACGAGACTTAAGATGGATCATGAAAGAAATGAAGTAAGGAGGGGACAGGTAAATTGGGAGAAAAAAACTGAAGACTCCATGGGATGAAGTACTAGTTTGAGGGGAATTAAAATACATGTAACCTGGAAGGAAAAGAATTATTTTAGCCTGGGAGACTACAGTTTAAAATTTCTTAAGTAGTTTCATACTGAGATATTAGAAGATTTAGGGCATGACCATAGGAAGTAACTGCCAGAATAAAGAGTAAGTGAATATCAAC
Source organism: Eidolon dupreanum (assembly GCA_028627145.1). Lineage (NCBI taxonomy): Eukaryota > Metazoa > Chordata > Mammalia > Chiroptera > Pteropodidae > Eidolon > Eidolon dupreanum. Next base: position 71,463,439 of record CM053503.1, on the reverse strand, counting down.
GAGGTCAAAGAGGTCAAGGATTATCATCTTGTAAGAATCTCAGGTGCAAGTGATTATAGTTTGTTTTAGCACTCTGGAGAGAAGAGTCAACACAAAATGACAAAATTTTGGAACAATACAAATCATTTAGGTTTCCTGTTCCATCTCACGTAGCTGTTGAATGGCAAACATAGAATTCAAACCTAGTAGTCTAGTTTAAGAGCTTTTGCTTTTGACCACTATGTATGTATACCACCTCTGTTGATAACATATACCATTATTAATGAAAAAAATAGCAAAATTATTTTAAGATAATACATATATACCCATAGCAAATTATTACTAAAAATTAAACATACCAGTTTAAAATACAGTGAAATGTCTTATTTATGAAAAATTGTACAAAAAAGTTTTTTTTTTTTTTTAACCTGAAATGGATCTCAGAAATACCTTCCTCAGAATACTTCTGTACTGGGAAAAGAAGGCAAATAATATATAAGTATATTGCAGAATTCAAGTCTGTTAAGTAAATAGAACATATAATTTGAAAAATCACAGGGTTGTTATCTTGAAGTTTTAGTTTACTGTTCTGCTTTTGGAAAAATATTGGTTTCTTTGTGACATTCAGCTGAGTAAACAGAATCCAAGGGTAGAAAGAGACTCATTGTTAGTTCTTAAAGTTTTCTGAAGACAAGTTAAAATTGTCCTGGAAAATGATCAGAATAGTACAATGACTAGCAGGAATGGCTTTTGCAAAACTCATCTGAAAATCTATCCACAGTGTATGTTATGGTGCCAAGGTTTGTTTCCAACAAGGCTAGAGCCCTGCCATATATTTCATTTGCTGGGAGAGCTTTCATTAAAAGTGACAGAACAAAGCTGTTGGTTATTGGGGATATAGACTAAGAATACTGCAAAGGCTAAGTAGGAGCGTTGTCTTTGGAGCAATGCAAACAGATGGAACAAACATGTTTTCTACATAAAATTAGAAAAATTAAATTATAAACACAGTTTTATATTATTAGGAAGAATGAGAAAGAAAGTGATTTAGGTGACTTAGTAGTTACTGAAGTATTAAAATTGAAGATGGTGAGATATAGTAATAAAAGTATTGAGGATGTAGAATCAGATACAAATGAATTTGAATCTTAGATTTGCTAAGAGAAATGAAATGAATTACTCAAACTGTTTGATAATTGGTTCTTTAATTATAGTAGGCAGATAATAATACATCTTCGTATTATAGTTCTCTGAGGATAGCAAGTAGTATATTTAAGATGCCTAGAATACAGTAGGTGACCCAAAATAAGATGACTACCATTAGTATAATTGATATTATTAATATTACTTGAAGTTCTTAGAAAAAGATGTGCTAAAAAATTTAGACAGTAATGTATCTGGAAGGAATGTATGATAAAGTAAGAATAGTAAGATGTTAAGGATAGAGTTTAGGGGCTTGGTATGTATGTATTTACTTTAAGATTATTTTGATTTTGCAGTTTGAAAATTTTTAGACTAAAATTTTAGAAAAAAATCTAGAGGCAGAAAAAGAACTTGACATTTATTAGTTCTTTTTTACTCATTATATTCCAGTGATTTGTAGAGGCTACAAAATACTAATTATAATAATACTAAACCTATCTTTAAATGTAAATTTCTTTATTGGATGGAGAGGTCCAGTTTTCAGCCATTAGCATTTTCCTTTCTTTCTAGACACATTGAAGGATTAAATGTTTTTTTGTCCTGCTGGAGGAAAGCAGAGAATGAATCTATGGCACAATTTCTGGCTGCACTGAGTGAAAATGACAGGTATCACTTTCAGGCCAGAGGATTTCATTGCTGAAGTGCAACCCATTACTGTGAGGAAGGGAAAAGTCTCCATGCTCTGGATTCCAGATGGTAGAGGGTCTGTCACTCTGTCAGCTCCCTGTGTATCTCTGAGGATTATATGGGGCAGAGCTGCCATGCTAACTGGTAATAGCATAGATAACATTTGAGGGGAAGTAACATTTTTTTTTTTTTGGTATTACAGCAATGAAGTCTGTGTTATTTATTATTATAACATAATAGTCTTTCCTTAAAAAATTATTAATGTTTTACATATCTTTTCAGTGATATGAACTGATAAATTCTAAAAACTTAGCACTTATAGGATCAGCATAATATTTGCAATTTAATTTTTAATTTCTTCCTAAATGATACATGAGCTTGGTAAAAAATCAAATAGCTAAGAAAAGCTTTCAATGAAAACAAAAATTCTCTACCCTACCCTTTCCACCCCAGTTCAATTCTCTAAAAAAACACTATAAACATTTACTGGTTTTATTTATTTTTGTAATTATCTCCACACTTCTAATAACATGTTTTTGCCTCTCTTGATTTATCAACTTTAAACAACCTATATTAACTCTGTTATAGAAGAATATTTAGCATACTCAGAATTACTTATGCCCTTCTTCCTATATTTTGATAACTATCTTATTATTTGTATTTTTAAATTATATAGTAAACATGATTTTAAAACTCACACTTCCATTTCCACTTTAAACAACTCTAAAAGACCATCTGAAATTTTCTCTATAAGAGGGGAGAATGTTAACACTCTAACTCTTTCCTTTACTTTGCCATCATCTCCTGTCAAATAAACCTTCAATTTCATGGTCAAAGTTGTTCCAGTTTATACTTTCTTAAAAATTAACTACGTTTCCTGTGCATTGCCTATAAATTAATTCTAAAATGTGAAATTTAAAAAAAAAAGACAAAAAAAAGACAGTCTAGAATGTAATGAGTATATAAAATAAGTTTTTCCTGAGTGGCGGTAAGAGACAAGATCTTCCTTTTCTGTATCCATTCCTTATGGATGAACCATAACTCTTTGAATAATCAGTTAAACATGGCCACTTTCTTTCCACTATTTTCCAAAGAGATATTTATATTTGCCATCCACAGTTCCCCTCCTCTTCAATTATTTTTGTTGAAATGGATTTAGTTCTTTTTAAAATTCTGCACAGTAATTCTAATGGGTTTCTGAGAGCAATGCGAGACAAATATGCTTCACGACATCTTCTCTGTTTATTGTTACCCAATTAAAGATTTAATGTCATGTAGGTGTTTGACATCTTCTACTTGTGGTATGTTCATGAGTCCTGAGAGGCAAATGTTAGAAGCAGGAAAGAGGAGTGTATGGTAAAGTGTCAAGAAGTGGGGAGTTAAAGGGGAAGGTACATGGTGTCGAGTGTTGGAAAGGAGTTACAGCAGGAAGGGAAAGGAATGATGCTTGGTCCCCTGGGTCACTTGACAGAGGTGACTAAACCTGGATGAACTTTGGTTACATTTCAGCTTGCAAGTGTCGAGGTAGGTCCTTATTTTACTTTGGGTGGTCAGTGAACATTATTGTTTATGCTTTTAGTAAAATTGCATCACTCCATTTGGTCTATACAAGCAACTTTGCTCATACATACCACTGATGATAATCCAATAATCCCTCTATATCTCCTCCATACACTTTCACTCTCTGTATGCCTAATATTAAGAGGATTCCTCTTCCCTCTAATTACAAGGTTTTATTCTTCAGTTAAATGTTAAAATTACCATGCATTCTCCTCCTCTTTTTCCTTCAAATTCATGGAACTCCAAACAACTTATACTTGATCATCACTCTTTCCAAATTTATGATTAAGTGTGCTTCTCTTTTTAAAAAATTAACATCTATATATTCCTGTGGTTGGTAGGACTAGTTTGCTTTGCTAGGGCTGCCATAACAGAATACCACAGAATGAGTAGTTCAGACAATAAAAATTGATTTTCTTACAGTTCTGGAGACTAGAAGTCTAAGTTTGGTTTCTCCTGAGGCCTTTCTTCTTACATGGCTGATGGCTACCTTCTCTCGATGTCCTCATATGGTCCTGTAGCTGTACGTGAAACCCTGGTGTCATTCAGTAAGTTCAATTATTTTTCCATATATATATCATATTAGATAAGAATTCACCCTTAAAAAACAAACAAACAAACAAACACATTGTATCTTAATCATCTCTTGAAAGATTCTATTTCCAAATATAATTTATTCTGAGGTGGTGGGGATTAGGGCTTCAATATGTACATTTTGGGAGACACAATACAGTCCATACCAGTAGTCACCTGAAAACTTAGTGTTTCATTTTTTTTTAACTTTTTAATTATTTTATTTAGTAACTACTAAATGCATACAGTAATAGATTATGTGGGTGTTTTGCCACATTTTGGCAGAGTAACCATTACTATCTGTTAACGTACGCAGGCATATCTGCTAGGTACTCTTAGTGCTTAGAGGAAAATCTGATTGTGTTAGTTGCTATAGCTATAAGATTGATCCAGTTGGTTCTTTTAAAGAGTTTAAATGCAAGACAGTCCAGAAAAAAAGGAAAACATACCAATCACTATTAAATTTAACACTTTATTAGCCCTATCAGTTCTACAAAATAATCAAATAAACATACATGATTTCTGACAGAAATAAAACCAATCAGTGAAATGTTGTTTCATACCAGATTTTGGTCTAAGGAGAAGGAAAGTTTTTACTTTCAGAGTCTAAGCAAATAAACTTTACAAAGAACGAATGCCCAATTTAAATGATCAGTAATACTAAATGTCCAAAGTACTTCAAGAATTTCTAAGCTATCTGACAGAATCTTTTGGTCCTAAGTAATAATTCCAAACGTTTGGGGAAATATCTCAACAGAATAAAATGAGAATTGCCACATCAAAGCATCTGTGTTTATAAAAGAAACAGCTGTGACTGAGGAGCCTGAGGGCAATAAATTAAATTTCCAAAATACCTTTCTGAAATGTAGTTATGAATTTAAACATATTCACAAGAAAACAAAATGAGTCTACACCCACTTGAAATGATTTTTACAGATGTCATGCAAATATGTACCGATTGACTCTCAATTAAATACCACATAATTAGTTCAGAGACTTCATGTAAAAAGTATATTGTAATTATACTAAATTTAAATTGTGCACAGTGGTAAATGAGAATAAATGTTCCCAAATGATAGTTCATTTACCATATAAACATACACACAAGCACACCCCAGAATCAAACCAACGAAATTCTGTAAATAATTATATCAGCTCTTTATTAGCAAACTCAAAAGAAAACTTCACAAGAAAAATAGTTTTACATTTAATTTCTCATATTTTATGCACACCAAGAAAAATAAATGATGGCAAAAAAAAATGGTTTCTATGTATCTTTTGTTGTAGTCAAAAGATTGCTCATTCTATGAACATAGTGTAAAAATGAAAATGTCCAAATGTTCTTTCTTTATCTACTTTACTAAATAAGTATGTTGATTCCAGATGGTATAGATTTTTCAGTATCATTCATCAAAAGTTGTGTAATTCCAAGCACATAAAACTTACAAAAATGTAACTGCTGTGGAGTTCTTTTCTTTTTTTGTTGTTTCTTTTTTTTTTTTTCTCCCCTCGCTTTTAGTTGCAAGAGGTGGAAGTATAAATTTCTGGTAATATGACATCTGACAATATCATTAAAAAGCAACAAGGATATTAATATTCTTTTCTAACTGAAAAGTTAGCCTTTATTCACAATTCTTTTAACAAGTATATCTTGAGCTATGTACTTTGTCTAGGGAAGTCTGAAGGCTATGCAATACAGAAGTGAAAAAAAAATAGCCAACATGCTAGGGATTAACAAAGAAACTCATTAGTCTAATTATAGTGGAAAATAATGTGTAAAAAACTGTTATGCTATGTCAATGAGATTTTTTTAAAAATCAGAAACCAGAAGTCCTACCAGAGTCCTATATTCTAGTAGAATCAGTATCCTGTAATGGAATTAACCTATTGTCTGAGAACAAACAGCCTGGTCACCTAGGTTATGACTGAGATTAAGAAGAAAAACAGATGTCATGAAACAAATGGCTATTATTTTTAACTACTAAAGGTAAATTGTGAGATATATATTGATAACATTATGAGTACACAGCATCTAAAATATATTAATCAGTAAATAGTAGAATTTCAACTACACAAACAAATCAGTAATTTTTTTACTAAAGCAAAAATCAAAGATGCTATTTCTCAACCTGGAAGGCATAGAAAAGAGATTACAAAATGAACTAAGGCAAAAAAGAAGAAAATGTGGTCCACTTTTATTTCTGGTTCACTCCAGCCATAGGGAACATGCTTTCACATCCTGTAGTTAGTGGCTAGTAAATAACAGATTATATTTGTCAGTCACGCTACTGACTTCTTGTATAATTTTAGCAACTACAACATATCTAGACTTTTTTCTTTGTTAAATGAGATTAATGAAATTTGCTATAGCAGAAATGTTTGGTTGGCTATTCCAAAAGCCATGGCCAAGTCCCATTTTCTATTCTGCACTTCTCTATAGAGACTGGAAAGCCTAAAACTTCCCCATTCTCCCTTAGTCCTCTTTTCAGTTATCACTAAAGCAAATTCTAAGGGGAGAATTTGGGTGTAATTAGGAAAGAAAGGAAATCATTTAGGGGAAAGTGAGGTAGGAAAGCCAATAAGATGTGTTTTAGTGAGCAATTCCTGCAGTGGGCAGCTAGAGATCAAACAGTATGGGGACTCTGAGAGACTGAAGAAGTCATCTTGAAATTATCCAGTGAGTGGTGAGGAAGTTGAGTTCTTTATATAATTACTCCATTCTTACCAATTCAATTTTTCACCACTGTGTATCAAGCAACGGAGCATGACTGTATCATGAGTAATTGAAGATACAGGAGTAGTTTTAAAAAGTCATGTTTAAAATATGTGCTTGTGGGAGTATTACAAATTTGTCTGGTAGTGGAAACAGCACAGAGTTTGAGCAGAAGATCTGGGTTTTACCTCATCCTGACTTTACCACCAGCTGATAAAATAGAGTAGTCATTCTGTCTGGGCCTTAGAGTTTCGTCACTTGAGAAATACTGAGCTTGAATTATTGATGAAACTGTTTTTCCAACTCTAAGTCCCAAGAATATTTGATTAAATACATTTTTATTATTTTTACAATAACTTTGCTCTTTTATTTGTTAGGACCTAGAAAATTTCAATGTAATATTTATGGTTTTTTATTAAAAAGAAAACAAAATGCCTTTCAAATATATCAGCCATTTGTAAAGTGAATAAATTAACATAGCTAAAACAAAATCTCTCCATGGGAGAAGTCAAATTACGTTAAAATAATTGAACGTAGCTCAAACAAATTTTCACAATAGTCCGTGTAGTACAAGCAATATTACTTCAAGGCTTGAAAAGAAGTTAGTCAGTGTTCAATTTTGAATTTTAAGGAGGATGACACCATGTGCAAGTAATAAAGCTAGAATCTCAAACAAACCAAATCCTCAAAAAAAACCTTATGATTAAAATTGTTTCCTAAACTACCATATTATTAATGCCAGATGTTAATCATGAAAACAGAAGATAAAGAACTTACGCAGCAAGAAAATTTCATTTTAAACAGTAGGACATTAACTTAGGAAAATAAGAAGTCAGTTTCAGTCCAGTTAGCCAAAAAGCATTCTGAAATGTATTAGAATGTTTTTCCATGAACCATAGTTCACATAGTCAAAATCTTTGCTACAGGTCAAAATGCATAATTCTTTTTGGTTAAAAGTCTTAAGCACTGATAGAAGTTGGAAGCCATGTGATAAATGCACACAAAAAATTACATCTTAAAAGATTTCTATTTTTCCTTTTTTTTAATTTTCTTTTTCTACATTGAGATTAGAGTCTCTTCTATGATTTGTAGCTATATCTCCAAATCCTGCCTTTCTCTTATAAGCCAAATGCACAATTCACAGCTATTGTAACATCTTTACCTGGTAGCTACTTTAGCAGCACAAACTTAGTATGCCCAAACATCTGTTCCTTGTGGGTTCTTTTCTCCTGCTGATTTCCTTTTCATTCAACAATGTATTCTTTTATTCAATCATTCTTTCATTCATTTATCATTTCTTCACTCCACAAATATTTAAATGTCTATCAAGAGGTAGATATATTGGTAGGAGTTAAAGCAGATGCAAAGAACAATAAAATACAGTGCCTGCTCTTCTAGGACTAGGATCTACCAGAGGATTATCACAGAGGATAGTTATAATAAAATGGAGTGATTCTGTAAATGCTATTAATTAAGCCAAGAACAGTTCTTTACTCTGCAAATTCTGGAGATGTTGACTCAAATGGAATCACTTGACTTGAATCCTGAACATTAAATGACATTTTCCAGGGTACCAAGAAGGGCAGTGATATAGCATAAGCAAAGTCAAAGCAATGAGGAAAATGGGAACTGTAATATGTCTAAACTCTAGATGCACATTTCAGAGTATGGTTCCATTTATTCCTCATTCTTTTTTTTATATAGTAGATATCACATCTATGTATATTATACTTCTCATAAAAGAGTTTAATCAGTTCTGCTGGATACAAATACTCTTATTTTTTTATTTATTGACATTATCTCCATTTCACTTTTATTTTCAAAGATTTTTTTTTCTGAATATACACTTCATGGCTGACATTCTTTCAATACTTTAAAGATGTCATCTCACGGTCTTTTGACCTCTATTATTTTTGATAATTCAGCTGTTGTTTGTATTTGCTAATTCCCTATAAGTAATGTATTGTTTCTCTTTATTTTTTAAGATGGTCTCTTTATTTTTTATTTTCAAGTTTTATCATGAGAAGACTAGCTGTTTTTCTTTATGTTTATCTTGTTAAGGGTTTTATGGGCATCTTGAATATGTTAATAGATGTTTGTTAGCACATTTGGGAAAATTTTGTCCATTATTTCTGTTATGAACTGAACTCTGTTCCTCTAATATTTGTATGATGGAGTTCAAACCCTCAACATGGCTATATCTGGACATATGAACTATAAAGAGGTAATATTTGCTAAATGAGGTCAGAAGGGTAAGGCCTTAATTTGATAGGACTTAATGTCCTTATAAAAAGATACCTCTTTCTATAGAGGTACCTCTATAACACCTCTCTCTCACTATTTTTCTCCTCTCTCCTGCAATCCCTACCCTTCCACATGCCTGCAAATAAAATAAAAAGTCATGTGAGGACACAGTGAGAAGTCAGCTATCTATAAGGCCTCAAGAAATTAACTCAGATGACACCTTGATCTTGGACTTACCTCCAGAACTGCAAAAAAAAAAAAAAAAAATCATATTATTTAAGCCACTCAATCTGTGGTATTCTGTTATGGCAGCCTGAGAAGACTAATACATTATCCAAATGTATACATATTGTTTTATTTCCCTTTTTTTCTCTCCTCTCTTTCATCGAATGCAATTTATATATATATATATCTTAGACCCCTTGATATAATTTCACAGATCACTGAAAACCTACTAAATTATTTTTAACCTTTCTTCTCTCTGTTCTCTATTAAAATTTTATATTTTTTGTTGATTTGTCCTCAAGTTTGGTGTCTTCTTATTTTATTATATATAAGAACATATTTATTATAAATTATTTCATTCAGTTGTAGAATTTACATTAGGTAAATAGGGGTATTTACCTATTTATTATGACCATACTTTACTTGAAGCTCTCAAGTTATTTATAATAGTTTATTTAAAAATATTTGTATTTTAATTTTAATATTCAGGCTATTTTTATAATCAATCTCTACTGACACCTTTTTTTCTTGACTGCAAGTCATAATTTCTTGTTTCTTCTTTTTCTACTAATTTCTTCATTGCATAGTAGATAGTGTTGGTGATACATTGTAGAGACTGGATTGTGTTATCTTTTTCTAAGACTATTGAATTTTATTCTGTAGGCAATTAGATTGGTTTGACTCAAACTCCAAATTCTGGCTCCCTTGAAGTGGGCATCTTCTGAAACTATTCATTTATCTCAGTCTTTTTCTTGCTTTTCATAAAACTCCAAAGTCTCCTCTGCATATGTGCAATTCAATGGTTAGCAAAGGTTTTAGGTAGAATTTATATACAGAATTGGGGCTCTCTCTTCTGTTATTTTCTCTTTATAAGATCTCCCTCCTTACTCTCCTCAACCCAGTAAAATTTTAGCTCATGTACTAACTTAAGAGTATCCTCAGGTGAATAGCTAGTTAGTGTTTGTAGTTCCCTTCTTTCATGGTTCAATTTTCTTTACTCTCTATTTCTTCAGATATTTTATCAATTGTTTATAATTTTTATCTGCTTAAGTGTTGGTCATATACAAGCTACTCTATCATTACAGGAATCTAAACTTGTGAGAAAGTTTTTAATAATGGGTTACATTTTTTAATAGATATTGAATATATTAGTTTTTCTTTTTGTTTTTCTTTCTGTTCTTGGTCACTTTTGGTAATTTGTATTTTGTAAGTATTTTTTTAGTTCATATACTTTTGTGATATATATTGGCAGAAATCTGTTTTTATTGTATTATTATATTACATTATATTATATTATAGTGCACTATGTCACAGAATCTGGTTCCTGTCCTGCCTCTGGACTTTGAGTTGTGAATTATATAATATTGCCTTTTAATATTATAAATTTGATTCAGATGTTTTTAAATTTATTATGTGAAAGTATCTGGACCACATTGTTAAGATCCAGAATATTTACATTAAAAATTTCCTTTATTTATACATTTCCATAAATAAAATCTTTTAGATGAAAATGGAAATTTCCCTATTTCAAATGTTTCAATAACTGTCACCAATCTATGGTAATGAAGGGCAAGTATAGGAAATTTGACTCTTTCATTTGAAAGCTTAAAATAATTTGTTTTAATTTAGTCCTTTGTGGGTGCAAGTAAAATAGAATTACCCATTATTACCAAATAATGGGATACTATTTGTAAGGATGCTAGTGGATAAAAGGAAGTATGACACTCAGGCATGCAACCAGCTCTGAAAAATAATGGAAACCAGAACACTTCCCAGTATCTCAAAGACTAGAACTAGATTTCAAACAGCTCTAGGTGATTCAGTCATAACCAGCCCTGAATGCATTTTCACAAACTTCCAAACATCTGTTTTTTATTCTTTTCCCAAACCAGACTACTTTTTTATAGCATTTGCTCCCTCATAACTTTGGTTTCCTTATGATTCCTCATGCTTTTCTCTGACTTATGAATGGCCTCTATCTCTGTTTCTTTTAAGGTTCAGATTTCTTTGCCTATACATAAATTGTCTTTATATTAATTGGGATACTTTCAGTTATCATTACTAGAAATCCAAAGCAAAGTACCATTAACATAAAACATAACTATTGGTGTATAGAACTAGTAAGTGAAGGTTTCCCATTAAATTCAGAAATGGTTGATGCAGGAGCTCAAATAATGTTTCTCTTTCTATCCCTGTTTCTCTATCTCTATCTTAGAACAGATTGTAGCATGTGATGAGCCATTTTGACACAACCAGCCCAAGTATTACATTATATCATCTTAGTGACCCAGTTGGAAGGGAGTATATATTCCAATAACTCCAGCATAACATCCACAAAATTGACTCTAAATTATATAACATATAATGTGCTCATCTCTGAACCAATATTTTTTTCATACCCATGACAGTGGAGGCAGGAACAGTGTCAGCCCCCTTTGAACCATATCTAATAGTTTTTCTTTTTAAGTAATATTATTATATTCCTAAAAGAAATATGGAAAGTATTATTGGACATAAACACAAAGAAGGCCAACATACTCTATAGTTCTTAGTTCAGATGTCTAACAACGGTTATGTCACTATTCAAAGCAGTTTCCATTGGGCATTCTCATAGCCTGGCATGGATAAACTTCTTTTGAGCGCTGCATTCATTCATAGTCTAGTTATAGGTTCTTATAGAGTGATAGCATACTGCATAAAACTAGATGCATAGAGAAGTACTGTAATAAGAGCTCTGTGTAGAATTGTTTTTCCTAAGAAATGTTTGTTGACTTGACAGGTATCATAATTGTCATATTTAGTTAAATATTATTTTAGATGAAGAAAGTCGGTTGGTTACATTTCTCTTATAAACTCCAAAATTCATCATTATTCTCTTTTCATTTCCATCTAATATTTCTATAAATTTATGCCTTAACTCTTATCACAATTACAAATGTATCTAAAATATAGGCAATTTTGTAAATAAATATGCTGGCATACGCTATATTTAAGTTTAATATTTAGGTGGACTAGAGAGGCAAAAAAAAAAAGCTGTAAACAGCAAATTTCTCTTACAAAGGAACTCTTTGAAGCCTTGGATTGACTGTGATTCATTCCATAAAATGAAACGATTCCAGAGGTTAAAAATGTTATTGAAGCCAAAAATAATGTTTATGCAAAAATGACTAGATATGGAAAGGAGAAAACAAATTTCACCCAGAATGGTGTCTATATTATTATTTGTACTAAATCTCAAAGCATGCTTAAATTTTGAATATCATTAACTAAATACTTTAATGTTAAAAGCAAAGTGTGTCAAGAAAAAATGCATAGAAAAATTACATAAAGAGAAAAAACACCAGGTATAATTGTCTGATTTTAGTATAAAATATCATAACAACAGGGCACAATGATGTTTCATATCTTTAGATATTTTTAGTAAAATAATAGGGCATATATAATTTGAATACCAAGTATAAAAAGTAATATTTCATTGAGAAAACAAGATACAAAATGAATGAACATTCCTTTTTTTTTTTTTCTATATCTCAACCTAAGAAGAGGTTTAACTTTGAAATGTAAATTTTAAAATAAGTATTCAAAAGCTCTAAAGATTTCTCAGTAAAATTAAAAGGAAATTCTCCTTTCTCAACTAAAAATTCCTTATGCATTCCTCACAATAAGAGATCTGATTGGACTCATTACTTACTTATTATAAACACTTGTGTAAACAATTTTTCCACAAAGTTCATGAAAAGTTCACTCTACTTTCAAATCCAACTGCACATGTTTGAAATATTTCACAAACCTTATCTTCATTGACAAATAGCAACAGAAGAATCAAACCATTACCACAAACTTTCCCCATGGTGTTTTTAACTTGGTTGTATTCGGTACAAGTCTTTCAAAGCAATAACGGTAGTGCCAAATTCATCATTTGGTTCTTAGGCATAATATTTGCCAAGTGCTCAGCTAAGCTTTTATAAATGAGAAACAAAAAGTGATTTCAGGAAGGACCACATTATTCCGAGCCCACAGGTAGGCCAGTGGCCACCATGGTATTGGAGTTCTCAAATACAACATTTGTGGTGAATTGGTTTTTAGATAAACCATCATCTTCTATTTCATGTTAGTTTATGAAACTCTGTCTCTAATTTTACAATTTAAGAAATATGAGATCTTACAACTTGAATTATAAATATATGTACATATAAACATTTATAATCATATTCATTTTCATATTTGGGAATGTATGTATAAAACATATTTAAAAATTTGGAATACATTTTAATTCAAAATTTAGTAAACAAGGAAAATTAATAAAAATAAACAACTGCCTGTCTGTATAATTGTGTAGTGTTTAAAGTTCATTCTGCCCTCCAGACTTTATCTGCTTTTTTCTTTAGAGTCAAATTTCATAAAAATTTAGTCCTCACACTGTTTTTCCACTTCACTTCCCTTTAACTTCAGTTACTCTAATTTGCCTCCTGATCCTACTATATAACTGCAATTGTTTTTTTACTAGTGCCACCAAGACATCTTTGTTGATAAATCATTAATTTGAACCCTGAGGTAGTGTTTGTCTCCTGCCAATATCCATTCTTTCCTTTGGTACTAAACAGAATAGCAATTTTCTTTGGTATAACAATGTCCTATCAAGACACACATACATACACACACAGAGAAACACAATTATATTTACTCATTTGATAAATGTGTCCAATGAAATGATGTAAGTTAGACTATAGGAGATTTATTTTAATGTTTAGATTTACCACTATAGACACCATATCCAATTTTGTTGCTTCCATCGTCTTCTTTCTGGTTGTATTACAAACAGAAAGTTCAAGGTGGAGAGTCATTTTGTGATTATAGGTTACCAGGAATAATTATTTTTTACATATAGTATAATATAATCTTTTACCGAAACAACATCTTTGCTGCACTTATCATTCACAATGTTGTTTATATGTCTTTATCAATATCTTTATCAATATCTTTCCTTGGTTTTGTGATACATTAACACTTGTTTTTCTCATTCTTCTCTGTCCCTACTTATTATTTAATGTGTCTATTTTAATTTATTTTGTGTTGCTTTCACTGTGTTCTCATTTATATACTAATTTTATTTTATTTTTAATTTTCCTGAGCTCTGCCAAATCGTTTCAAATTTTCTGTTGTCTTGCTCATTTTTCTTTGCACACTTGTGTCTGCTTCACTGTGTGAATTAGAGCAAGTTATTCAATCTCTTTATGCTTCAGTTTTTTCATTTTAAAAATGAAAATAGCAAACATATTTATTGTGTAGTTTTGTGAGAATTAAATGGGATAACGTATTTCAATCATTCAGAACAATTGTTACAAAATCAGCATTCGGTATTTCTTGGTTGCTATTACTTTATAAGCTGATTATTTCATTATTTCTTAAATATTTTCATAGAACTATAATCACATTCAGTAAAGTATTAAGCTCAATGAATGACAAAAGATATGAACAAAATTTATTGACATAAATTTTCTCAAAATATCCTAATTTCTTTTTTTAATGTCTCTGGGATCTCTTTTTTTTTTTTTCTTTTTCATTCCTCACATTATGTCTCTTCTCTCTTTTTCTCCCCCATGTTCAAATATGTAAGAGATTTACCAATTTTATGAGTTTTTCAAATACTACATTTTGGTTTTCTGGATTTTTTCTGTTATTTTTGCATTCTTTAATTATTATAAATTTGTTTAATTAAAAAAATCAACATTTTTTTAATGTGTGTTCCAAATAGTGATTTTACTAGAGAAGCAAATTTGTTTTAAATTAAGAAAAGAAATTTTCTCTGTGAAAGGTAAAAGTTTCTTTCACAGATAACATAGTGCATTTATGATTTACTCAACAGTTTACAAACAATGGCCACAGATTTTATTCTGATTAGAACTGAAAGATCAAAATAAATACTGATGGTGGGTAGTTTGGGGAAGTGTTTTATACTGTGAACTCCAATATATCTGATCTGTGTCCTGTGTTGTTTTTTTAATTTGCAAAAATTTTAATCACACAGTGTTTCGAGTTTTGTAACTTCTATGTGGTGTTGGAGACAAGTTAGGCTTGTTTAGAAGAATTTGTTGTATCCAAAGGCTAGAATGGTGCTCAACTATGATGATTAAATACATAAAGGGTTGGATAATTCCTTAATGTGTCCTATCTTATTTTTTAGCTCTGGAGTGATATTTGTGTCTTTAAAATCTCCTGTGATATGAACTATTCCAGAACAAGTAACTGCAAAGGCCAGAAGTGTTTGAAGAGCTATATCTTTAAAATATATGTATACATATGTATATTTATGATGCAAAGCAGACTTAGCTGCATGTAAACAATGAAGATAAGCATACTAATTAATAGAAAAGCAGTCTTTGGCAAATGGTGATCAAGATTTTTAAGTAGTTGAATTTGGGACCTAGTAAAATGGGAAGACTTGCTGTGCTACCTTCAGAAGTTAAGTCTCTTCACCTGATGCCTCAGTAGGCTTTTCAACAGCCTTTCCTGCTGGACCAGCTCATCTATTTCTGATCAGCAATTCGATATTCCAAATAGTGTATGTTCTTTATCTTTTTATCGGTAACTCTCCCAGGAAGTCTACAAGATCAGTCTCACTGTTCTCAAAAGTAAGAACCTTGGTTAACATGCTTCCCAGCTGCAGAACAGATTTTAGGGCTTTAGTGCTACTTCCTTCTTTCTCTATTGGGCCTCTTGGCAGGAAAAAAGACACTACCTTCATGTTTTCCTAGGTATCTTGAGTACTGCTTTGCGTATTTCCTCTTCATCTCAATCTGCTCCTTGAACAATGTAGCAAAGGAGGTATTTCATCTCTTCATCATAATAACAAGTCATAGATAATCATTGTTGATGTGCGGCTCATAAGATGCTACTAAGTGAATAGCAACTTCACACTCTTCAGGGAGAGGGCTCTGGACCTGGGATTCAAGCAGTTTGTTACTATGGTATTAACTAGCTCTTGCAGTTATGTTGTTCTATTCTTCTATAGTTTTACTGTTTGTCTTTTTTTCCCTATCAATTTAATTCGCAGAAATACATTTGGTCATTGCATTTATCAATATGTCAAAATGTTATATTTCTATAGATTTATGTTGGCAAAGCTCTGTTTCAAATGTTATTACAAAATTCTCAGATATACTGGGAAATTGAAAGAATTTTACATTGAACTCTCATATACTCACCATCATAATTCCATAATTAATAGTCTAATCTACTTAGTTCATTAACATTTAATGGAATTATTGATGTTCATAAGGTTTAGGTTTATCATTTTACTATTTGTTTTCTGTTTGTACTCTTGATTTTTTGATCCTCTATTCCCTTATTTTTCCTTCTTTTTTTTTTTGACTATTTGTATCCAATAATTCTATTTTAACTTATATATTCACTTTTGAGTTGTATATTTCTTTTTGTAATTTTTTGGGGGAGGATTACTCTAGGGACTAGACTATGCATCCTAGAATTTTCTTAGTCTATTCAGAAATTATATTGTTGTTGGTTTCATTTTGATAACTCATGTTTGAATAAAATCATTTTTTCTTGCCTAATTATTCAAAGGAGATTTCCCTGAAGGATAGTGTTACTTATTCCAGGCTGATGAGAGATGTTTTTGTACCCTAGATTGGTATGTGAAAGAAGTTTAATATTTTCACATATCCTAAAACATTGAGGTTGGTAATTGGTAGGCAACTCATAATGACTTGAAGTGTCTCACATCTCTCCTTGGACTAACCTGCAATGTAAGTTATCTGCATGATTTCTCATTCATCCTTCTCCATCTTCTTTTTTCTCAAAACAGTGTGAGGCCTAAGGAAGCTTCCCACATCAGTCTAGGTACACTGTTGCCCTTTTTGCAACCAAGACACTATTGTTTTAGAATCTCAAGATTGCACACTGCTTAAGAATAAGCAGTGTCAATGACATTTTAACTGAGTTCTACAACCACAAGGACCCTTTCTCTACATTCCTCTTTGTCTTCACTGTTTGGACAATTCTCTCTTTTATTTAATAATTCAAGGTTGCTTGCTGATACATCCGAGATTTTACTCATTTTATTTATTTTATAATAGACTTTATGTTTCTATTTCTTACCCTTCTTGTTGCCTCTGGATGATTGCCAATAAAAAGAAAGGATATTGATTACACTCAGCCACATTAAAATAAAAATTCACCTTCCCAGTAAACTTTTTCTCTTTTAATCTATCTTATATTTTTATAACATGCATCATTATTTAATTTTTTCTTTTTATTTGTCACTCACACTTGAAAATAAACTCAATAAAAACATCGATTTTTGACTTCCTCGATATTTCTGCATCTTTAATGTGTAGAACAGCACCTGAGATTATAAGTGATAAATATTTGTTGAAATAATTTAAGAATTGTTTAAAACTTATATTTTCATTTATAGCAAATTAATTTTTCCAAAAAGTGTGATATAATTGGTTGTATAAGATACAGATGTCAGCAGTTTATGCAGGCAGTTTTAAAACATGTTTAATGTGATATGCATATACACAACAGCAACAAAATCACTCACGATATAGAAATCATGAGATAGTACATGGCTAAGCTTTTAAAGAAATCAAGTTGCAATTGATTAATAAAAATACTGAGTAATAAAATGGGTGTTTATGGATATAACAAAACTCATTAAAGTAGTCTAGGGTTAATGAAAGTTTGGAAAACTGTATTGATTCATGTATTTAAATGAGACATTACTAGGCCACCTAACCATATGAACTTTTCTTAATCATTTGAAATGCACTGACTGCAATCTCCTACCTGCCCAGGCAGCCTTTTTCCATGGTTCTTCTCCCCAAAGATCCTTCCTGAGCCCCGTCCCTGCTGTTTTCATCTGCTGCACCCAGCCAGGAGGGAACTCACCGCACTTGAGGCAGCTCCACACTATTGACTTAAAGCGGATATGCAGGACAAAACAGCAGATGCTGTGTTTGTCTTAATTGGGTTTTAGTCTCTTTTTAAAGATCGCAAGCATGAGAAAGATAGGAAGAGATGAGTTGGATTTTGTGTGTGTGTGTGTGTGTGTGTGTGTGTGTGTGTGTGTGTGTATTTTTTTGTCCTGTTTTTCTTTCAGACACAGATTCTCTTTCTCCTGATGAGATGTGCATCTGAAACTTCTCCCATACTTTCTTTTATACCTCCTTCCCTTCCCCTGAAAAAACGAATTATTTATTTGAACAGTCACATTTTAGGATAATCACTGGGTTTGCCCAAAGGGTTTATCAAAGAGATCTATCTGAAGGAGTCAGGAAGAAGACCAGTTAATAATAAAGTTGTACTTAATTTCTTACTTCTTGATGTTCCTTATATGTGGAGTTCTCTAGAAAAATCTACCAGGAAGAAGAATAGTGGTCAAGGCAGAATGGCAGCATTCTTTGGATATCTAACTAAATAAAACAAAGAGTAGCATTAATTCTAATAAAACTGATTGCAAGTTATAGAATAATAACAATGACTATTAATGTAAATTTAAAAATTAATATTTATTCAATTCTTTGTATCTATTAGAAATTGTGTTGTACACTTCTACATGCAATATGTCATTTAAATATCTAATCCTTATGTTAATCCTATAAGTATATTGCTTTCCTATTTTATAGAATAATAATCTGAGGCAAAGAGAGATTAAATGAGCTTTTTATGATTACATAGCCAACAAACGTTGAATTCAGGGGCCATCTAATTGCAAAGTCAAGACTCTGATACACACACACACACACACACACACACACACACATTCTGTTGGTTCTATTTCTCTGGAGAACCCTGACTGATATAGGGGGCATTTACACCTACCCTAATTTAGATCATGTGCATAGCTAACACTTATGGCTAAGTGTTACTCACAAATCTGCTTAAAATAGAGTGCTATAACAGAACCCATAAATGACAGCTTCTTATGTTACATGCTGACTCATGCTGGACATTGTAAACCAAAGAAAATTCTTCATGCTTACTTTCAGAAAGCCTAAGCTCCTGCTATTCCTTGAAACTTCATGTGCCTTTAAGCTTTCAGGCAACTTCAAGGATATCACCTTAAATTTCAAAGGATAAATAAGACTGGCCCATTCCCACTGCCTCAGGCTCTACACACACGCTCTCAAATTCTACTCAACTGAATTAGATGTAGTTGTCTTCAGTGTAACCATATTTAGATACCACATAAAAGGTATTTAAATATTATACATTTTACTTTCCTAGGTGACTTTTAAATTCCCTGCCGTTCTAGAGATTCTAAGGTTCCATGAGAAACCTTTGTAATGATTTGTTGGGATTTGAAGAGATCCACTTTTGCTTTTTCCTGCTCAAGTTCTGAACAAATTTGAGTTGACAGGAAAATATAGAACACTCAATTTGAATTTCAGGTGAACAATGAGTAAGTTATTTTTTAGTATAATATATTCCAAATATTTTATGAGACATACTTTAAAAATTGTTATTTATTTGAAATTTCTACTTTCACTAGGTATGCTGTACTTTTATTTGCTAAATCTAGCAACACTAACCAGTAACTGAGAGATGTGATTACAGAGTAAATCAAACAGGAAAGTAAAACATCACATTTGCTATTGATATATCAATCAATAATAAAGATAAAATGATTAATAATTTCCAGGTTTGATTTTAATTTTGATAAAAATATGATAATCAATTATAATTATAAAAATTGATTTAAAGAACTTTGGCTTTTCCAGGAAGCACAGTTCAATACATAATTTACCCAGAGTTGATAGGGGTTGATGACAGATAATGCTTTTTTAACTTAAGAAATAATAATCTTGAAAAATGGAAATAGTATACAACGTAAAGAAAAATGGTATCATCTGTAATTTTAACTTATATATAGATAAACATTAGTAACATCTTAGTGTATTTCTCCTCAGTCTTGTATATGTATGTGTGTGTGTATATGTCTGTATGTAGGTACATTTATGCAAAATGGGATATAGATACACTCACACAAAGTAAAGAATTGTTATCATAGTCTCTCTGCTATCTTCATTCAACCTCTCTGTCTTTGAAGTTTATCATGTTTATTAATTTTTATTTCCTAGTACCAATGAGTAACTGACATATCAAGACTGAATAAAGACTTCTTGGATGAAAGGTGGGCTTTACAAAATGTTGAGTAAGATAAAAGTTAGAAAAACTCAACAATAATCACCCACTAAGTGGCTAGAGCAATACTTCACACAACCAAGAGTTCAATAAATGGTCCAGCTCAAGGGCTAACACAAGAAGTACTGAATAATGACTACCACAAAGAACAGTTTCTACCAAGAAATACTTTGACTGTATAAGGAAACAGTGATTCAGGTGGTCTTCCTGAATTTTAATTAAATCTTATGTATTTCTATACTACTTTGACTCAATGAAACTGAATGGCCTGAAGAACCATACAATATAAATTTTGAAACTATATTTTTTTTATACAACAAACATTGGAGCCCTCTTTTGTTTCAGAGACAGAGCTAGACAGTGGTTATCTAAAGGTGGAAAAATAAAACATGATTTTTGTCCCCATGCAATTCCATTGTTGTGGAAATTAAATAATAAATAAACAAAATAGTCAATGAAAAATGTGAAAACATAAAGCAAGCTGTTAAGAAGTATGATAATAAAAATATTAGGAATTTTAGTTTGAGAAGTCGTGAAGACCTCTCTGAGATATAAATGATGGATGGTGATATTTTGTGTGAGGAAGAAAGTACACACGAGACAAAATGAAACAGCAGATGTGAAGATAAAGTGGGAAAGAATTTGGTTTATTGAAGGCAGTGAAAGGTGAATGTGATTGAATCTTTAGTGAACGAGGTACATGACAAGTTAAGATGAGATTGGAAAGGCACTAGGCCATATCAGGAAACATATTTTGGCTACATTTATGATGTTTTACTTAATTCTAAGTACAAGAAAGTATCTTTGCTTTGTTGCAGATATCAACAATATTATCAGAGGATTTTTAAATAGCAATGGTATAAAATGATGCACTGTAGACAAAAGAAACTTAGTCAATACATTGAGTAGAAATATAAATTTCTATAGTTCTTTAAATGGAAAAATTTCCTGGCTGTCCTAAACAAATCTTCAGTGTTTTCTCTTATATATAAGAGGAGCATTTCTGATTCTCTAAGATATTTACTTGTTAATTTTAATTTGTAATAAAAAAGACTAAATAGAATTAAATCTCTAGATTTGGTATCCACAATACTCAATACACCATATAGTTATTTTTATAAACAGTTCATCGATTATTAATAAACTTACTAAAATTCAATTTTAACTCTATTTCTTAGGTATATTTGTTTTCATTATACTATCTAACTATTCATTAAAGATTTTGGCAATTATATATTTAAAAAACTGAAATCTAAAAAAATGACTATAACTTTGGTCACTTATGTTACAAGTAGAAAAAACTGAGCAGCAATTTATAAAAGCTGTATTGAATGCTATCTCAAGTGGTAAAATCCAGAGTAAATTAATAGTTGAGGCATAGAAAGAGTGAAAGTTGGATGATGTTTTGGGATCAGAATCAAGCTTAGAGTAAAAAGCTTGTTCACCTACACCAGCTGTGAAAGCCAAGATGAAAAACATATCATTTTATAAACAAGTACATGAATTAACTCATTCAACTCAGAACAAGTGATTTAACCAAGTTAGACAACATAAAGTAACTTCAGTCAAGAGAAGACTAGATATTAATTGTAACAGAGCCAACAAACATCAGAGTTAGAAAACTTGCAAGCAAAGCAGTAATACTGTTGACATTTATATGCATGTGTAGACCACAAAGTTAACAGTCGGAAAATATTCTGTGTAATATGGTTCCTTGCTCTGATAAAAGCTTCTTTTGACTTCAAATGGTTTTCTGTAGTAGAAACTGTTTGCTAAAGGACACCAAATTTCTCGAATATGTATATAATATACACGATGTGTGGGTTATCTCAGCAGATGAATGCAGGAACCCATCCATAACTAGAAATAATAACAGTAGGAATGGTAGTACCCATAATAATATTCACTGTTTTAAAACAGTCTAGTATCAAGCTAGTATGATATTACATATTTAGTGTAGGTTCTTATTATATCAGAATTCCACAAAGGCATATGCCCCAAGTACAGTGCTTAGGATATAGTAGGTATATAAAAAATAGGCAATTGGTGAGTAAATGAATATATTAACCTTTTTATTGTTGTGAATGAAAAGACTGAATATTAATTTTTTTGGAACAGTTTGGGATTTATAGAAAAAATGAGCAGATAGTACAGAGATTTCCATATTACTCTCTCCCCTCCCCAGGAGATATTTTCTTTCTCAACGATTTGCCTTAATGTAAAAATTATTATAATTAATTAACCAATATTAATACATTATTTTTAACTAAAGTCCATAGTTTACATTGTTGCGCTATTTGTGTTGTTTATTCCATGGGTTTTGACAAATGCATAATAACATGTAGCTACCATTACAGTATCATACATAATAATTTCCCTGCCCTGAAAATTCCTGTGCTTCACCCATTCACCCTTACTCACCCCTTTTTAAGCCCCAGCAACCACCAATCTTTTGCTCTCTTTACAGTTTTGCTTTTTCCAGAATATCATATGAATGGAATTATACAATATGTAGACATTTTAAATTGGCTTCTTTCACTTAATAATATGTATTCTCCAAATCTTTTTATGGTTTGATAGCTGATTTTTAGATTTATGAATAATGCTCCATTGTATGAATATACCACTATATGTTTATTCATTCATCTTTGAAGAATATCTTGATAGCTTTCAGGTTTTAATTATAAATAAAAGTATCATAGAGTATTCTCAGCTCTTCCCTCTTGTCCCTTATAACACTGTTGTCATTCATTATACTTCTCCATGTGCTATAGTCACCTAATAAATTGTTTGTATTGTTATTATTTTGAACAAACCCATTATTATCTATTAAATAAATTAAGAATAAGAGAAATAAAGATTATGTTCATTTCCATTTATTCTTTCTCTTGTGCTCTTCTTTTCTTTATGTAGTTCCAAGTTTCTGACCTATATAATTCTCCTTCTCTCTGAATAATTTCTTTTAACATATTTATAAGGCAGATACACTGGTGACAAATTTCCCTAGTTTACGTTTGCCTAAAAAAGTCTTTATTTCTTCTTTGTTTTTGGAAGATATCTTCAATGGACACATTAGTTTAGAATTTCCGCCCCCCCCCTCCCCAATACTTTAACTATTTCACTCCACTTTCTTCTTGCTTGCTTGGTTTCTGACAAGAAGTCCAATATCATTTTTGTTCCTCTAAAGGGAAGTTTGCTCCATTCTGTAAGATCCTTTAAAGATTTCTCTTCATCTTTGGTTTTCTACACTTTGCATATGATATGCCTAAGGATAAATTTTTGGTATCTATCTTGCTTGGTGTTCTCAAGTTTTCCTGGATGTGTGTTTTGGTCTGTCATTAATTTTGGAAAATTCTGTTACTATTTCTTCAAATATTTATTCTGTGCCTTTCTGTCTTTCTCTTTCTAGTGTTTTCATTACATGTATAATGCACCTTCTATAATTCTCCCATGGTTCTTAAAAAAAGTGTTTGCATTTTACTTTTGGAAATTTTATTGACATATTTTCAGATTTAGTGATTTTTTTCTTGGCTATGTTCAGTCTACTGTTAAGCCCATCAAAAGCATTCTTCATTTCTATTACCATGTCTTTAATTTCTAGAACATCATTTTGATTCTTATAGTTTCTATCACTCTGCTTACATTACTCACCTGTTTTTGCAAGTTGTCTGCTTTTTCCATTATTGTTCTTAACATATTAGTCATGGTTGTTTTAAATTCTCTATCTGATAATTCCAAAATGTGTCATGCCTGAGTCATGTTCTAATGTGTGCTTTGTTTTTTTCAGACTGTGTTTTTCTTGCCTTTTAGTATGCCTTGTAATTTTTTGTTGAAAGCTGGGCATAAGGTATTGGATAACATACGTGAATATAATTGAGTTTTTAATGTGAAGTTTTATGTTAATCTGCCTAGGAGTTTGATTGTGTTTAACGTTTGCTAAAGTTATAGTGACAGAATCTTCACTTTTCTCTAGTTTTCTTGTTGGATTTTTTTTTTTCATGTAGTCTTTGGATTTCCCTAAGAATTCCTTCTTAAGTAGAATCTATGTCTTGAAGCTCTCTCGGCTGTAATCTGTTGTTTTTATGTCTAAGTCCCATTGATGAGGTGATAAGATGTTGGGGAGGGTAACCACTCTATGTTCTTATGATTGAATCTCAGATTTTCAGTAGACTTGAATTTCTGAATGTGATTTTCAGAAGCATTTCTTAGCCCTTTTTTAAAATCTCTATTTTGTGAGGTAAAAAGGTCAGGGGGGTCTAGAATTAGCTGGTTGGCTTTCCTTCAGGTCAGATAAAGCTCTTATACAGGAGCTTCCCCTGGACAGCAGACCTTTGTTAATTTTCCTATGAGTATGTTTTGAAATATTTATTAAAAACAGAATGGCAAGATTAAGAAAATAATAAAATTAGAGTGAAAAATGATAAAGAAAAGTAAAGTAAGTTTCAACATGACATAATTATTAAATCTGAAAAAATAATTACAATAAATTAAACAAAAATAAAAATTCATAGGTGTGCTAGGAGAGATTCGTGCTGAAGTTAATAATAATAATTAATCTGCAAGAAAAATTAATCTTCTCCAAGAAAGACTGATACAAAACCATAAAAGCCAAGTCATTAATTTGTGATGTTACCAAGATTCAAGGTCTAGAAAACATCTTATGAGCCTCTAGAGAGGAAAAGCAAGTGACATAAACAGTGGAAAATAATTAGGCTGTCTTCAGACTTTTCCACTGCAACCATTAGCGCCAGAAGACAATGAAGCAATGTCTCAGTGTTGTTTTTTTTTTAAAGTGACCCAAGAATATCCTACCAAACTATTTGCCCTTAGAGTAAAAAGTTCACAGACATTTTCAAGCATGCAAAGACTCATGAAATATAGCATATAAGACTTTTTTTTGGGGGGGGGGTAAATTGAAAACAAAAATGGCTAAAAAAAGAAATTATATCAAAATTATATATTCAAAAATGAGGCAGATGTAGGAAAATGAATAGATTATTAGTATTGAATACCATTGTGTGTATACCTGAGGTCAAATATCAGTAACACCGTATTGTATAATAGGACAAAGAGAATGGACTAGATCCAAATTCATATATTAAAATTTCAGTCCGGACACATTTTAGGTGTATAATCTTGGTCAAATTCATAATAGTAATTACTGAATTAATGTTGTTGTGAAGATTAAATGAAAGTGCAGGAGACATTAGAACCCCTCAAAATACGTTACCTAAAGTAAGCAGACAGTGTGCATTCAGATTAAAAAAAATTGTTAATTCCTGCAAAGTAAAAACATAACAAAATTATAAAGTGGAGAGAAATGCAAATGTAAATAAGCATGAATAAATTTGAAATGTTTTAAAATAATTTAATAGTTTTTACATCGGTTAATCTTTAAATAGATAATTTTGATCTAATATTTTTGTGATGAAATATCTGTATGACTTTCACCAATTCCTTAAATTAAAGTTCAGTAATTTTTATCATATTAAATATAAATAGTGTTAAATATTTTAAATAAAATATATTATTATGTTTTATAATATTATTTACATCTATCTGTATCATCTCTTTTTTTATAAATAAATATGCAGAGATAATAACATTTTGGGTGATAACATTTAGTGATTATTTTTCCATTTCCTCAAAACTTAATTGTCTTTGAACTTTTACAAAAGTGAAAAAGTATAATTTATGTCAAAATAATAAGCTTTTATAAAAATACAACATAAAAAGTTGATGTAAAAAGTAACAATTCAGTTTAAATTATAATGATAAAATAAACATTAATAATGTCTATAATTGTTATTTTAATTATCACTAATTAAGCATGAGTAATATGAAATGATATAGAAAACATAGTTTACCATAAGCTATACCTAAAGCAGAAATTTATACTACTATAATATATATTTTTTTAGCGAATATTTATCGGTATCTTGCATTTGATTCATTTAGAAGACAGCTAAGAATCAGAAATTCAGCAAAGAAGCTTTAGCTCAGCTAAAATAGATTTCAGAATGTCCTTGCACTAAAGTCAAAGACTCTTGCTACTCATGATTATTCTCTCTTATTTTACTCGTCCCTGATGAAACTACTCTCCACTCTTTTTTCAGTCCTTTTTTAGTGGGCTTAGGGATAAAGCATTTGGCCTAAGGTCTAATTCTGCTTCTCAACATATTCAATAAATATTTATTTGTGCCTACTATGTGTTATGGACTGAAAAAAATGCATCAATAAACCAAAGAGATAAACCAAGTTTTCATAAATATAACATTCTAGTGGAGGAAATAAATAGACTAAAAATGTATTCAACAATGTCAGATAGTTGTAAGTGTTATAAAGAAGTTGGTCCTCTTTTAGACAAAGTGGTCAGGGAAAGCGTAACTGAAGAGGTAACATATAAGCAGAGCCTTGAATAAGGAGATGAGGATTTAACTGAAAAAAAGACTGAATTCTCCCAACCCCATTTTTCATTTTTGAGTGATGAGCATGTGATTTGATGAGAATCAATAGTACAAAGGAAAATCTTTTTTGAGGTTTCTAGAAGAAAGAATTCCCTTCTACTTCACTGAACAGATTTAAGATATGGAACAACTGCAGCCACCTTTTATGTGTGGAAGCCCTTGAGAATGCTATCTCCCAAAAGAAAGTTCTCTGAAAAGAGAAACATGTACTTTTTGGTTTGAGTCAATTAATTCCCTTTTCCTAAGTCATTTTGATTTTTGTTTTTCTATACTTTTATCTGGAAAGAGTCCCAAATGGTAGGGAAACTCTCTCAGATTCTCTCAAAAGTCCAGACCAAATATCTTTGTCCATGACACAGAAAGTCTTAGCAGCAAATAAACTTAAAACCTTGCTGCAAGAGACCCATTGGCAATGGTTTGAAAGGTGTCACTGCATAGGATGGCAGTTAGCTAGAGGAGATAAAAGTAATAAAAAGAAAAAAAATAATAAAGTAAAAAAGAATTAATTTAGCATGTTAACCCAAAACTAGTTATTATAAGCAAAAGTAGTCCTATGAATTTAGAATAGCCCAAGCAAATTATAATAATTCATTAAGTACTTATTTATTACTTTGAATTACTGTGCACTTAACTCATGCAGCCAATCATTAATTGATTAATTTATTAAAAAAATATTGCACAAATTTGGGCCAAGGACTATTTTAGACACGAAGGATACAATTGGAAATATGATCAGTAAAGTTTATGCATCGTGGAGATTATATTCATCTGAGAAAGACTTAATAAGAAGAGAAATATAATAATAGATTGTGGCAAGTGCTATGAAAAAACAAATGTAGTGAAGCATTAGAGTGTAATGGGAAGGAAAAGAGTCTACTTTGATAGATTACTAGGGAAAGCATCTTTGAGGTGACATTTATGCAGAAACTTAAACAGTTTAAAAAATAAACCGGCTATTATAAAATGAGGGATGACACTATTAAGTACAACAGTTTGAGGAAAAAATGACTTAGTATGATTCAAAACCAAAAGTTCATTCATATGGCTATAGTAGTGTGACTGAGGAAGAGGTACTTGATCTATGATTTGAAAAATAGGCAGGTTCTAGATTATGGGGAGCTTTTTGGGATATGGCTTAGGAATTTCAATTTTGTTCAAAGAGAGATATGAAGCTATTGAATGCTTTTAATGAAAAAGAAAATGAAGTTTTAGTATTTACATTTTAAATGATCTCTAGTGTTTGGAGAGTGAATGATAAAAACATGAAAGAGGAAGCAAGGAGACCCAGTAGTATCCTTTTTTGGGAGTCCAGGTGAGAGAAGATGGTGGAATGAGATATATTTAAAGTATAACTGACTTTTTTTGATAAATGGGATGGGGGAAAATCATAAAGAAAATGGAAAAAAAATAATTGTAAGTCCTTGTACTGGAGTCAAAGAGAATTGTGATGCTACTTAAGAAAATGCAAAGAGTAGAATAACAATGTTTAAGATGAAACCAAAGGCTATTTTATTTCAGGCATATTGTGATTTTTCCAATTAGACATCAAAGCAAAGATGTCAAGTTCTAAGTAGTCAATGGCATACAGGGCTAATTGTGAATTGAGCCAACTAGAGATGTAATGCTGGAAGACTTGAACATAAGGTGGTGGTTCAGTGTTATGGTTAAGAACTTGAGCTCTACTACCAGATGGTTTTGGCTCTAATATTGGCTCTGTCTCTTAGGAGCTGAAGTCACTTAACCTCCCTGGACCTTAGTTTCCTTTCCCAAAAGAAAGGATAATAAACAATGTCAAGTACATAGTGAACATTCAAAAAGTTAGTTATTATTAAAATTATTCTTACTTTTATTGTAATTTTAGCATGGAAACAGATGAGATCACCTAAGTAGAAAAGATAAATAATTTTTTTGTTTAAAAAAAAAAAAAAGGAGAGAAGATAAAGCATTGGATTAAAACCCAAAATTTAGAAGTTGGGTAGAGAAAGAAGAGACTGACCAAAAAAATTGGAGGGATAGTCAATAAGGTAAGAGAAAAAAAACACATTAAAATCAAAATCACCCTATTTGAGTGACAGGACAACAATTAAGACAAAGCCAAAAGATTATCCATACATAGCTAAGCTGCAGTGGAATGAAGATGAATAGCTGCAGAATAAAAGAAAACAGCCAAGGCATACCATTTGTTTGAGATAGTAAGAGGATGAAAATATGGAATCCAAGGGCTATTATTTATGAAAGATGAGATATAATATTGGAAGTTAAAATTGAAAGATTTGTAGAATGAGTTAAGTCTTCAGATGCATTTGTCCTCTCACAGATACTATTAAACCATCATTTTTTACTGACTTTCATTCAGTTCACATATGTCATATAGAATACCAGTGTGACCCTTGTTCAGAGCATGTGTCTATACATAGAATTAACCTAATAGGGAGATACTGAGAGGGAGGAGATAATGAAGAACTGTAGAACTTGAAAAGAAGAAAAAGTAATAAGATCCTGGGCATCATTTGGGAATTTAAACTTACTTTACTGTCACAGAAGAGAAAACAAAAAGATGGATGTGAGCACAGGTAGGTTTGATAATAGAAAGTTAATTGAATATTTCTCTGATGATTTCTATCACCAGTCTAAAAACTTTCAGTGAGAAGAAAAGTGAATAAGGGAGGTTTGAAGGACACATTATAAAATAGTCATCTTAGAGTGCTGGAAAAGGAATCAACCTCAGAAATGTAATAGATCCGTCAGTTAGGGTTGAAGCTTATCTTTAAGAATTTAAAGTAACACCACCCTCATTGTGTGTGATTTCACTAGTAATAAACAGTTACTTAGATGCAGGAGAAAAGAGAGTTGACAAGTGAATTCAACAAAAGTTGAGGTTTTCCAGGTATGATGGAAGGGAAAAGAAGGCAAGCAGAAAGTGCTTGAAAGGAAGTAATTATGATAATGGTCTATTGAATCTAAAATTAAGGAGGAATTTGAAGATATGAGATTTAATAAATATTTAAAAAGTGATTGAGTCTATAAAATGAAGTTTTCATGAGGCAAACAGAAAAATTACAACAGTGCCCCACTAGGGTTATGTTATGCTTGGTAATGACAAGCTAAAGGGTATGACAATGCTGGTGGATGTGTAAGAAGGTGGTAACTTTACTATATATTAGAAGACAAATCAACCACCAGGTCACCATGATTAATGGATCATATAAATGGAGGGAATGAGGACAGGAGTATGAATAGAGTGTGTGAGTGAGCCAGAGCAAAAGTCACCAACAATAAGAGTCTTGACTAGAAGGTCAAGCAGTTGATGAAAGGGAAGAAGTTGTAGATAATTAAGAATAATGTGCTGAGTTTCAGAATAGATGAAGATTTTGAAAGAGTAAAGAGAAAAAATCATTTAGAAGATAAAATGTAGAGCAAGAAAAATCCCTCTCTCTTTGAGTTATGTGAGCGAAGCAGATAAAGCAGCCACCACGCTAAAGGACTTCAGTAGAAAATCTTTGCCAAGAGAAAGTCAGATTCTTTTAAAGTAAAGACAGAATGGGAAATTTTTTTCAAAAGAAACTAAAAACAAAGGAGAGTTGGCCCATTTCAGAGCAGGCATAAAATATTCTTGAGGGAGAGGTTGGATAAAATTAAAGATGACAGACTATATAGTGTATATGGCTTTTTAGTGATGCTGGAAGACTTGGAGTTTTGGACTTAAGTAGATCTCTGAGGTAACATGGGAATTCTTCATATGAAGTTAGCTAATCATTTTAGGCAATAGTTTCATTCCTTATAATCAGTAGGGTAGGGTATCTCTGCCCTTCTGCTGTTCTAATGGATGGGGACTTTGGGGGTACAGACAAGGGCAGGCAGACTTTGGACTTTCAGAGTGACCGCTTCTCTCTGCTCACCACTGCTACAGAACAGATAGGAGGCTATCATCAAGAAAAGAGCATTTTGTTTAAAATTAATTCTGTTTCGGCAAGCAGAATGGTATTTAATTAATTTGTAAAGAGTTGTAGCCAAAGGATTTGTAAAATGTTTGGGGCTTAAAAGGATAAAGCCACAACGACTCAGTTACTAAATAATGCAACTAGTCATAATAACTGATCCCCCGAGGGTGTCCAATAACTAAATTCAGGCTCTATTAAGAAAATTATCATGAAACTAGAAGATATTTACCTGGTATAAGAACCTCTGGATCTGGTAACTAATCCTTCCTTACTGTTCAATGGAAATTAGGCCCTCATGAGATTGCTACAAATTTAAGCTTCCACAGTTAAAAATAGATTTTAAAATATTAAACAAAAGTCCAAATAAGATCAAAATAAATGATTGTTTAAAATGTCCATTGTTATAAAGAAAGATAAAAGGCTTATTTATTCAGAAGAAGACTCAGAAATGATAATTTCTGCTTTCAATTCTATCTTAAGACAAATAATTTGGTTATTAAATTATCACAAACAATTGCATTAGTAGAGAGAGTTCTGAAGCCTAAGGAAGACATCACTTAAACACCAATAGTTCAAAGCATAGTGTGAAAATATTACCTCTGGATATAGAGTCTCACAGGTTCATCCAGAGCCCTCCAGAAAACAAGAGACTAGGTAGATCCACCTCTAAGTCACCTGACATTGTGTGCAGAGCACTAGATTAAATAATGTAGAAAGGGGAAGAAATATAAGGTATTTTCATGGACATTCTAGTCATCTATTTTTATAAGAAATCATCTGAAAGAGCCTAAAAACTGGTGCCAGATAAACAGTCTTAGAATATAAGGAACTGAGAAATACCATTGCCCTTTTCCCTTTATCAATATTCAACAGAAGGGCTCAGTGACATCTGAAGACATGACCCAATTTGGTTTTCTCTTTGTGTCACATGTGACACTGGATAATTTAACATCCGAGTGTTAGTTAACCCATCTGCGAATAGTGATAATCACTCTGATTAAAAATATATTGAGAGTATTAACAGTACATAAAATCATCTAACACATAGTGTGGGACATTGCTGCTAAACAGAACCAGAGGAGGAACTCAGATTCAGGCCCTTTTTAAAAAATGTTTCTGAAAATAGCCTCTATATGATTTGATGAAACTACAAGGATGCCAGGAATAATTCCTTCCCTCCAAGATGCCCTCTCTCCTGCTAGAGAAGTCTTGGTAGATTTTGTACTTTACCTAGTATCACTGCTTCTGTTACTAATAAAACTGGCCCTAAGAAAATTAACACACTGAAAACAGGTCATTTGGAAGCACGTATGAATGATGGTGATAATGACTGAGAGTACCCTGAATAGACAGGCAGAGAAATTTGTGAGGGGAAGAAAGATGGAAGGGAAGCAAGAAACGTGAGTGAGAGTTGTCACTCTATCAATTTGCCCAGGTCCAAACTAGTTTTTAAAATTCAATACAGTGTTCACTTCTGGTCATGGAGGAGATTCTTGATTCACAGGTGAGAACTGGACACCTAGGTTTATGTAAAGCATACTAGAATAAATATGTAAGTTTCATCTTTCTCTAGAACTTTTGTAGTGTGAATGGGAGTGAAGAATGGAAATTTAATACAAATATATTTTCTCTCCAACCTGTAATAAAACTCAGTTTCACAAACCATGTTAGTTTCCAAACACCTAAAACAAATCTTGTATTCTGAAAGAAAGTTTTTTTAATGAAATTTGATTAGTTTGGCTCTGATAGATAAAAGATGGAATAAAGGAGTTGCTTTTTGTTCTCTGAAACACTCAGATCATATTTATGATTATTTCTGGACATAATTTTTATAAATGTCCATGCAAAAGTTCATTGTTTCATTGCTTTCAAAGCATTCCAAGCAATCAAAATAATTTGAATATATACCTTTTACTTATACAACATTAAGCAGGTAAGGCTTTGTAATATTTACTGAATTTCAGTTAACATTAATGAAAAGTGAGGAGAGTAATTCAAGACATGCAAGGTTTAGAAAAATAATTTGTTAGAATATTTCTGAAATATATATCTATATTATCACTGTATAATAACTTCTTTTCTAATTTGTGAATTACTTATAGATGAGATATGTTTAAACCAACTTTTTCCATTTAAAATTTTTAAGGTGACACATTAACATATTTATATGTTATGTAATTTGGATACTACTATTTAATTTGAGTTACTATAAAGCAGTTTGGGGTTTTTAAAGACTGAGAGGTATTTCTCAAGGTTAGCTTTTGCAAACAGAAAATTGAGTGTTACAAATTCCACCTCCCACAGACCAGAATTCACAACCATTGGTCAGGGGCAAATACCACTGGCTCTGTGTCCTCAGTCACTTCATGCCATTTCATCAAGTAGAAGCCAAAGGTAAGTTTTTACACTTGCTTTCTTCTTGGGTTAGAGACTTTTTTTCCCTACAATAACAACCTGTAAAAAAATAATTCAACTTGCTTTAATATCTCCTGGTGAACTTTGTTTCAAAGGATTGGGTTTAATTTTTGCATATTTATATTTATGTTATTCTTGGAAAATACAGAATACTGAATTAGCTCAGGAATTAATAACATACAAAATAGTTGATCTTAATAGTCATGACAGATGCCAATAAAATTATAGCAGTTTCCAATGTATTCCTTAAGTGAAGTGCCCTGACACAGACCATATTCTTTGCCAGTATAGACAGGCATTATTGATTATTATTGACTGAAATATTATGCAAAGGAAGAAAATGATAAGATTCAGGTATTTAAAAATATGTTGATCATACTAGAATTATACAATTAGAATGTCTTTTCAAGCTGTTTAAAGTTTTATATAAACATATATTTTCAAAATATTGAAAATGGTATCAAGTGGACAATAACTTCAAAGTTTCAACAAAAACACTACATTAAATAGTCTAATTACTCAAAAGAAGAAATACGTTTTTTTAACTAAAAATGGATATATGTTCTTTGTATTTCCAATATTCACACAGACTGCCTTATTGCTGGTAGGGGATATGCCAAATGCAGGTAAACACTAATGCGTAGATGTTTATAATCAAAACAGAGTATGAAGTGGAAAAAAAATTAACAAGTGCATGATTTTCTTTGAACAATAAAAGTTGCCAAAGATGTATAAGGAAAACACATATATTTTATAGGTTAGTGGTAGCTACTGTTAATGCTTCTCACTTGAATATGGAAGAATGGTTCCTGGAAGATTTGCAAATCACATCATTTTATTAGGATTTGCAAATCACACCGTTTTATTAAGGACTTTGTTGGTAATTGCAAAGAACAGTTCAAAATCTGCAATACTGCAAAGGTCTCTGCAAAGGAAAGTAAAACAGAGGTTTAGTTTATCCAGTCTGAGTAAAAACATTATTTGAAGAAAGCATAGGAAGGGATAAAAAGAGCTCTTTGTACTGCTTCTTATTCTCAGAGGAATTTCATATCCCTCTGCCTAAACCTGCTTCATAAAGACTTTCTTTAAGTCGGTGAAGGTCGATTTGTCTGCCAGTGCATTCAAGTTTATAAGGAATGTTTACCATGAATTACCTTTTATATGTGTGCATAGGTACAAACACCATACATATCGTTTTTAAAGTAGACTCAAGAAGTGTATCCCATATACAAAACCTTTAAAATTAGACATGTTGACAAAAGTTTTACAAATGCCTTGCTTCGTCAAAAATAGTCTCTAGGTAACATTTTTGATAGGCCCAACTTAGACGTTTAAATTAATCATGAGAGTTTTTTTTCCTAAAATAAAATGTATTCAAAGGAGTACATATAGAACTAAAATAATTAAAATGACAAGATCTTGATTAAATCTTAAAAAAACATTATCATGGAAAACAAGAATTGTGCTTATTAAAGAATTACAAAAGATTTCTTTAATCCCACATATGTGCAAATCCTCCTCTAAAGTAATCTTGCCAAATAGTATCTTTTAGACATGTATTCCTATTAATTCTGAGTTTAAACTTTAGATAGCTATTAAGAATTGAAATAAAATACTAAAGATTAATGGAATGATAACAAGTTTTTTAAAATATTGCATAAATATTAATACATGCACATATTAAATTATCTCTATATTAATAATACCAGAGGCAACAAAGAAGTAAAAGAAAAAAATATTATTTTGTCTGGAAAAGCCCTAGGCATGAATATGCAAGAAACAGTTATGAGTCCTAGTTGTATCACTTGCCAATTCTACCTTGGTTCCCTCATCTGTAAAACAGTGTGATAATTAAGATGATTATCATCATCATCATCACCATCATCATCATTATTCCTATGTCCTAGAGCTGATGAAAGAATTTTAATGATTAGTAAATGGTAAAACTCTTGATGTAAAGGCTTTTGTGAATAAGTGCATCACACAATCTTAGTGTATCCCATTTTCCCCATGTTTCCATATAAAATAAATTCAATTTCATTATAATTACAATGTCTACTATAAATGCATGAATAGGTTTGTGCATTAATTTTAACATCTGGTATTAATAGTCTTCGGAAACTGTACAATTTCTTGTGTTATGTTTATAAATTATCCATGTTAAGAAAGTTACCAGCTTGAGTTCCTCAGTGTTGACATTGATTTATCTATCATTCCTATTTAATGCAAACTATTCATAGTTATTATCAATTAAATATTTATACATTTTAATATTTTATGATTAGGAAAGTTTGAAAAATGAAAGCATTAGCAAGACTCATTCTGGGACTTGTCATCTTTGATGCTGCTGTGACTGCTCCAACTTTAGAGCCCATCAACTATGACTCAGAAACTTATGATACCACCTTAGAAGACCTGGATAATTTATACAACTATGAAAACATACCTATTGTTGGTCAATCTGAGGTAACTTTTAAAAGCATTGTATAAAAAATTTTTTGGAATTGTACTCTTCAAATAGATTTTTGTTTATTTATAAGTATATATCATAATAATTTCATATGAACGTTTTTTCCAGAACACATTTAATCAGTTAGAAATTAACATTAGGGCACTATTTTACTTCTTACAGTTTACTTCATTTTCTTTTTATCTTCTCAGAAAATTGAAAAAGAAAAGTTTCTATTAAATCAGAGCAGAAAAAAATAAAGAAAAAGGCAATCAGTAATGAAAAGCTAAAATAATACATATGCAATGATGAGAAAGTTCAGGAAGTTTGAGGTAAAAGGAAAATATGTGAGATTAAAATGAATTAGAAAAAAATAAAAAGAATGCAGAGAAAGGACAATGGTTTGGGACTTTGCTGTATTCCAAGAGCAAATGTGTTTCCCTAAATGACTAATAATCTCTTACAAGTAATGTAGGCATTGGCAAGGTTACAGCCCATCTCATAAATCAGATATGACATGTTTCTAATTAAATGCTAAGCTTTTAACATAACTAAAGGATACAGATTAATTTTTTATGAATCAGAAAACAAACAGACCTTGAAAAGCTGGAGTGTAATTAATGTATAACTTTGACAAAAACTAATTAAGGAAAAATAAACCAAAAGGAAAGTTACATCACCTTTACAAAATCATAACACATTTTGGGCAGTAGTTCAAGTATAAATCTTCTTAAAATAACTATTTTTGATAACTAGGAAAATCAAATATTTAGACGAAAGCATGTCTATAAACTGTATGGAATGTAGATGTATATTTATTAAGATGTTAAACATTCCTATTATTGTTTGTGTTGCCTTATGAAATACTAAAATCAGAATATCACTATATGATAATTTTCAAAAATCTCCCCTTACTCTATTTTCTTACCCTGTCTTTCTCTCTTCGCTCTTATTTTTTCTCACTGTCCTCACCTTCTCTCTCTTTCCCACTTTTTAGTAAACTTTCAGGCTTGAATACAGATTACTTTTTCTCTCCACATTGGTTGTGATTCTGTCTTCTAGGTATTAATATTCACCCTTTGATTCATTTCCCTGTATGGCTTTGTTATGTTAAGAAGATTGTCTGTTAAAAATTTCTGGTCATTAATACCAATTTTGCTGAATGTGCTCTCTATATTTCCAACTGAATTCATCAACACAGAATATAAGAAGAAAACTTTCTAGTACTTAACTCATCTAACCCTGCTCCTTTTTCCATCTTGCATAAATATCTTTAAAAAACTCTCAATACATAACTGCAGGTGTCTACCAATTAAGTATTTTAGTGTAAACTTATTTGTCATTTCTCTAAAAAATATTTTATAAGATCAAAAGGTGTGGTGAGTACTGTAAGTGAATCCTCTATTTTGAGTAATTCTAGAGAGTGAATTCAAAGGACTGCCTCTTCTATTCCCTTCAGAAGACCAAGTGTACAATAGAGGGGATACTGTTAGAGAACAAGGCTGCCTTAGGCAAAATTGTGAAGTCAATGAGTTTATCTGCAGATCTTTTATAAAGCCATTCCTTGCTGTCAGGATGCCTTTAGCTGTCCAAGAGACCCAAGTCAATCTCATGAGATTCTGCAGTCAAATTCTCTACCACTCTCATAGATTATGAAATTCTTTCTGTCACCAAAAATTTAATCTAATAAATATGCCTATATAAAGATGATTTAGTTTGCAACCTGTCCTCGGTATTTTTTTTTTTTGTAAATTCTGGAGTAACAACCTTCCTGCAGGATACCAAGTATATGGAGTTGTATCTTGATAGCCCCAGCCCTTACCTCATACAAACATCTCTGATTTTCACATTGGCCAAACTCAGAATCTCAACAACTGAGGGCTCCAGGGAGCCATTCTAATCTCTGTGGTTGATTGAAACATATAATTATCTTTGAATTAACAATTATTTGTTGTGAAATCATATTAGAAAACCAATTTATAAGTAGATTATACACACACACACACACCCACACACACACACACACGTACTATTATAACTTTTTGAAAACATAAACTAAAAATCATTTTTTAAAAAATTATAAGGTTTATCCAGCAGCAAAAATTAATCAACCAACCCACTCATTCGCCACCTATAAAAAAATCCAAAAACAATGTGATAGAATAAGTTAGATATGAGGAACAAAATTCAAAAAAACTTTAGCTCTTCTTTTATATATTGTTCTACAAATAAAGAACTAGTGTATAATTCCTTGTGGAAAGATGTGAAATAAAGCCAATAAACTCAGCCATGTGAATGGATTCTAAAATATAGTTTTTCATGACATTAACTTCTTGAATACAGTTTTGGAAGTTCAGATATTGTGACTCCTGGTAAGATTATTTATTTCACCTTTGTAAATTAAGGGCAGTTATTCTACATTTCTCGAGCTGGAGTGACACTTTTTTGAATAAACACTGGTAATATACTCATATAGGTTGCAATTGATGAAAAAAGTGATGATAAATGAAATACATGGGGAATGGTGAAATAGGATTCTTTACTTCTTGTCCTCCGTGACAAGAGTATGGTTCTGCCTGTTTTAGCCTAGAATTTATCTGTAGAAAAGGCAACTTATAGTCTAAAATTATAAATTTATAGGTTAATTGAACAATGTTTCTAAATGCCAGGGTTCTTTTTTTTTTTTTTTCTTATAAATTCTAAGACTTGACATCTTAAGCCAATAGGGTAGACTCTTTGGTTTAGATTTTGAATGATTAATCCTTAAGAATTCGACATACATTTAAGAAAGAATTCTAAGATGTTCCCTAAGTGGCCCATCTTCTGGTGTATCCACATCCTCTATAATTCTTAACACCATGAATTTATTGGGATTCCACTCCTATAATTAGGCTACGTTACATGGCACAGTTAAAATTTTAAAAAGATTATTTTTGCTAGCCTGACCTAAACTCATGAGCCTTTTAAATTGGTGTCTTGAGGTTAGGAACAAAATGTGAAGCATGAAAGAAATTCAGTGCATGGGAAATTGTTTCTGTCTTTAAAGATAAATGGGTCCACAAAGCAAGGAATGCAGAAATATCTAAAAGGTGAGAGAATCTGACAACCGGCAGGCTTATAGGAACCTCAGTCCTATAGATACAATAAAGCCTGAATTCCACACAAGATCACAGCCCTAGTCATCATCTTAATTTTGGCCTTGTGAGACCCTGAAGAGAGAGCCCAGTCAGACTATCCCTGGACTTCTGACCACAGAAACTATGAGCTAAAAAATAGGTATAGTTTTAAGCTGCTCAGTTACTGGAATTTACTGTGTAGCAATAGAAAACTAATAATATATGTACTAATTAAACATTTTTTTCTGAAAACCAAATCCAGGGATTTATCTGGTCAATAAGCGAAATCCTGATCCTCAGATTTAGAATCTTAATAGAGCTTTATTGATTTCTACTGATGGTGCTATATTCATTACCTCCTTAATGGTTAGAAAAGGGTCATGAAAGTATTTCTGGTTTTGAAAATTATGTGCAATAATAGTATTCCAGACTGATGACTCAGTGATTTCTGATGATCTAGAATATCCAGGACCCCCCTGGATTCTGTTAGGAGCAGATTTTAGGCCCATAAATTCTATTGCAATGCTCTGTATTACCCAGTGAATACATTTGTTGATATAACATAAAATCGTTGCAATTTTTACTGAGCTTTTATTATACCTTAATGGTATGAATAAGAATTGGTTATAAACCATAAGACCAAAATACAGACTTTTTGCTTCCTGATGAATAATAGCTAACCCTGATCAAGCACTTACTATGTGCCGGGTACTATTTAGGGATATCATATGTATTATCTCATTTATTTCTCACAATACAACTATGAAGTGCTATTGTTATTTCCAGCGAATAGATGAAGATATTGAGACAAAGAACAGGTAAGTGACACAATTACTAATATTATATAAGCAATAGGATCACACAATTACTAATATTATACAACCATAGTGATGACCTTCTCACATCAGAAAATAATCTTTAGCAGGTCAATAAAAGATTATATTATCCTCTCTCCATTTTCAACCATTTTTCAAGTTGTTCTTTTAACTTAATATAAGTTTTAGTTCAACTGAATTTCAAGTGCTCCAACCTTCCTAAAAGAGGAAGAAAATCTAAAAGTAACTTTATAGACAACTGACTGTTATCTAATTACTGTAAGAAAGAATGGTTTGAAACTAACTACCAAAAAGAATAATTGTGGATAGGCATTCTCCAACATATATCTAGGTTATGGGCAATCATATATATATATATATATATATATATATATATATATATATATATGATTTTATTATTTTTACATATATAATAGCATATATGTAGTATTATCATGCATGCTTTTAAAAGTGCCTCATATACTTTCTGTAATGAGATAAGGTATGCATTCATAAGTAAATAAATAAAACTAATACAAAATATTAGTAATAATTGACCAATAAAAATTTCTTGAATGAAAAATGCTTTTCTATAATTCATATTGATTTGAAAATTAATGCCAGTTTTTCTCTTTTATAGAGCGATCAAGTAGCTAAATTGTTTAAATTCATTTTTATAAAGAAAACTGCTATTGAAATAAATAAATTTAGCTTCAAAAATAGCATTTATAAGGTGGAAAAGCTATAAGCTTCATCAAAGGAATGAAAATTAAATTTAATGAGGTTGTAAGAATGGGAGACAACTCAAAGAAGTAAGCTGAATCATTTAACAATTAAGCAATGATTTCTTTTCTTTTGTCACTATGATGAAATGGTGTTATGCAAAATAATTTTAGAATGTCTGCTAATGCCCTGTAACATCAGAAATTAAGTAGAATCAAACTAATTTTGCACTACTTATGGAAATCAATGTCTACTTCAGATAATGATATATAAAAAGTATTTTAAAATCAGGTTATCTGATAACCTAATAACGTGATAAATTAGTATAGAACTTTGTCAATGCTAATGGCTAGCTTACCTCAAAAATTATATTTTCTGAGCAAAAAGTAACTAAACCTGTAATATTTCTACTATTTATTTCCTCTGGTGACAAAAAATATGCAATACTTTTATTTTTATATTTGAAATTATGTCTCAGTTTGGACAATTTATACAATATGTTTCAAAGTTTTGAAAATATTGTTTGCATATACAGAACTTTTTATTGGAAGAAGTACTTGTTAAAGTTACTTGTTAAAGTTTCAGTCAACCTCAATTAAATATTTTTTTCAATTTTCAGGATATGGTGGGAAAAAAAGCTAATATTTCTCTTTACCCTCCTTCACCAAAGATGCTCTGGAGAGAGAGGGAAGAATTTTACTGATGAGATTTAGTAGAGTTTTCTGATCAACTTTCTATATGTTTCTTTTAAAAACAGTGTTAAACCATTTGATCCTTAGTTTAAGCTATTTGAAAATCTCAAAAAAAAAAAGTGAGCAACAAAAATATACAGTCATATAAGCTCATCAGGAAAAAAAAAGAATACCGATAGTATTTGCCTGTGACTTGTGTTTGAATTTGCATTATACATTATTTATGAGACCATTAACCTAAGTTAATTCTCATAACTATCCTTTGAAATAAGACATGATTATTATTATTATTATTAACAACCGATAATCATAATTTTGCCCAAGGGTGTTCAACTAGTAAGTGTCAGAGTAAAATTTAAACCAGGTCCTTTTAATGCCAAACCAGAGAGACTTTGACACTAAAAGCCTCCATTGTTTTTCTGCTTTTGCTCTTTAATATTTACTTGTTAGCTATGTACAATACTGAGGTTTCTTTTCTTTGAAACGAAGTCATTTTATTATTAGAGATCAGAAAAACAAGAATTTTCAAATGATTATAATGAACACAATATCTAAGCAACTCTCTTAGTTGTCAAAGTATTTAAGGGAGAGAGAGGTAAGATGATCCTTCTGAACTGAAAGCTGCTTTGCCAGGAATATGAGGATTGAGTAATCTTTGCCAAACACATTTCTTCCTCATTCATTTTCAAGATAAAATAGAAAATAAGATACACCTCTCATTGCCAGTCTTCATAGTTACCTTCTTTTAGATAATTAATATGAGTCACTTAAATCAATTCCAGCACTAGACATGTTTAGAACAGAATTCCATTGTGTTTAACATATCTACATGTTAGTATTTGAAACCCGTAAGAATATTCTTTAGTCACCCAGGCGGGACAGCTTAGAGCTTTTTAACATGTTTGGAAATGAATTGTTGACATAATGATAGCAACAATGAATAGCTTCAAGATTTATCAAGTGTTAGGACAATTTGGAAGAAAGATAAATTTAAAAGTCTGTTTTGTTTAACAAAAAACTTAGTCTGTGCTGGAGTAAAAATCCAAATAACATTCAAGATTTCAAATACTTTTTTTAAAAATGGGAGACAGACCTATAATTTAAGTATTATCTGCTGAAGAACTGGACTTACTGGTTAGGAACTTAGTGGTTCAATGGGGATCCTGAACTAAGTGAATAAATAGGTGAGGACATGTGCATCCCAATCTGTCTTTGCCTGGGCACTTAAACTATTCACGCACATTGTAAAGAATGATGGGAGGAACCACTGACTTCGGTGTTGCTCATGTATATGTCTGTTTTATCCTTGGAAGGCAGTTTTCATGATGTTGAGTAACATGGGCTCTGGAGGTAGACTCCCTTTGTGTTAGTCTCAGGTCTGTCACACTAACTGTGTGGCCTTGGACAGTCATACACCTCCTCTGAGCCTTAGCTTCCTATTTATAAGATACCTAGTGTGGATTAAATAAAAAACTTGTTAACTGTTTAACTTAGAGCCTGGCACATAGCAAATTTTAGTAAATGTTAACTTTGCTACCAAATCACTTATTCAATCAACAACTACTGAAGCTAACCCACTGGTGATCAGGAACGTGTTTGTGGAAGTGATGGGATTTGAGCTGTAATGAAAATTAACTCCTCTGACGATTTAGATTCACTTGTCCATCTTTTGCTGAGAGCCAGGAATAGGGACAAATAAATTAGACCGAGCTCCCCCTTGTCCCTCAGGAACTCCCAGTCGAGACATCTTATAAACACACAATTTCAACACAATAGAGGAAGTAAAAAAAAATAAATAAATACAAACAAGATCTACATTTATCTATTGAGACATAAGGGTC
Organism: Eidolon dupreanum; assembly: GCA_028627145.1. Lineage (NCBI taxonomy): Eukaryota > Metazoa > Chordata > Mammalia > Chiroptera > Pteropodidae > Eidolon > Eidolon dupreanum. The sequence continues at coordinate 71,420,690 of CM053503.1, read as the reverse complement.
CTTTGAGTTCAATCACAAAATACATACATACGCTGACAGATTATGTACCCAAATTTATCATCAGTCACAGACCTGATAGCAAAACTGAGATATAAATTATCTTCCTTATCCACTACCTTTTCTGAAAAGTATTTGAGGCTACTTACATGAATAAATATTATAATGTGTACAAAAGTGAAATGTAAACATATAAAATAAATACAAACAGATAAAATATATATAAATATAGATAAAATATCTATAATATATAATCTCAAAATAATTTATAAAGTATATAATATAGAATATGTTGTATTATATTCCTCATAATATTATATCTTATTTTATTTATGAATAATTATTTTTTATACCACATTATGGTATTAAGAATATAAATTAAGAAAATGAGGCAAAGAAAAAGTAAGATTTGAAAACATAATATGAAACCAAGAGTCAGGTACATATATGAAAATGTATACTATTTTTTATGATAACACATATAGAAAAATATAATATTGAAGTTTTTCTAAGCAATAAGTAAGTGTTAGGTTTTAAGGGACCCATATATGTTCCTCTTATGCCCTACTTAACTTCAGAATCAATTGAGAAACAGAAATGGGATTCAGACAAATGAGTGCAAAATATCCTTCTTATTACTATTAAAATCTAGGTTGAAATTTATGTAGGTTTGAAGTAACTATGGACTTCTTAATAGACTAGCTCATCAGTCCCAGTCAAGGCTGGTCAACTACAGGCCTCAGAACAGTGCCTGATTCAACAAATCTTAGTGCATGCATGGAGGGGCAAAACAGAATGGATGCTCTTGACAGGTAGGCAATTCTCTCCCAAAGGGAGGACGAATGACCCAGGCTTAGTTCCTTATTTTCACCAATTACCCTACCAATTACTCCTTGAGGAAAAGTGAGTAAAGCAGCCAACAGAGGATGCGACTGCTCCCCAATATGCTGGCCTCTCAATCCATTAGCCTTAAGCATTAGGTTCAAGATATCTCTCTCCATCAAGAGAGAAAACTCAACCCATTTTTGGGACAGCAATACTTCTACTTTCCTGAGACTTACTCCCTCCCATGCCAATCACCATTCTTAGGTGTCCTCTGGCAGCCTGCAGATTCTGCAGATTTTGACCCCAGAAAGATCTGAAATTTATTTCAAAGTCCTCTCTGTACCTAAGGTTGAGATTTTTCTATCAATTTTATATTCTAACTCAGATTATATCAAGCCACATTATCTAATAACAGAGTTTATGAGAGGTTCTGCAATTAAATTAAATACTGTGAATAGATTCTAATAATATAATTCCAGAAACATAAAAATGACACAAATTTATATGTAGCTCCCTACTTCTATGAAGTTTTTGAGGAAAAATAAAAGACTACAGATAAAAATCTCTTGAAAAATAAAGTCTCAACTTATTTAAATCTAAAGAGATTGTAGTACAAAATCAGGATTGCTTGCCTTGTGATTTAAAAGTCCAAATAATATGTAGTACAAAAGGTCTCATCCCTAATTCCTTTTACTTCACCTCAGCTAGATGGATTCTTAGTGCCTGTATCAAGCTGGATTCTTTCAATAACCACAACCTGAGTGGACTCTTCCAGATACAGATGTAGTTCTTTCAGAGGCACATAAATTGTTATTCGATCACTACCAAGCCTTCTATGACCTTGATATTTAGAGAGAATAAAGCATTAATTGCATTCGCATTATTATCAGAACACTTACCCTAACCCCCATCAAGTTTAAAGACCAAGTTAAGTCTGAGTATCTGAAATAGTTGGTATAGGCAAAAATATATTTCCCAAACCAGTACATAGGGTTGCCAGAGAACCGAGAAGAGAGTTGGTGGTAACTGAGAAGTCAGAAAGTAGAAGAAATCTTGGTATAACCTCATCCAGATGTTGTTCAGCTTATGTTCATTGTCTCCAGCCTGCAAACAGTGATCAGGGAATTTAACAAACCCTCCAGGTCATTCTGACGCACTTAAGATATGAGCAGCACTGAACTAAGAGATAACCTCTAATGTAATATCTTTTCTCTCAGAGTAGCATTTGAAATATTCCTGTTTTCTAGCACAGTTTTTAAACATACAATGGTGGCAGGTCCAGTCAACAGTTTTACTTGAAATGTCTTCCTCTTTTTATCTGCATCTTCTAAACCTTTGAATTCCCATTTTTTTTTGTAGCCCAGGTTTTCTGGCACCTGATGCTGCATTGAGTTTGTGTCTGTCAGGTGACAGGCTCTCTTGTGAGCAAAAATTTCCAGCCAGGAAAGTTCTTTGCTTAGAAGCTATGTGCCCCAGTGGCTTCTACTCTTGTTTTCTGTTATGAAATAAACAAAATTTACCTCCCAGAGAGTTTCTGCTCTTCCACATGGTTTTCCCCTCCCCCCTGCCCCTGCTGGAAAATCAAACTCAGCAGATTCCTGAACTGATGATGCTGTTATTTCTAAACCTGCAGACACTTGGGGCCTTGTGAAAAACAATCCATCATATTCCCATCAAGATATTACTCAACATTTCAAAGTTCCAGGACTAAATTATGATTTCTGTCTTCTCTTACATCCTATTCTGCAGAATAATTCTCCCCTCTATTGTGGTAGTTTTCAATCTTGTCCATATATTTGAATCACTTTTAGAGTTTTTAAAAATCCTAATGCCTAGGCCACATGCCAGACTATTGATATCAGAATCTCTGGGGGTAGGATTCAGATTTGACTCCTTCCAGCTATTCTTTCAGTTTGAGTCAGTTACTATTTTTGTTTGACAAGTTTAATACACATTTTAATTTGGTTCCTTTACTTACCTAGTACTGTGTGTTAAATAAGTGATTTCTCTTTTCTTTCTGGTCCAGACTTTTTGCTTTTCTAACATAGTCCTCTAGATTTTGTCTCGTAGTATCTTTCATAGGGACAGATAAAAAATGATGAATTATAAATTTGCCCAAAGTAACATTATTCAAGAAAATTTTAGCAATCTTCATATTTTTGAGTTGGATAATCCTACCCAAGACATGTTCTATCACACTAGTTTCTAACCCAGGATTGGACTTGACCTTTAATTGTCCTTCCTAGTCCTCTTTGATATGCCAGAAAGGCTTACACTGTGTTTATTAAGGTCCATACGCAGGCTTGAAATAACTCAAGACTTATTGATGTTATCATCCATCAGGTTGTACTCTTATTAGCTTGTGACATCTATGCACCCAATATAAGATACTGATAGGTGAGCCCTAAAAGATAACCACAATGACATCACACCATTCTTTCTGCTCACATTTAATGTAGCTTATAAAGAAGTAAATGTTACTTATGCAAATATCTATTATTTACTACATTTCTTAACACATAGGAGAAGAACACAGAAAATATACCTAAAAGATGCTGAGACTGGATCAAATATTTTTGTAAGCACTTCCTTCGCTTTATGTTATTATAGAGTTGACATATAAGTAGAGTATTTTACTCTGGTTCTACAGTCATCAACAATCCTCCGATTACAATTTAGCTTCCAAAGGGAGACTGCAGAGGCTACCAAAAATACATCAGTGACAATAAGAAGGTTTAACTTAGCATTTCAATTTAGTGCAGTCTTTTGAGTTTGTTTAAAGTAATTCTATCTCTAAGAGATAAAGTTAGGCTTCTAAATTTGTAAAATTTTGAAAGGTTTTACAATTGATACTGAACAGTAGAAAAAATTTTAATGTAATAATTGTCTTTTTCAAAAGCAATTGGCTATCAGCTGATCTGTCCTGCAACATCCTCTATAAATGCACGTTTTTCTATTCAAAATACCCTATTATGACACATACATCATCATCATTGTCATCATCATCATCATCATCATCATGAGTGAATAAGTTTTATTCAGAGAAGTTTTACATATTAAAAGGCACAGTTTATCATACTTTGTGCCTCAATAAAGGTTGTGTTAGAAGGAACAATTTGTTTTGTGTTAGAATGAGAAAGACTGAAATCTAAAATAATAATAATAATAATAATAAATTACTCTGTCATAAAACAAAGAGCTAGAGTTTGGAAGTTTCAAGTTTCTTGGTTTTCAGTCCAACTTCTTTGTTTTCAATTACGGTGATTGACTCCCTCCCCCATATCCATTCTCATGAGATTACTGATTTCAGCCTACACTAAATTGTCCTTCTGGCATCTTTACTTGGGGAATGAGGATAGTAAAGGCAAAGGAAACATGAACTGACTTTTCTATGAGATAATGTTACTAAAGCCTTGCCAAAGTTCCCTACCAATGTTATTTTGGGACGTTCAATTAGAACTAGATGATACATTTGTAAAAACTAGATATTGGAAACCTATTAAGTTTCTGGAGTCCAAGGGGATGAAAGTGAATGGAGTCTCGAATAAACTGTGATAAAACTGAAGTAGGAAATATTCTCGACAATTAAAAATGGAATTTTACCATTTTTTAGCAACAAAAAGAAATTAGAAAATAAACGTGAACAATAACAACGACAACAACAACAACAACAAACATGCTGAGATCCCAAAAGAGAGACAGACTATCAGGGTATCATTAAATGAAACCTTTAAATCATCATCTCTTGTTTCTTTCTTATCAACTTTGTAAATTAAATATTGCATTAAATACAAAGAATAATACAATATTTATTCATTAAGAGATATTAATTTATAAAAAATAACCGTACATCCAGATAGGTTTTTTTAAAAAACTAAAAAAAAATCATATACATAACATTTTCATAAATATGTATATAATATTCTAGCAAGACAATATCAAATGTTATGATTTTCTATTATTCTGACACAAACAAGACACTAATTTTGATATTTGACCTAAAGACATTTATTAATTATATAAATTTATTACTTTTGACTTATCAAGTTAATAAAATACCAAGATGTAAAAATAATTAAGTTGAAATATGATGAATTTTCTCAAATTTAGTGATATAATATTTCAGGAAGTACTATACCAAAGAATCAAGATCAAAGAACAATTGTTTGTGAAAGAGAAATCAGAGAGAATAAAAGACACAAAAAAAGTAAATTTATTTTTTCTTATGTTAATGATATGTGCTAAGTAAATCAACTCAAGAAATATTAAAAATTGTTCCCTCCATGTAATTATGAAATAGATAAGAAAACAAAAATTGAAGAAGTCTGTATTAGGGCAAATTACATTGGCAGCTCTAACAAATAACCCAAATCCCGATAAAACTTTATATTTTGCTGAAAGGACTGTCCAGTTCAGGCAACAGGTTTACTGTCTTCCAAGTAGTTTTTCAGAAATTCAAACTTCTTTCATGCTAGAACTTCACTATCCTTACTTTGGGACCTCAGAGTCACAGTGGTATATTCTATTGACAGATTGAGGAAAGGGAAAGAATGTTGAGAAAGCATACTTGCTCTTCACTCATTTGGACCAGATGTAACATATTACTTCTTCTCCCATTCAACAGGTCAGACTAGCCACATGATCCAATCTAGATTCAAAGAAAGTGAGAAAATATATGTTAGCTAAATGCAATTTGAAACAGAAGGAAAATGAAACAGTTTGGTGAATACATGGAATAGTGTCAGCCATCAGGTTTAACCAGGCTAAAATTTTATTCTGACATAATACTTATTTCTTACAAAAGTGAGAGAAAAGTATAATAAATACTGCTTAAGTTTTACAATCTACTGATGTTAATGTTATGTGATCTTTTTCATATTTGTTAATTTTGAAGTTTGATTGACTTCCGAGTGCTCTCACAGGGCTACATGATCTTGGCATGGTCTTCGGCCTTCAGGTTCAGCAACTGAATGTTCAGCCTTCAGGTTCATACATAATCAGTCATGATCAGATCAGACTGTAGGTTGACGAATGATGCCAGCAAAAATAACATGAGGATTAAAATGTGAACAAGAAAGTTTATTTATGAGTTTATAATTTAAATAGTCATTTTCCAGTAATGATGCTCACTTTTCCCACCCAGAGCCCCTTTTTCTCAGAATGAAGGTAACTAAGAAAATAGATTATTCAGCAGAATTTTATTTGGCTGACTACAAAATCAAAATTAAGAAAGTTGAGCAGGCCTGTAGCAGGATTGATTAAATTCAAACTTTAGCCTTAATTATTTAGAAGCTGTGTGATCTCACACAGCAATTTATTTAGTCCCCCCATCACTCATTTTCCATTTACAAATCTATCAAATAGGCATAATTTTTGCACCTTCTACGTAGGTTGTTCTGAGAATGACTGAGATTCAATGAAAAGAGCATAACAATTTTTTCCATATAGTTAGTATGCAGTCCATGGCAATTATTTTCAGCTAAGTCATAAAAAGATGAAGTGAAATCTCTTTTCTCCATGTCAGAGATGATTGCTATAATGACCATATTATTTACGTTCTACAAATTCAATATTACTCTGTCACAAACAATGTTTATCACAACAAGAAACTCTTCTTCCCTAAACTCAGTTGTCGTAGGCTGCCATGTTCTTCAGTTTACTTTTTACTTCTTATCTGTATCATCATCAACAATGAGTCAAGACTCAAAAAGCTGCTCCCAAGGGCTTGGAAGGAAGGAATGATCTCTGCTCATTGTGCATTTTTAAGATCAGTTTTGCATCAGAACAATCTAAAGTAGCTTTAATTTCTTGGGGTGAGAACCTCATTGTGATTCTATACCTGCTTCTATTTTATATATTAAAATCTGCATTTTACATATTCTAATAAGAACAATTATATCTTTGTTCTTCAATTAATTTGAATAAGCCAACTAGGATCTCAGTGTATACAGGCTTCTGATTTCTCTTTCCTTAGGGATTTATTATAGTATCCTCATTTCTAAGTTGCATATACAAGCAAAGATTAATAAAAAAATTTCCCACCTCTGCCTAAGTTGGTGTGTTAAGTCAAAATTGTAAGAAGTGTAGCTGAGATAAAGAGGATAGGAAAAAAGGTAAGGCAAACCTTGGTGTCAGGATAGTGAACTGATCTCTTAGAGTTAACTCATATTCAGTGGGGTCATTACATTCTATAAATATAAGAAGCCTCATTCATATAGAATGTCAGATGAATAGTGCCTCTCAGAATTGTGCAGTGCTCTGACTCTGAGCATACAATTCCACCTTTTCCTCATATATAGAAAATACCTACCAAAATCCTTGGATCACCAGTAGATTCAAAACCAGTAGCATCTAATAAAGTCAGAGCACCACCTCCTTTAGTTTCCTTTCATAATATGTTTGCATCTAGAACGAAGGTCCATTTAGCAGGTGTGAAGATGTCTGAGCCACAACTAATCTTTTTTTATACCTGCTCATGAACTTTTAGTATGTGAAAATATTTTGTTACTCTGATATCCAAAATTCCCCTTAAAATATTCAAAATTAACATTGTTTACCTGTATTTATTCAACAATACTTATCAGCCTACTAATTGTTAGACAAACTGGGGTAAGAGCTGCAAATATGATGGTGAAAAAAATGAGATATATATTTGCCCTCATGAGTAAATATATATTAATCAAATATTAACATGTACAATGTAAAAATCTGTATTAATCTTTTACAGTATAACAAATAATCCCAAATTTGGGTAGCTTAAGACACCATTTACTTAGCTTACAATTCTGTAGTTCAGCAATTTGCTCTGTGCTATACTTCTGGTTTGCACTAGGCTCACTCATGTGTCTGCAACCAGCTGCCGAGTTGGTTCAGACCTTGCTAGGTGGACTAGGTTAGACTCAGCATATATGGCTTTCATCTACTCCATATGCTCTCTCATCTTTTAATAGCTGGCCTCAACTTGTTTATATAATGACTGGACAGGGTTCCTAGAGAGCAAGTGGGAAAAAGCAATGCTTCTGGAGAACCCTCAAAAGTGACACAATGTCAATACATTCTGCTCACTAATACAAATCAGGAAGTCAGTCTAATTTCAAAAGTCAAGAGATGAGATATTAACCTCTACTTCTTGATTGTAGGAGTTGAAAATTATATTGCAAAGGGGTATGGATCTAAGGAAGGGATAATTGTAATAATTAAAAAAATAATCTACCACAAAGATAATGGTCGATGTGCCAACAAGAAGTACACAAGTCTCTGAAACCCAGCAGACATGTTTGTCTACATCAGCTCAGTCTTGAGGAAGTAAGACCTGAAATGAATATAAGGATTAAAAAAAGGTTAATTACAAAGAAACTTTGGGTGATATCGGCTAAGTCTATTACCTTGATTGTGGTTGTGGCTTATCACAGATATTTGCATATGTTCAAGTTTATCATTTGTACACATTAAATTGTGAAGTTGTTTGTATATCAATTATACCTTCATTAAAGTTGTTAAAGAACAAAATAATATAAACATTTTTTAAAAGATGGGGACTGGGGGGAAAGTTTCAAGAAGAACGATTAGCACATGAAAATGTCCTATTCAAGAAGGGGCATGAAGACCCTAAGAAACTAAAACTAAAGATGACCAGTGCAGCAAAAGAGCACAGTTGGTATGAGAAAGGGGACACTTGAAGGGCCAAACCATGAGGATCCTATAAAGAAACAAGTTTTGAATTTATTCTAAAAATAATAGCAAGTATTTCCATGGCATTTATTATGTATGTCACATATTCCAGGTGTTTTATGTGTTTTAATATATTCATCCTAACAAAGCTATGTTATTTATATCAAGATTTTACAAATAGAGAAAGTGAGGTTCAGAAAGGTAAAGCAGCTTGTCCAAAACCTCACAGTTAGGTTAAAGTCAAATCATCTGGTCTAAATCCTTCCTCTTAACCATATGTAACAGTGCTTCTGCAAGGCCATTGTTCTTATGGTTGTTGAGAACAATACAAAACCATTAAGAGATCTTAAACTGGGTTTGACATGATGAGTTTTGTCTTTTTAATAGTTTATTCTCACTGTAGGATAAATGTACACTAGAATAGATCCCATCTTCTTGGGATAGTTTTATTCTTTTTAATAGTTTATTCTCACTGTAGGATAAATGTACACTAGAATAGATCCCATCTTCTTGTAAGTAGATTATTGTTGTATTCCAGAGGATAGTAACTTTGATTATGGCAATGATAGTAGACACAGAGAAAAAAATAATGGTATTGATAGATGTTTATAAAGTAATATTGATAGGTTAAATGGACAGTTAATCATAACTTAAAAGTAATGCTTGGCATAGACTTGGTTGATTAAATAATTATAAATTGTGGCAAACCTTCCATCATTTACAAATTCACTCATTCAGTGACCTTTTCATTCATTCATAAAGGTAGAACTCAAACCTGAGTAACTTGAATTTTCTCACAGCATTCTTTCCATCAAAAATTTATTACATTTTCATTGGAAACTTAGCTAAAGATTAAGTGCTGAGATTTTAAAAAAATATCCAAATATAAAAAAATAAAACACATTGTTTTATTAGTTCAAACGCAATGCTTACCAGCAGCAAATGGTTTGCGACCATCATAAACAAGAATGATTGGCATGTTTGATGAGAAGTCGATTATATTACCCTTAGATTATATTGAGTTGCTGGCTCTCTTACATGGAATCAAGTCTAAACACAGTGTAGAGACTGAAGCAGGCCAGAGGACTCTTCTTGGCACCATTATCTCTCCAGGCTGACATGACCTCCGTGAGAGGTGAGACCTCATTCTACCCAGGTCACTCTCTGTGGGCTAAAAATTTGTCATCTCTGGTATAGATAGACTCTTTCATGGATATAAAATGTATACCTAAGCACAGTCTATCATGACATAAATTATCTACAGTTCTAAAAGCAGGTGAACATTATAACAGAAATAGACAACTTATTCCAAACCAATCAATTCATATATGTACCCTGTTGGTACTAGGTCAAAAAGATAAGCAAGTACGGTAATGACTAAGCTCAAGTTCATATGTAGGCATGATCCTTTATACTGTGATTTTAAACTTTGGGAAACTGTAATGAACAAAATAAAAAGTCAATTCAGTAGGAAGTAAGTAAGAGTTAAATAAAGAGATAAAAAGAGAATGGAGAAAAAGTAAAAAGACTAATATTTATATCAGAGACTCAGTTATATATTTGCATTTGAGTTTACCAATTGTAGCTTGAGAAAAAGCAGAAATGTTCTCTGACCATTAGTGTTTATTCCAAAATTTGGGTCTCTGAAGCATAAGCATAATGGTTGGCCTCACAGAGAGCCAGATTGTCATGATTCCCTGGCCTCACTTCTTTGCATATATTGCCTCACAACTTCATATCACAGTACAAAAACTACTAAGAGAGAGGAAAAGAAGCCTAAATCACTTTATTCAGTAGTGAGAATAAATGTGTTTGCAATGCAAAAGGCTCGCCAGGCACAGTACTTTGAGGTTACAGTTCTGCAATTTTACTGAACTGAAAAGGCATTCTTTTTCGTTGTTCTTAAAAGTTGTTTAACATTCTTATTTTAATAGCAAGTAAGCATGAACAAAACAGTTTCTGATAAACACAAAAGCTGTTTTGCCTCATTATGTTGGATGACAAGTGAGATCTTACAGCTTCACATCAGATCAGTGGAAAAACAATTATCTGTAAAAAAATATGTGCAAACATTTTTCCTATAAAGCTAGATTCAAGGCAACGTGTCTGGAATGTGTTTCTCCCTTTACACTGCCTCCATTCCATGAAACATCTGTCTCAATTTCCGCTCTTCCTGGAGCCTCCTTTTGGTCTCTCTGCAAATCCATTCCTTCTGAATCTGACTCATTCTGACCCTGCAGATGGAATCCGTATGTATGTTTAAGGAAATGTGCACAATCTTCTTAAGTGTAGCTTTCTAGCCATAATATCTTCACATATAGCATCTTAATGCATCAAATACAGTATGATTTACTTTTGGTTTGATTTCATGCTTTAAATGCGTTAAAGTCAATGTTAACACGTTCACTGATTTTTCTCAGCAAAATCTCTAAAATTAAGCATAGAACTGTGAATTAGATGTTTGGACAAGCAAAGTTTTTGTATTACATTTAATAAGTACTTGTTGATCATCTATTATGCTACAGCCTTGAGGTACAAATATATATACTGTGATTGAGAGTGTACCATCTAATACTCTTGGAGAGACAGAAAAAGGATAGAACCAATACAATACAGTGTAGGAGGGGCTGAAAGGGAAAGACTACAGAAATACCGAAGAAGACATAACTCAGGAGTGGAAACTAACAAAAGGAAGTTTAGGGTTTGTTTTTAAGGTGAAGCAATGTATTTAAATGTATCAAAAGTGACATTAAATCATGTTTATCTTTAAAATATTATTATTATCTAAAATAATCCAAGAAATATATAGCCTAATTATTACATATTTTACACATAAAAATAATAGTTTGCATTTCATTTTTACAGTAAATAAGTGAGAAAGTAATTTGTGGGTTTTTGTTTGTTTGCTTGCTTGCTTAATGAAAGCAAATAAAGAAGAAGGGTGAAAAGGATTAAGAGGGCATGTTAGGGTGGTATAGGGAGAATCTGGGATTTCTGGGAATGCTGTGAGAAAACTAGGCCCTAATCAGTGGGTCTCACATGTATGCTGCCAATCAATAGTCTTGAGCAGATTTCCTGCCACAAGTCACAAAGTCATCAGAGATGTAAACATTTATCAAGTAATACAAAGAAAGAGACATTGAGACCAGGAAAGAGAGTTGAGAATAAAGGTTCATTTTAAATACAAATGGTGGTCTTAGAAGAAATAACTCATTACTTAGAATATGCAAGTAAGAAGAGAAAAGCAAGTATAATCTAAAATATAATCCCTGTAAAATTATTTGAGTATTTTTTGCAATTTTGTAATGCCTCATATTGTCAAAGCTCTCAACAAGGTCGATTTTAACATACTCAAATACTAGTAGTAATACTTGTTATTCAAAATGATACTGAAATTACATAAGAAATGGCATATTATAATTGAATCATATAATTTTCAAATCTCCATATATTTTAATTTAGTAGAAATAATACTTTTCAGTAACATACAATTGGAGGAAGTATATGTTGTAAAAAAAAAAAAATAACAGAATATTTGAATCTAGGAAACCAAGGATTAAAAGGAATGAAACATATACATCAATTACTTATTGGTTATTATCGTCAAAGGGAATAGAATTAGGGCAGCAGGGTGAAGGGGACTTCTGGATTTTACTCTGTACACTTCTGGGTTAATTTGTATCTTTCACAACAATAATGCATTCGAATACAGTGCTATGTATTCACAAAACTATTAAAAATAAAACCTATGGAATGAACAAATATATAAAGATGTTTAGAAGAGCAAGAAGACCAAAAGAAAAAGGAAGGCATTGGAAACTATTACTAAGATTTGAGAAACAAAACTAATTAAAAACAATAGCAGTAACTGGAACCATGTGTGTTCTTCCAGGCAAGCAGGCCAGTCACACTGTTAAACTTCAGAACACGAGTGACCTCTTGTGGCAAAGATGGATACATTTTTAATGCATGTCACTACCACACAGGATGAAAGAGGAGGATGCCAGATAAAATTCTGCTTCATTTTCAGATTGAAATAGTGACAGTGATGCCTTCAGGGAACAGAGAGCTCCTCACCCCACCCCCACAGCCAGGGGAGGCTGAAGAGGAGGAGGAGGAGTCCACCCCCAGGCTGATCGATGGCTCTTCTCCACAGGAGCCTGAATTCACCGGAGTTCTGGGTCCCCACACCAATGAAGGTCAGGTCCATCAAAGCTGAATTGTAATTAAGTCCACTTGGTCATCCCTCAGAACTGCCAAGCACCAAGGCCACAGGAAACCCACATGACTCAAAGAGAAAATTTTGCAATGGGCTAGGATTGAAGCAGGAAATACACATTTATTTTGTGTCAAAATTTATAAAGTAGTTTTAATAATTCATCTCTGGTATGATGAAATTTTCAAATAACCAATGATTTGGGATGAAAATATTTGTCTGGCATTATTACTCAAAACTTTGTGGTGAATGCATTTTTAGAACAAAGGATACGCTATTAGCAAGACCAGAATCTATGTCAGAGAACAGGCCACAGCAATTCAAGGTGATAAGGTGATTGATGCTGGATAATGCTGGATGATGATGATGGTGGTGATGGTGGTAATACTAATAAGATATTACATCGATCGAGCACATATCTCTGGGCCATAATGCTCAGCACTTCATATTATCTCATTTGACTATTACAACTTCCCTGTGAAGGTGTTAATCAATATTAATCTTTTCACTATTACTGACTAGTTCGAAAGGATAGGAAGTTGCCAGAGATCATGTAGCTATTAGTTTCACCCACTGGGTTTGAAGTGAGTCTTCTGATTCTTGTCTGTATATGTATGGGGAAGTATGCTTCTTCCCATTCAGTTCTAGGAAACAGCAGAGAGAGGAAAAGAGGAAAATGTTCCATTACATTGGACTCCACCCTGCATGGCCTGAAGGTGATCTAAACCAGAGCACTTTAGTTAATGAAAAGGAATTCCTGGTGCTAAATATAATTCTATGATTTATCTATATTTCTTATTAAAATTTATCAGTGTCAACCTTAGGGATATTCCGCTGGACTCACACCTAAATATTTTTACACACACACACACACACACACACACACACACACACACACACAGAATGGCACATAGTGAAGGAATTTCGAAAAAATGTGTAGGGTTTTCATTGCAAAGGTTTAGTTAGTGTCAAGTATCACTGCACTCTAAATTTTGGATATACAAAACTTATCTTAAAATGACTATTGTTCTTACAGATATTTCTGTCTAGTATAGAGAGACAAACATGTAAATTTAGAGGCTATAATGTGTTACAGGTTATATGAGAAAAGTCTGTACAGAACATGGCCGAGAGAATGAAAGAGAGAAGAAAGCATTCATATCCAGCTTTGTCACCTGATAGATATACAGTCTTGAGCAAGGCATTCAATATTTTTCTTGCCTTAGTGTCCTCTAAAAAATGAGATAATAAATAACAGAACTTACCTCATAGAGTTTTTGTAAGGATTAAATGAATGAATTTGGTGCTTGGCCCATAGTAAACATAATAAATGTTAGTTATTGTCATTATTCTATTTTTGATAGAAGTTTATCATTTTTGTCAATCTCAATAAATTTTTCAGAACGCAAAACAGTATCATTAACTACAGATACTATATTGTACAGCAGATCTGTGGAACCTACTCATTTTGCACAACTGAAAATTTACACCTGCTGAACAACAGCTGTTGATTTCCCCCTCTCCCCAGTCCTTGGTCACCACTAATTTACTCTCTGATTCTATGAGTTTTTAACTGTTAACCAATAATTTACATAAAAAGTTGTCTTTTTTGAAAATGTTGCCTATATGTCACAGCCATTAAAATGTTTTATGTACATTAACTCTTTGCAGAGTCATAAACAGCAACACTATGAACTATGTATTGTTATCTCTCCTTTATGAGCAGAACTAAAATGCCAACACACTTTAAAAGTTGTCCAAGATCATGGAGTTTGTGTGTAAAGGTGTGGGGTTGCAAACAGAGATCATTAAATCCTGTCTTTAATGAACACATCATATTTTTTCCACATAGTTAACTTTCTATAAAGTAGTAGAATATTCTACAAACAGAACCAAGGAAATGAATATAATGACAAGAAAATGTAAATACACAACAGAAAATCTTCACAATAGGTAAATTTAATATCTCTATACCATTATATCATTTTTAAGTTATTTCAGATCTTTCAAAAGTTGACTGATCTGGAATCATTACCTGAGCCAGAAACAATAGAAAAACTTAATGCCTAATCTTTTTTAAAATTCTAGTCAAAATTATGGCTCAATAATGTAAGTTTTGAAGCAATATTTAAAAATCTATTACTTTAAAAATAAGTTGTCTCAAAAGTAATCTTTTTGTGAGTAATAAAACTAAAATTTTAATTCACATTGTAATTTCTAGAGAAAAAATGTCACCAGAAGTTCTAAAGTAAAATTAAGTTTAAATCTTATAAATTCATCAAAGTTAAATAGTTTGGAAATATTTAGAACATTAGAAATCAAAATATATATTTTTTGCTATAATGCAAATTTCTAAAAATAATATCTTAAAGCCATATAAATTAGCCTTGAATTATGAGTGGAAAAATTAGAATTAAATTATAACTGCTGTGAATGTATATAATTACCCTAAGCAATTATTGCTAAATTAACAAAGGCAAGAATATATAGAATAACCAAATGCCTTTTTAAAAAATGTATAATAAATGACATATTTATAATGACTGGAGAAATTGGTAAATATTAAATATTTTACAGCTCCCTCTTCAAGTTTTTCTTTAGATTTCCATTCATGAAATAGTTTTCATCTCTGAAGTTGTTACTGTAAATGATTTTCCCATTTAATGATAGCAATAAGACTTTGGTAAGTACATTACTAGTTCCTGATCACAAACTGCAAGTGGATCTTTCAACTAAGACAACCAAGTATCTTGGTTTGCCTAGAGCGAGGGATTCCCAAGACAAGGGACTTTCAATGCCAAAACCATGAAAGTCTCAGCTCAGCTAGAATGAAATGATCACTAAACAATCCCCAAAAGTTCTTCCATCACTTTCTTCTTCTATAATTCTCATAGCTTATTTCACATTCTCTATTCATCTTACCTCTCACAATCCTATGTCTCCTCTTCCCTTACTCCTCAAGCTCTTCAGAAAGCTTAGCCTCCTACTTCACAAAGAAAACACAGACAACCTTCTGGTCAGCAGTTCTTTGGTCTTTCTATTTCAAACATAAAATTTACCTACACTTGTACCTATATACCTTATCCTTCTCTCCTCCTATTGCAACAGAGGAATCATCTGTCCTCCCACCTGTGGGATGTGTATTCTTCCCACTGGCCTTTGAGTTTCACCTCTCACTGCCCTCTCAGGATACTCCTTCTTTGGATCCTTTTCTGCAAATCTCTCTCACTTTAGTCAATATCTCTCATTATATACACCACAAATAACATCTTCTTAAAGTTACCGCCATCTTTCTTTCCTCTTCACAGTCAAATATCTCAATAGCACTGTCTTTGTTTGCTGTACCAATTTCTTCACTTACTTTCTCCTTAATTGACTATAATCTGGCTTCCAGCCTCATTACTCAAAGCTCTTATTGAAGTCTCTCTTAACCACCACAATAACTAATTCAAGAGACATTTTTCAGTCTTTAGCTTTAGATGATATCTTGACAGTCTTAGACTGTTTTCTATTTCCTTTTCTTTTCAACCCTTTTTCACTTGGCCTCTATAATATTGCCCCATCCTATTTTCCTTCTTCTCTTCTTATTGTTGCTTCTCTGTCTTCCTTAGAAGCTTACTGTCCTCTACATAACCACTAAACAGGGAGTGAAGAAGGTGTGTATGTGTGTGTGTGTGTGTGTATGTGTCTGTGTGTGTGTCTGTGTGTGTATCTGTGTGTGTATCTGTGTAACATATTGAGAAAAATAGATTAATATGTTGAGATATAATCCAGCCTAACAAATACCTTTTGGATCTGTTGACTTTTCTATTACCATTACCTTAGCAATCATCATCTTTTATATAAACTCATCTTCACTCTGCCCACTCAATGGCCCTCCCTCAGCCTTTCTGCATACCATCAAGCAGATTAATATCTTAACATGCCCATCCTTAGGATAAGAAACAAAACCTGTAACATAGCCTATAAGGCCATACGTGTTATGTCCTACACAGTCTGATGTTCTCCGCATTCTAGCTATACAAATCATCTTTCAGTCCTTCCAAAGTAAAGGAATTTCGCACATGCTACTTCCTCTGCCTGAATAGCTTCCCTCCACCAGCATAGTCAACTCTTTCTCTTTTTGCAGATCTCAACTCAATTATCATCTCCTTGAAAAACCAAGACTCTTCAGATTGGGTCAAATTTCCCTATTTTATGCTTATATGATATTTCATGACATTTGCTTTGGTCATCATTTTATTTACTTGTGTGATTAATAATCATCATACATAACAAATTATAAAATAGAACTCTTTCTCTTTGTTCATTCAGCTCATGTAGTGCCATTTACATGAAAATGATTCGATAAATACATATTGAGTTAATTAATATTAATGATTATTACCCCATATATTTCTTGAATAAATTTTGTTTCAGTGGGGTATTTAAATATTGAATCCAAAACATAATAAAAACATTATATGGGATGTTTTAAATTTATGAAAACCACAATCTTAATATTCACATTTGAAGATAGAATTTCTAATAAGTGTAAAAGCAACAACTGTGAAATATTGACTCAGTAATTTAAAATAAAATTTTAAAACATTACAAAAATATACTAATTATTGGAGCAGCTTTAATTGGTATATTTGACTCATATTCCATTTATAGAAAACTACATGAAAAAATATGAAATATACTAGGATGGTCTGTATGAGACTCTAATCTTGTTTAACAAACATTGACAATCACATAGAAATTGCTTTTCATTACTTACTTACTTCTAATTATTTGCCTCTATCTTTTAGATTTTCCAACCTGCCTTCTGTGTACTTGTATAAGTACCACTGTATACTGCGATGACCATGAACTTGATGCTATTCCTCCGCTGCCCAAGAACACTGCTTATTTCTATTCCCGGTTTAACAGAATTAAAAAGATCAACAAAAATGATCTTGCAGGCCTAAGTATGGATGACAGCACCAATGTCCTTCTCTTCTTTACAGACTTCCCTAAAATTGTGGCACCATAAATTGCTGTTACTGAAAATTATAGCTGAATAGAAAATATGGCTCATAAATCAATTATTTTTCTTATTTTAACTAAATAGAAATTATAAATAATTATATTTTATAGGCTGGAACTTATTATCATGTTATGATATTAGAGCAAAATGTCATGATCATATATTTACTAGAATCTGGCTTGTTTACAGAGACTTCTATTAAAGCACAATACTTTATGGTTGATGAATGCAAGCCTGAATTCTGACTTTATAATTGTTGCTAACTTAGAATGTTTGTACTTGTCTTCATAAAGTATTTTAAATCATTAAAAATTTATTTTAATGCCTGTGTATTTTAATAATAATGTATCTTTGACCACTAGAAAATATAACGATCTGTCATCACTTAGTGAAACATTTGAAATAGTTAAATTCAAATAAAGTTTATTTAGAATATAGGGAAAAGTCTAGTTATTTTAAATATAATGTTCCAGTTTCTTTGCTAAAATTACATAAAATACATAAATATAAATAGTATTTGGAGGAAACAATTACATTTTTATAAAGTATTTAGAAATAATTATTGCATTACTGTTCATTGCTAATTTAATTAGTTTATATTTGCTCATATGTGGGAAATTTATACTCATATTTTTATGTGAACAAAAAATTTTCAAGAATATTTAACTACTTCCTTTATTTTGTCTTCTAGATGATTTAAGAAGGATTGATTTGACATCAAATTTAATATCTGAGATTGATGAAGATGCATTCAGAAAGCTGCCTCAACTCCAAGAGCTTGTCCTGCGTGACAACAAGATAAGGCAACTCCCAGAGTTGCCAAGTACTTTGACATTCATTGATATTAGCAATAACAGACTTGGAAGGAAAGGAATAAGGCAAGAAGCATTTAAAGTGAGTTTTAAGATTGAATGTGAAAGACTTTCATCTTGGTCAATGACTAGCCTTTTTATTCTAGAAAGGAATTCATTTTGATGAGACTTTTAACTACTAAAACAATCTTTACAATACTGTTTATCATGCTTTTGGGAAATGCTATGTTCTGGTGTATTTTCAGGCTAGTCAAGCACCAAGAACAGAAAGCAAAGTTGGAATAAGAAGTGGGTAGTTATGTGCAGTACCAGTCTATAAATTGTACCTGGAAATGGCATAAGCCAGATAATTTGTATTTACCAAGAACTCCACTCAAGGAGAGTTTTTAATGTGATTAAAGGATAACTACCTGTATGGGATATGACTGGTGCCTTGGGGATAGAAGGCTTCTAAATTACTTTATAAGGAAGATGAATTTAGCTAATCTTACGAATTTTGTTTTCTGAGTGAAGGAAGCAAGTTTGGAGCTAGAGTGACTTGCTTGAAATAATAACATTGAGTCTGAAAACAGTAACCAACTGACTTTCTCACACATTCTTACTTTGTTCAAGCTGCTCCTCTAAGTATATGTTGAACAAATACATTAAAAATATTGTGACGGGACATCACATTACTTCCATGATGGCAACAGGAGGTCACGTAAACCCACTAGCACTAGAAATGGTGAAAGTCCTGTCTCTCCACTAACCCTCCTGTGACAGCACTCTGTTGAGCAAGAGGGTTAGGGTACCTCATTAGAGCCAGACAAGAGTAGAAGTCTAGTCACTAGTCTCTTCACTTATCTTTTGTTGTTGTGGGTGATGGTGAGCCACAATTTGTCCTGTGATATTTGACTAGAGTGGATCTGTTACTGTCTAATTTTTTTTCTGTCTTGCTAGGTTGTTCTATCCCTGGAACTCAGGCTAGAAAGAGCAGATTTTTGTTGGGTAGGGAATCTCATTTCTCCATCTCTATAACATGAAGGAAATTCTTGCTATGCCTTGCCAAAATCTTCAAATCCTATTGCAGAACAGAGAACAGGAAGTCACAGCCTTACTTAAATTGAGAAATTTAGTGTACAAAGCAAATTTCTTTCTAGAGATTGAGAAACATGTTTCATTTTCATCAAGAGATGCCTGCTTTCCCTCCATTTTTTCCAAACACATTTGAATTGTCTGGTAATTTAGAAAACTAATCTGCCTCAGCTTTACAAAACAAAATCTAGTCAGGTATGTGTTGTTTTACAATTAGTTGTATGGACAAGAAATAGAAAATACAGTGACACCACTATTTTCTACCTATGTCCTTACATTTGGAATGCTTACAGGATATGTATGATCTTCATCATCTCTACCTCACTGATAACAACTTAGACCACATCCCTCTGCCACTCCCAGAAAACCTACGGGCCCTTCATCTCCAGGTAGGCTTCTACTACTAAGGTATATCCAATAGCTCCATGGGAAACAAAAGCAAACAGGAGGAAGTCAGGATATAAGAAGCTATTTATAATGGCATGTACACACTGTGATTTTCTTTTATTTGTCTTTTTTCTCTTTCATTTTCACTGTCAGTCTGATTACAAGGTATTTGTACATTCATGATCCTGTGCGGATGTATTTCTGATAACCTTAGTTTTTTATTTTCATTCTTTGGCAAAGCATAATGCATTTGGGGGCACACGAACTTCCTTTGAAAAACAATTGAAAATATTGTCTGCTAAAGAAGTGTGTAAGGATTAAAAATAGAAGAGAAAAAGAGAAAAACAAAAATCTAATTTGATTTCCAGCTTTCAAGGGGAAAATGTCAGTTTTAGCTTTTTAATTTTAGCTTTAGATTCTGTGTATTGAATTAAATTCAGCCCTAAGGCATTCCTATCTGCTGAGAGATGACAGACTTTCATCTCTCTGGATTAAGAAAATGTAGTTTTTCCTAAACCAACATATTTTAAATTTTACATGATTTTAAATCTTATTAAGCTACATTTAGTCTTTGAAGTTATAAGTGAAAACACATTTTCAAAAATGTTATGATCTAATATTTTCTAAATATATTTTATTTAAATATGTTAAAAATATGCTTAATGAAAAC
This sequence comes from Eidolon dupreanum, assembly GCA_028627145.1. Lineage (NCBI taxonomy): Eukaryota > Metazoa > Chordata > Mammalia > Chiroptera > Pteropodidae > Eidolon > Eidolon dupreanum. The sequence goes on along the minus strand of CM053503.1, from coordinate 71,400,027 downwards.
AAACACTTTTTTTGTTAAAGAAAGATAAATTATTCTTATTTTGTATGAGAGTAACTTGTGGTCTACAGCTGTAATCAACTTTCCATAATAATTTAATTTGTTCTACAGAATAAATCTATAAAGAATAAATTCATTGTGTGCTCAAAGAAACAGTATCATAGTATAATATTAAAATCTTTTACAGAAAAAGTGTAAACTATCACAAGAAGTGATTTTGCTATGTGAGGGCAGGTCTTTGATTCTTATGTTTTTCTCTATGGATTCTGTAAATATTTACCTCTATGTCTTTTCTCGTATTCCTGTTAATATATATTCCTCCATACTTTTTTGGTGTCCTTTTATGTATATCTGTCTCTGAGTCTCTGATACCTATCTCTTTTGAGAGTTTTTCTAACTGTGTTTATTTCTTTAATATATATGTCCTTTATAGTCCTCATGCTGTTTTTGACTAGCTCTTTTAGTCTCTCTTTTTATGTATATGAAGATTTTTTGCCTTGTCTGTGATTAGGAGGAGGATTTCTAAAGGAATGCTCAAGAAATTCTGGAATGTGTTTTTCAATTGTGAATTAAATTTTATTATTACTCTTGTCTATGAGAACATTGACTCTACAAAGTAACCAGTTCTCTGATGTTATGCTTAAACACAATCCACTTGTAAATACAACATGAGATTAAAAATAATTGGCTTTATGTTCCTGATTTTATGGTTTAAAAAAGCATTAAGTGTACCTTTTAAAAATATTTCTCTTTCACAACCACCTCACCAATAGCTAGCATAAAGCTGTTTCTCATTTACATTGTCTTTAATTTATATTTATTTTTAATGCTGAAATAAAAATCCCTTTTTGATTCATTTGAAAAATGTTTGCCAACATATAGTATAGTAATCAAGAATGATGGCTTTGGCAAAAGCAGATTCCCTGGGCTGAAATTTTTCTTCCAACACTATTAGAAAAATTATCTGAACTTCCCTGAATTTCAGTTTTAATTTATAAATTAGGTAGTATGGTACTGGAACATGATAAATCCTTAAATGTGAGGCATAGTTATTATTAAATAACATGTTTCTATTACCTATCAAAGAGAACCGTGCTGCACTTAGGCACTAAATCTGTATTATTTCTTATGAATACTTTGCACTGATAAGAGAGTCAATCATTCAGGAAGATATAAACATATGTACACCTAACAACAGAGCCTTAAAACTTATGAAGAATAAACTTTTAGAATTGAAGGCAGAAATAGACAATTCAACAATGATAGTAGGATACTGTAATACTTCACTTTTAATAATGGATGGAACTAGCGATAAGATCAACTGTGAAACAGAAGATTTGAACAACACATAAACCACCTAAGCCTAACAGTCATCTACAGAACATCCCACCGCAAAACAGCATAGTATGCTTACCTTTCGAGTGTACAAGGAATAGCTCACAGGATAGACCACATACTAAGCCACAAAACAGGCCTCAAAAAATTGAAAATAATTAAAGTCATACAAAGTATTTTTATGATTATAATGAAATTAAAATAGAAGTCAACAACAAAGAAAAAATGAAAAAATTCACTAATATGTGGATATTTAACAAACCTTTTCTTAATAAGCAATGGGTCAAAGAGGAAATCTAACCAATGAGTTCGGTTATGTGGCAGGTTACAAAATCAATACACAAATATTAATTGTATATGTATACATTTGAAATGAAGGATCTAAAATGAAATTAAGAAAACAATTCAATTTTTAATAATTTAAAAATTTAATTAAATAATTTAATTAAATAATTAATTAATAATTTATTAATTTAATAATTTAAAAGAGTAATTTAAACAAAAGGAGTACAGATTTATATACTGAAAGATACAACAGGCTATTAAAAGATTTCCTCACAGCATAAGAATCAACAGAAAAGATAAACTACAGAATGGGAGAAAATATCTGCAAACCATACATTTGATAAGGAGTTAATATTCAAAATATGTACAGAACTTAAATACTCAATAGGAAAAAATAATCCAATTAAAATATTGCCTTAGGACCTGAATAAACATTTCTCGAAAGATGACATACAAATGACCAACAGGTGTATGTATGTAAAGGGCTCAGCATCACTAATCAACAGGGAAATGCAAACCAAAACCACAGTGAGATATCACCTCATACCTTTTAGAATGGCTATTATCAAAAAGACCAAAGATAATAATTGCTGGCAAGTGTGTGGAGAGAAGGGAACTCTTGTACACTGTTGGCGGGAATGTAAAGTGGTACGTCATTATGAAAACAACATGAAGGCTCCTCAAAAAATTGAAAACAGAACTACCATATGGTCCAACAATCCCATTTCTGGGTATATATCTAGGGAAATGAAATCAGTATCTAGAAGAAGTGTCTGCACTCCCATGTTTAGAGCAGCGTTATTCATCGTAGCCAAAATAAGGAAACAACCCATGTCTGTCAATGAATGAATGAATACAGAAATTGTGGTATATATTTAAAATGGGATATAATAAAAATATAATTTAAAAAGCCTTAAAAATGAAGACATCCTTCAATTGAGAATGACATGGATGAAACTGGAGAACATTATTCTAAGTGAAATAAGCTAGACAGAGAAAGATATATATTATATGATCTTACTTATATGTGGAATCTAACAGTGTGGAACTCATAGAAGCAGAGAGTAGAATAATGGTTGCCAGAGCCTGGGGGAGCGGGGGTGGAGGACGTGGTGAGATGTTGGTCAAAGGATATAAAATTTGTTATTAAAGATGCATAAGTTCTGGAGATATAATGTACAGCATGGTGACTATAGTTAATAATACTGTACTGTATAGTTGAAATTTATTAAGAGTAGATCTCAAGTGTTCTCAACACACACACACACACACACACACACACACACACACACAAGGTAATTATGTGAGGTGATAAAAGTATTAATTTGCTTGACTATGGTAGTCATTTCACAGTGTATAAATATATAAAAACTTTATGCTATACACCTTAAACATATACAATTTTATTTGTTTTATTTGTCAATTATACCTCAATAAAGCTGGGAATAGGAGATCTAAATAAAGAAAAGATAGTATCATATTCGTGGTTTAGAAGACTTAATGTTAAGACAAAAATACTCCACAAATGGATCTATAAATCTTATATATAGAAAGTCATAAGTAATCCATTAAACTATTTGAATTAATAAATGGGTTCAGCAATGTAGCAGGTTACAAAATCAATATAAACATCAATTTTATATCTACACACTAGTGATAACTAAACCAATGAGTTCACATCATACCCAGTTGTTTGGCTAAAATAAGAGTTGTTATTTTATTATTGGTTAGGATGCAGAGAAAATTGGAACTCATATATTGTTGATAGAAGTGTAAAACAGTGTGGCTACTTTGGATAACAGTTTGACAGATTCTCAAAATGTTAAACATTGAGTTACTGTATGACTAGTAATTCAATTCCTAGGTATATATGCAAGAGAATTTATAATATGCCCACATAAATTTGTACTCAAATGTTCACTGAAGGGCCAAAAAGTGGAAACAATCCAAATTCCAATTAATTGATGAAAGGATAAACAAAGAGATGGTATATCCATACAATTAGATATTATTGGGAAATCAAAAAGAAAGAAAAGTACTGATACATGCCACAACGTGTAAAAATCTTGAAAATACAATTCATAGTGGAAGAACCCAGTCACAAAGAAGATATATAGTATGATTCCATTTATGTGAAATATCCAGATTAGAAAAATCCGTATACACAGGAAGTAATTTAGAAGTTGCCAGGTCCAGAGGTAGGGGGAAGTGGGGAGTTATCGTTAATACTATGGAGTTTCTTTGGGAGATGTTTAAAAGTGTCCTGAAATTAAATTGTGGAGATCCTTTACAAGTCTATAAATATATTAAAACCACTGGAATGTACACTTAAATCAGGTGAATTTTATATTTGTAAAATATATTCAATAAAGCTGTTTTTTTAAAACATCTATTACTAATTTCTGCCATCTTCCTGATATTTGCTCATTCTCTCCCTCGATTCACTTAAGCTATGTTGATTCTTTTTCCCTATTATTTAACATTCCATGGAAATTACTCAGAATTTGAACTTGGTGTTCTCTCTACTTGGAATATTCTTACCTTTGCTTTTTCAACACCCATGTCTTCTTGTCATTTCATTCTCAGTTCCATTGTTATCCCTTAATATAACTTTTTATAGTCATTGTCCTTTCTTCACAGTTCTCATCATTTTTGGAAATGATTACTTTTCTGTAAATTTGTTTTTTCACTTCCTTATCTTATATTCCCATTACTGAAGTATAAGCTCTATAAGGGCAAGTGTATGTCTATTTTGTTCATTGATATATACTCATCGCCTAGAAATTTCTTGATGTATAAAAATTCCATAAAATGCATTTTTGGATGAGGGCAGGAATAAAAGGATAAAAATGAGGGTGAAGCAAAATGGACCATGTTATTAATCAATACTAAAAATATGTTATATCTTGCCTTATTTATTTTCATCTTTTTTAGAATAACAACATTCTGGAAATGCATGAAGATACCTTCTGCAATGTTAAAAATGTGACTTATATTCGTAAGGCACTAGAAGATATTCGATTGGATGGAAACCCTATCAATCTCAGCAAAACTCCTCAAGCTTATATGTGCCTACCTCGTTTGCCTATTGGGAATCTTATCTAAATAAGATAATAATTAGCATTGTGATACCTAGTATAACAAAACAATTCTTACTCCTCTGTTATCAAACAAAGCGCAGCATGATATTTTCACATTGTGTTTTGAAAGATGATAACATTACATAAAATATAACTCAAAGTTTTAAGATATTATGGCAGTTAAGTAATTTTAGAAAATACCAGATGAGTCAGGAACAAATCAAAAGATATACAGAAAGAGCAAAACTAAATTGCAGGAAATACTTTACAGATATTCTTATAAATCGCATGTAATTTGAAGGTTTTAGGGATTCATATCCTATATAATTTCAAATTAAGCATATAAAATGAAAAATGAACACTTTAGGTTTATTACCAAGTTTTAGATGTTTTTAATTAAACTTTTTTATTTCTTTTTTTTCATTGAAGCATGTTTCCATTTTTGAATTAATAAAGAAATGAAGAAAATAATAAAAGTATTTGAAAATGACAATGGTTTTGTGAGAAAATATTCATTATAATTACAACATGCAAATAATCATAACAATAACACACAGAGCTTCAGTTTTTCAATAATAATATTTTATCATCTTAAAGACCTGTCGAGTCATTTTATACTTTTGTTAAACTGACTAGTTAGTTGGTATAGTTCTGTGCTTGTAAAAAAATAAAATACAAGAAGTGTAAAATATAGATGTGATAATGATAACAACTCTAGGGAAAAGTTCAGGAATGTTTTTTTAAAAAATTTGATCTTTCTAAAATGTATGATCGTAATACAGGCATAAGGTTAAAATTTGAAAGATAACAAAAGAAAATATAATGAAAAGTGAGTTTCCTTCTAGCCATAAACTCAAAGTTCCACTACCTAGAAAAACTAGTCAATGGTTCCTTGGAAGTTCTCATGGAAGTTTTCCATGGGAAACAAAACTTGCACCTAAATAAGTTTCCTTTTTTGACACAAATATATATGCACATGTACTACATGTATATACATATCACCATTATGTATCTATCCATGTAAATATGGATTTTTTAAGTACAAAAAATAATCATTATTCTTAACCTTGTTCGTTTCACTTAAAAACTGTTTTTGGTGATTTTTCCGTATCAGTACATACAGCTCAACTGATTCTGAAAATCACATATATCAGCCAATTACATGGATTTACATTGTATTTACACTAAAATTGCAAAGAATATTCTTGTGTGAATGTGAATATCTTTAGTATATATGAGAGTACATCTATGAATAAATTTATGGAAGTAGAATTCTGGATAAAAGAGTATATTATTTTAAATTTTAACAAATGTTACTAAATTGTCCTTCAAAGATGTTACACTCACTTACACTTTTACCAACAGAGTGCATGATTTTCTACAGCCTCGCCAAGATGGCTTAATATCAAACTTTTCCATCATTGCAAAATCTATTTCTCAATTGATATATTAAATAAAAAATGAGAAAATTATTTGGCATTACATCTCCTACATTTAAAAACACAATATATATTTTTATTTCAACTATCCCTTTTAGGCAAATATATTTCTTCTTCTAAATTATCTGAACTTTTCTTATTGCTCCATATCATTCATCATACGCCATTAGTTGTAGACAATATAGCTAAATCTAGAATTTCTGTAGGGTGACAGTTAAAGAGATCTGAACTACCTATGATACAATAAGGGAAATATCAGAAAAAGGTTGTGATAAAGAGAAAGCTACACAGCAAAATTCTCAAATAAAATGTAATTCGCATTATGATAGGTGTCTCTGAGGTGTTATAACACACAGAGGTAACATTTCTGCTTTAGGATCAATTCACAGTCCACTTCTATTGCTAAACAGTCTAAACCTCATGACTCTCTTTCCACCAAAATAAAACAAGTTTCTTGGCTCGTAAATAAATAAATAAATAAATAAATAAATAAATAAATAAATGTTCACTTGATAGGGTCATGCTCACCTGGATAATATCGATATTTTAAGGTCAACTGATCTGGGACGTTAGTTATAACTGCAAAAAAATTTAATACAAATATCTAGATCAGTGTTTGAATAACCAGAGCACAGAGATCTTGGAGAGCAATTTCTAAAGTTCTGCCTACAACTAACTCCAAATTTTAGTAGGATTAAGCAAATGGTGACATCCCATAGACTATGACCTTCTTCCTCTATCCTTAAATCTTCCTAGAAATAGATAGAAAATATTACTGGTGGCATTAATAACATATTAGTAATATTTAATAAAGCATTTTACAATTATATTTCTAAAATAAAGTAGTTATTCTCTATGTGTACAAAGAAACAGACTAAGAGTGGCCCTAACTTTTCCAATTCTATATGCCAATGAGGCAGACAAATAGATGATTTTTTTTTTGTTATAGTTTAAGTAAAAGAATTGCATCAATCTTCAGCAAAATTCGAAATTTTAGTAAAATTCTCATTGCTAAAACATTGCTAAGTTATTTTTAACAGATAGATATATAGTTTTAGGCAAAACAGTCTTCTAGTATTACTTTTACGTGCATTTGTGGCCTAGAGTCCAAATTTGAAGCATACTGTTGTTTTAAAGTTAGTCCATAAATATACACACATTGTTATAATAGCAACCAATTCTTGGACACAAACTATGTAGCAGGCATCTACTAATGGTTATTGACTCACAAGTATTAACTCACAACATCCTAGGAGTTGGGGATAAGAATGACTATTTCAAGTCACAGATAGGAGAGAGAGCATGTGTAACTTTCCCTGAGTTAAGGGCTGACATCAAAGTCTGGTCTTATTCCACATCATTGTTTTTCCTCAAATACCACAGATATGGCTTTTCCCTATTTGTAACACAAGGAAATGGTGTAGAGACTAGACAGAGAAGCTGTTATGGACTGAATGTCTTGTCTCTCCAAAGTTCATATATTGAATCCCTAACTCCCAATATGATGATATTTGGAGATGGGCCTTTGGGAGTTTAATTAGGGTTAGATGAGGTGATGAGGATGGGGTTCTTATGATGGAATCAGTGACCTTAGAAGAAAAAGAAGAAGAAGAAAAGAAGAAGAAGAAGGAGAAGGAGAAGGAGAAGGAGGAGGAGGAGGAGGAGGAGGAGGAGGAGGAGGAGGAGGAGGAGGAGGAGAAGAAGAAGAAGAAGAAGAAGAAGAAGAAGAAGAAGAAGAAAAGATCTGTGTGTATGGGTGTGTGTGTATGCATGAATGCACACACATATGCACACACTAAAGAAAGGCCATCTGAGGACATAATGAGAAGTCAGTCAACTGCAAGCCAGGAACAGAGCTCCCACCAGGAGCCAAATCAGCTAAGACCTTGATCTTGAACTACCAAAACTTCAGAACTGTGAGAAATAAAATTCCTATTGTTTAAGCCACTAGTCTATGGTATTTCATTATGGCAGCTCCAACAAACTAATATAGATGGCAAGCTTAGTATGTCACAGTGACTTCCAAATGGCCAAAGGCCTTTGAGTTGTGTTTGAGGAAACATTTCTAGGGTGGAGAGTAGTCCTCCAGATACCTGGTTTCTGGAAGATCAGCAAAAGGATGGAATGAAATGCTTAGGGCCATGAGGGTAAAAGGAGGATTCCCAGCAGGTGGGGCTGACATTCTCATTAAGCACAATAGGCACAGTGCCTGGGGCTCATGATAATTTTAGGAACCTATGCAAATGTTTTTATTTTTTCAGTAAAAAGAAAACATAATAATAATAATAATAATAATAATAATAAAAACATGCAATAGAGAATCTTGTCTAGAATATATTAATCTTTATAGGAATAAGACATAAACTATATACAATGGAGGAAAGGGCCCATGAAGCCGTAATGGCCTGCCCATAGGAATATTACTGATGATCTCAGATCCCCCGCAACAAATAGCATAGCATACCTCTGTCCTCTCAGCCTTCTCAGGACACCATTAATATAAAATCATGGGTGAGGAGGCAGGAAGTTGTAGCAAAATAAAATAATAAAATAATAATAATAATAACAACAGCAACAAGAACAACAACAACACTGGGATAAAAAGGGCATTATTATGCAAACTTTATAGGGCCAGTTGACATTCTCACAGCATTACCATTGCCTACTAACAAGACTACTTTGCAGATGTGTAATTCACCGGGAACTCTAGAAGGACAAAGCGCTTACTGTAACCCTGAAAATGTGATAACATTTTAGTATTCCTTCTAAATATATCCTACTTAAATAGCCATTACAAATGCCTCATATTTTTAACTGAAACCCCTAATTCTAAAACTGACCCCCGATTAAGTGCCATATGTTTTTATTAACATAACTTTTTCCCTCTATTCATATGCTAAAAACATTTATTTTTCTCAAATATTACAGTTTATTTTCCATGGGGAAGAACACTGCATTTTATTGCTCGATAATACAGCATACTTTAAAAGTATTAATAAGCAAACATTTTCAGTTAAAGTTAAGTAATCATTACTGAGTACATGTTTTTTCAGATGACATGGCTACAATATGTTGTGTTAATCCTATGAAAATTCTGAATTGTTATAGGATTAATATTTTCAAAGAATAATAGCAAATAATATCTACAGATAGTACTATTATGAGTATAAAATTCACATCCTGACCTCTCTTGAAATCTGTAGAAACACTGTCTTTGTAATTACCTCATTACAAAGTTAAATTTCTTTCATAATTTGCTTAAATAATATGATTCATAAATGAAAAACTACCACAATGGTATTTCTAGATGCACAACATGCCTCACTAACCCCACAACTTCTCAAACTATCAAGAGAAAACAGTGAATAATTTTGATTCCCTTCATCTTACTTTGAAAAGCCTGAAAGCCTTAATACCTTGTGCTTCACCTCTGTGACCACTAGATGACGCCTTCCTTTTTGGTTTCAGTTACTACAGATGAATAAATTCAGGATGGAAAAAGGCAACTGTTTGAGAGTGCATAAAATGCATAAAATGCATAAAATGCATAATATTTATACTATTTTTTGTATCTCATAGTAAAGCATTGATTCCAAAGATAAATCTAAAAATATATGTTGAATTTCATTTCTCTGACCAAATATATTGGGTGTATCCAACTTCTCTCTAAATAATTTTATTTACAAGTTTAATTAGCTGAAGTTTACCTTCTAAAAGCCAATTGAAAAAGTTAAAATCTAGTAATTATACCCAATTCCACTGCACCATAATAAAGTACGATTAATATGGGCAACCTAGAATAGTCCGAGCTTGGTATTTGTGATAAAATATAAAAACTAAGTGTCTAATTTCTCATTATTCCTCACATAAGTCCTTCTGCTGACTGATTTTGAATGAGTTTTAACTGCCGTCAAGTGTTAGGATTCATTTAAGTCACGAAAATGCACATAACCAATATCAACATTGTACTGTGTTTTCAATTTAACAACATATGTTCTGCATAAAACAAAGCATAGCAAAACTGTGCCATCCTATGGCACTTATCAGAATTTCAGAATGCAACCATGTCATTAAAATCTCCCAAATAAAGTTGTAACTAGTTAATATGGACATATTTTGCTGTTTACTTGATATATGTGGCAAACAGACTCTAACATGACACCCAATGATTTTCCGCCTCTTGGTGTGCATCTTTGTTTAATCCTTTCTCCTTGAGTGCAAGTAGGACCTGGACCTTGCTTCTAACCAACAGAATATGGCAAAGGTAATGGATGTCACAAATGTCAAGCACATAATTGTAATATGTACAGTGTATTTATTGTGTGTGTATTTATCATGCTAGGAAGCACTAAGGGGATTCTTTTTTTCTGATTTAATGGAGTGAGCAGTCACACTGAAGGTGTAGCATCTAGGAACTGCTGTTGTCCCCCAGGACCTGTGGGTGGCCTCTAAACCTAAATCTTTCAGCCAACAGACAGTTAAAAGCCAGGGCTCTCAGTTACTCAGCCACAAGAAAACAAATTCTGCAAAATGTGAATAATATTGGGAGCAGATTTTTCCAAATTGAGCCCCAGGATGAGAACCCAAACTGCCAGATGCCTTGATCACAGCCTTGGTGAGACCCAGGACAGAAGACACAACTACGCTGTTCCTGAATCCCCGACACTTGGAAAATCTGAGATAACAAACGTATGCTGTTTTAAGTAACTAAGTTTGTAGGAAATTTTTGTGCAGCAATATAAAACTGACACAATATATAATAATATGGTAAATGTGTTGTATTTTAATATCGAATCAAAACATTTCATTTTTCAGTATTTAAAGACTATGGATGAATTAAAATGTCTTTAAAAATTTCTTAATTGTATTTATGACAGATGTGTTTAATGTTCTGGGGCTGATTTTCTTGGGTGGTTTACCAATAAATGAACAATTTATATTATAATGCCAATGTGTTGGAAAAACTAAAAATCATGAATTGTAATCAGTCGTTTTTCTTAATAAAAAGAAGAGTGGAGCAAGACAATATTGCATTAATATTTTTAATAGGGAAAATGAATATGAAAGATATAAAACTCACCATGAAAAAAAAAGTATACAAAACCAGTATTATTTGTATGAAGTTCACAACAAATGATTAAAAAAAATGATGTCTTTAATTATCTGTGAGTTAATCTTCTATTTTAAAACAAGAAAGAAACTGATGGGAATTCCACTATAGAAATATGGTCAATTTCTAAAGCTCTCAATTAAAACCCAATATTGTATACCACATTTATTCTTAGAAAAATAAATCTGGAATATCACCATTGCGTTTTGAGATAAACAGAGCAGGGCGAGTGTAACTGTCAAATGTATGAGTCTATATACAGAAAGGGACACTGGGGGCTAAAAGTGCCAGTATTCTGCACTTAGAGTCAAGCAGGCTCATTTTCAGCCAACCACGGAGCAAATAAAACTGAATGAAACCTGGGCAATGGTTGGAGTCTTGATCCAGGACCTTACCTCCCCCCCACCCTACTCCCTTCCCTTCCCATAACTCTTTTCAGTTTTCAACCAGGAATGCATTAATAACCTTTGCAAGCTTCAGGGCTTTCCCACATTTTGCTTCTCATTTAATGGAGGCATGTATAGACTAGATTCCCAGTGGGCAGTTTCATTTTGCACAATTCCACTCACCATAGGAAGGTAATATGGGGATATACTATGTAACAGTTTTCTCTAGGATCAAGCCTGGTAGTACAGGCTTGATGTTTCTAAAAAGTGGGACAAGAAAAGGACACAAAGGCAGGTACCTAGTTTTTCATCAGGCACAGGGTCAGTTATCTTTACATATACTGTATCAATTTCTTTAAAAGTCCTAAAGTATTTAAATAAGATAATAATGATATTTAACAGTCACTGAGTGCTTACTGGGCATCTGCAGTGTGTGCTTTAATGCAGTGCCTTAACACAACACTATGAAATGAGGCACTATAACTATACTAACGGTGTGGGTAAGGAACTGGAGACTTACAGAGGATTGTAATTGGTGATCTGAAGTTAAAGCATGTCTACTTTTTCAATAGCCCTTATTTTCTTAGTTTTAGGTTCACACCAAAATTGAGCACAAGGTATGGAGATTTCCTATATACTCCCTCCCCTGACTCATGCATAGCCTCCCTCATTATAAACCTCCTCCATCAGAGTGATATATTTGTTACAGTCCATGACCTATACTGACACATCTTTATTACTGAAAGCCCACAGTTTACCTTAGGATTCGCAGTTAATGTAGTACATTCTATGGATTTAGCTAAATGTATAATGACATATATCTACCATGTAGTATCAGAATAGGTTCATGTCTATCTAAATCAAAGCCCACTATCTTAACCATAATACTGTAAAGGCTCCCAATGTATGTGCTGTCTGGCCAATAAAGGGACAAAAGAAGGATACACTGGCATATTTGTATTCTCAAGAACCAGCGGTACACAACCTGGTAATGTTTGCTTAATCAACAGGACATTTGCGTGTTATATTACAATTAGCAAAGTGCTTTCTCACACTGATTTCATGTGCTCATTACAAGAGACCTGTTTAGGTGGGTGTGTAATATTGCGTAGCAACGTCATTTAAGGATTTAGGCTCTGCAGTCAAGCACGCCTGGGCTTAAATACTAGCCCTGAAGTTCATTACCCCCACGACCTTGGGCAATTTAACTTCACAATCCCCTAACCTGTGAGATGTGGTAACAATGACTACCTCACAGGGTAGACGTGAGGACTACGTGCCATGGGCCCACATGTGCAATGTAACGCAATAAACGCTTGCGGTCTTGTTTCACGGAGCATGAACTGCAAATCCAAGAATTAGAAGAGTAGGCACTAACCATAAGGTAAGGAGTGGGGCCCAGTTTTCTAACTGAAAGAGCTTTCTCTTTACCCGCTCGGCTCCTCAAAGGTATAGGATACGTGTTTTTCAATACACAGTTCTCCCACCTCCGCTCCCCCGCCCCAGCCAGCATTCAATAGGTTCAGCCAAAGGACCATCTTCTGCATCTCCATGCCTGGAAGTGATACGAAGGGTTCAAATAAACTGCCTCAATTGGTTCCTGAGTGGAGCAGCACAAACCCCTCTCGGCCTCTCAAAAACTGCGTCACAAGCCCGCTGCGAACGTTCATAGTGCACCTCGTTCTGGCCAGAACCCCACCTCCACGCAGAGCAAGAACGACCTCAACCCCAATTGGCTGTCGCCCAGGGCAACCAAGGACGCGGCGGGCACGCGGGGGGCTCCGGCCGGTATTTAAAGGCTGCCCGCTGTCCCCGCACCACAGTCCCGCCAGGACGGCGACGGTGAAGCACCTGGGTTGAGAGGGAGCAGCAAGGTAACGCGCAACCCCTGCCTCTCCCGTCCCCAGCCCAAGCCTCCACCGAGGCGGGTGTGTGTGGGACCCGGGAGCGGCTCTCGCTGCCTGTCGCCCATCAACTTTTTCCTCCCCCACCATCTTTATCCAGCCCCAGTCCCACTCAACCCACCTGGGCAAGACAACCCGGGTGCAAAGGACAAGCGATCACACAGACCAGCGAGTGAGCTAGCGAGCGGAGAAGAGGGGTCCCCCTGTAGAGGAAAGGCGGGATCTCAGCGGCAGGCACGTGGTGCTTCGAGGAGAGACACAGGGTGACGGCGAGGCTCTTCAGACGTCAAATCGGGCCAAATTTGAAGTCGGCTTCTAGGACGCTTCTCATTTAGACCTCTCGAAGTTCCCTGAACCATGACCCAGACCCTTGACAAAAGGGAAGACCCTCTTAACCTTGGCGGAGGCTGGGCATCATCCGCCCCGTTTCGCACCTGGTCTTCCTGCAACCGAAGGCGCAGGAACGCCCCGATTTACAAGAGGCGGCACCGCTATGGCCCCAAGGCCGAATATGAACCCCCCAGGAAGCAACCGAAGCAACAGCACGGCCAGGGCCCATGGTTCCAACCACCTCGAAGTTCCAATTGGGCTATGTATTCTAACTGGGGGCGTTGGGGAGGGCCCTGGTGCCCACCTCCGGCGGGATTCTGGAAGCCCCCAGGCCGGGTGCAAGTGATCCGCGTGTATGGCTTGCACCCTCTCTGCCTTTGCTGCTGCTCCTGCTGGCGCGGGCCCTGGAATCCCTGCTGGGCGAGACCTCCTGGCAGAAAGAAGCGCTGGGGCAGGAGGGGCCGCGGCCTGCGCCGCCACCCTCGCCGTTCCTTCCCGAGGAGCCCACCTGTGGATCTGAGCACGCTGCTGCGGCCGGTCAACCTGTACGGGTGGCGGGCACCCGGCATGCGTGCACCACGCAACACCACCCAGTTCATCATGAACCAGATCTACGAGGACATGCGGCAGCAAGAGAAGTTGGAGCGCCAGCAGGAGGCGCTGCGGGCGCAGCAGGCCCAGGCAGGCGGCCTGGTCTCCCCAGCGGGCTCCTCTGGAAACGACGCGCCCCCCAGCGGCGGCGAGGAAGACGCGGAGCTGCCGGAGTCGCTGTATAGCTGTGTGCAGAATCCCTCCCTCATCTTCAGTCCTGACCCAGGGGAGGAAAACCAGTCACCCGCCCCACCACTGGCGGAGGAAGAGGACAAAAACGATGAGGAGAGTGACGAAGAGGAGTGTGATGGAAAGGAGGAAGAGAGCGAGGAAGAGAGCGAGGGGGAGGACGATGAGGCAGAGGCCCAGGACGAAGATGAAGTGGAGGAAGGAGAGGAGGGGGAGACGGAAGTGGAAGAGGAAGAGGAAGAGGAAGAGGAAGAGGAGGGGCTGGAGGAGGATGAGCAAAGAGAGGAAGAGGATCATTTGCCTCTGGAAATGCCTTTGTCATTCCTAGTGGGGGCTGAAGAAGAGAGAGAGAACTTTATAAACTGTCCTTATTTAAGCCCAAAACAGATCATTCCCAAAGTGCCACAGGAAGCGCTCCTCCTGTTACAGGACATTAACTGTTAAACATCAGGAAAGGGGTTGAGGAATGGGATGGAACTGATTAGAAGCTAAATTGGATTAGCGACTTATTTAAAAAAAAAAAAAAAAACTAATTAAAAAGTGAGTTCCATTAATAAACATCTATGTAAACCCCTTCTTTGGCCATTATAAAATGTTTAAAAATTGGTGTGTTTGTGTATGACTATGGGTGGGGGAGGGGAAGCTCTCCAATATAATTTAATTGGAAATGATTAAAGGCCAAATATTTTATTACCACGGTTTGAACATTTTCATTTGGTATTTCTCCTCTGCACACCTGAGTTTTTAAAGATTCTGGCAATGTTTAAAACTTTCTTTTTAAAACAAATTTATACAGTTTGTCGACTTAATGAGCTTGGAATCAACAGCTATTTTGACTGTTAAATGCGTAAGAAGCAAGTGCCATTCAGTGCTCTTAATATGGTAACTCAAATCATCTTAAAACATCTATTTAAAAAAAAAAAATTCCTTGTAGATTTTTCTACCTTCGGAGTTCCTTTTTTGAGGGTTGTATTTTGGTAACCCCATTTTCAGTCTCTTGTGGCATCGCTCATTTATATTCCTTGTTCCACAGTGCTATGGACCTTCCTCAGAAGAACATGAAGTTGCTTCTGTGGAACTGGTTATCTGCCATGGCCTCAACAATCCATAAATCCATGCATGGAGAGGATTCCCCATGGTCAGAAGTCAACTTGCACATCTAGTTAAAATCCAAGGTAACTGCAAACAATGGAACATGGCTTAGATTTTGAAGCCTTTTTCCTGGTGTACTCTTTGTCATAAGTTCACAGGAATCATGAAAATTGTTTTTGCAGAATGGATTTTTTAAGATTGACCTTTTGGGGGTGGAATAGCTTATTTCTTTCCATTTTTCTGCCTTATAAAGGAGAGTAAAACAAAGATGTGTAAGTGCACGCTTGTGTGAGCTACTTTCCAATGTCTAAACAACTATCTATGGAAAATATATTATTTGCAATGATAGCTTTTATTTAGATCTTTTTAGGAAGTAATAACATTTCTTCCTGGATACTTAATTTTCATAACTTAATAAAAGTTTTTATCCATAGCATATTTCCAGAATATATTGAATCCTTAGATGAAGAATTTGAGCCTGCCTCCTCAAAAATTACTTTTTGACAAACTGTACTTCTAAGTATAGTTTGAACTACAATTTAGTATTTATTTGGTGAAGAGAAGACTGGTATGATGACACCTTACATGAATGTTGATTTTTATTTATATATCCCAGTGTATTGAAGCTTTCAGAGTGACAAGCTTAAGCTATTAAAAAATAAATAAAATTTTAAAAAATTAAAGTGTTAAATGAAAGTACTCTGCTTCTCACTTTTATTTAAATATCAAATATCCATTCAGCAAGACTTCAGTAGCCAACAGGATGAAAAGAAGAAGCAAAACTAACACAAATATTGTAGAAAATTTCAAATAATACCAAATGCTTCAAACTATAGCAATGAATAACCACTTAATTATACTCTAAGAAATCATTTCCTGCAACATGCAATTTCTGAGTTACTTATAAAAGTAGTAAAAGTAGTAAAATTGGCCACCCATTTGCATTTCTAATGTATGTATGCAGGGAGGAACCAAGAATCCTGCTCTTGGTTAATCCTGATGCTGGTCAACAAATCTTTACAAATCATAGCTCCCAAATACTTTACCCAATATATTCAATCACTAAGTCTTAAGTATATTCTCATTAAAAAAAAAAAAAAAGAACCCTATCATTTAGGACTGAATTTCTTCATAATCATATCTAGACAATTCTCAATTTATTCTTATGAGATCCTACTTTTACATTTTAAAATGCGGCACATCATCTCCATATGCACAAATTGTTATTCACTATTCATTGTAGAGGATGTAAACATGAACAATACCTCAGTTTACTTCACAGACCATTAGCCAAGAAATATTTACTGAACTACTAGGGTCCAAGCATTGTAAAGAATGTTAAGGGCACAAAGGTGAATAAGCAAAATTCCTACTCTCCTGTTTCTTATAATTTAGTAGAAAAGACAAACATTAAATGAAGAGATGGAGAAATTAGTCACTGCAACTATTCTAAAGGAAATGTACCACTATGAAAGTCTATATTACAAGGGAACCCAAGAGTGAAGCTGAGGATGTTTACTGTGGGTAGAGGAAGCTGTGAGTCTAAAGGCAGAGAGCTAGGAGGGTCTTGGTGCCTTTCAGGACCCTAGTTTCCTGAAGGAGCAGACAGTGAGAATCGAGAAAGGCAGGCAGAAGCCATATTACCTCTTCATGTGCTATCTTATTACCTGTGCTATCTTCTGAATAGACAGATATTGGCTACACATTGCAGTGGTCCCTTGACTAATCCTGAAGAATGGTATCAAATGATTAAATCATGTTGGGCAATGGGAGGTTGGTCTTCCCAGTAGACCTATTACCCTTTTCAGAGACCTCTCCATACTATCATATAATGGCTGAGCCCTCAGGAATTGTTGTTCAGCATGACTGGAGCACCACAGTTGCAAACTCCCACGGAGAACCTGTGCAGAGCTTTTCAGTGCAATTTGATGATGATTCAATGGATCAGTGTTAGTCTGGCTCCGAATACACCCAATCTTTAGTTTTAGAGGTAAGTGTATGCTTAATGAAAACACAATTTTCTAAAATAATCTCATTATTCTTAAAGTCATTTGAAACTTGTTGAATAAACAATAATAATGAAGTGCCATTTAGCCATTTCTTTCAAGAATAGAATTATTTCTTTTGTCAGTTTTCAGAAAAAATAACATAAACCATCAATCTGTTTAGAATGCCTAGGCTTGATAAGAATCTTTACTGTCTATTCTCTGTGTCTTTACATGAAGAGATTCTGATATTTTCCTTTCCTAGTGACTGACAGCATTTCTTGATTTATCTTCATTACTTTGTCTGCATAGTAACCTCAAGAGATTTTATTTTCTGTCAAAATATTAGCCCTCTAAGGATGATAAATATATTTGACATTTAGAGATCAACTGAATTCTGGCTATGGTTTCATAAAATTTTATAACATCTGCATATGAAGAAGACAGTAATTCCAACATATTTAGTTTCATTAAAATAAACACATGAGGTGAAATAACCAGTCTTCTGTCAGCTATACCAAATCTACAGAGCTCAAGAAGAAAATGATACAAATATCACCCCATTGGTGATCTTGGGCCAAAGGAGTAAGATAATAGCTTATTTCATTTAAATTTTAGCAGCATAATAAAATGATACATGTTGTTTGTATTTACACAGGTCCCAATTAATGCAATCACAATTGAAAATTACTCTTAATGGTTCCGAATCATTTTGGCCTTAAATATTTGTACATTTAAAGCAAAATCAGAATGTAGCTCTACCTTAACTATTTCGGTAGTAGATTGTTCTGTATCAATTTACTTTCAGCCAGTTATTGGAATATAGAGCCTATTATCAAGTTCATCTGATGGAAGAGAAGAGTTTGGGAATGTGTGTGTTGTCACTGCTGTCTAAGAGACCTGGGATGGTAGCCTTGGGTCTCTGTTTTCCTAAACATAATTGTCATACTCCATTACTTCTCAGGCCTATTGTAAAGCCCAAATAACCAAATATTGAAGAAGAATTACATTATAGACTGTAAATCACTGTTAATCATCATACACTAAATTACATTATAAAATCAAAATTATCATCTCAATTTCTGAACATGAGATCAATCTAGATTCATTAACAAGGCTCAGGAAATCTCATCTCATTGCAATTCTTTCAGACTGAGGTTATCCAGGTATTTTATTTGTTGCCAACGAACTAAGAATAAATCTACTTGTCTTAAAATTTAGTTTTTGCTTCTGGTAAAATGTTGTGCAAATGCAGTGGTCTAGCACCTTGATATTGAAAGAGTGGTTCATGGATTAGCACTACTGGCACCAAGCGAAAGCTTGTTAGAAATGCAGATGCCCTGACTCCAACCAGACCTATTGAGTTAGAATCTACTTTGTAGCAAGACCTCTAAGTAATATACATGCACATTAAAGACCTAGAAGCTCTGTGGTTTAGGGGTTGGATTCATTGTAGAGCCTTCATATTAATTTAATGTTTAAGATTGTGGTTTACTACTTCCATTAATTATTACTTCCATTATTTACTACTTGAGTGACCTTAGGCATGTAACTGATGTTTTGGCTTCTCATTTTTTTAAAATTACTTATTATTATTTATTCCTACAGCCCCTGGTATTCCTAGGTGGTCTCCCATCCAAGAACTAACCAGGCCTGACCCTGCTTAGCTTCCGAGATCAGACATTGGGCTTGTTCAGGGTGGCGTGGCCATAGACCATGGACTCTGGCACCACTGGGACATGAACCCAGGACCTTCTGCATATAAAGCAGATGTGCTAACCATGACACTATGGAACCACGTCCCTCATTTTCCTTATCTGTAGTATCTGCCTCATAATATTATGAAGATTAAATTGTCCAGTACTTACCCAGAACTCAGAGCAATGATAATCAATGTTTACCTAGTTTGAATAAGTATTTAACAATGCACAGATGAGACCATTGACATATTATGTGCTATCTAAAAGTCACTTGTTAATGATTAGAACAACCATATATGTAAAATTTTACAAGATAATTAACAAAGTGATTCATTAACTCTGTCTTGTTTTCCCTTGAGTAACTGCAATCAGATATACCACTTTGAGCTGCACATACCATGATGCAGACAATGAGAACCAGTTAAATCTCTAGAGTTGGATTCATTCAAAAAATATGCTTTCTGGCCTTTATCTCCTTCTCCCACTGCCAGTAAATGATGTTTCCTTTCCTCTTATGGCTAACATTAATACCTTAATGTGGCTAATACCAAAAATTACCCATTCGGGTCAGGATCATTTTTTCTCATGCAAGCAATGTATATTAGAATGTATCTTTTCAAAAATCAAAATACATTGTAATGCTTAAAGATGAAGGTTCTGTCTTATACAATACCTAAATATATTGAAAATTCTAATATTAAAATGTCTACTATAAGCCACCTATGAAGAACATTTAAGCTAAATAAAAAAAATCATTTGAGCACATACAAGATTCTTAATGTATATTATCACATTTAAGCATGATCACCCTGTAAAATAATAATTACTTTCCTTTTATAGATGAAGGAACTGAAATGCAAAGTAGTAAATTGTTTTGAGACCCAAGTACACTATTTTGAGTTCAAAGTAGTTGTTACACATATTTTTGGAACTTATCTCTCTTGTTGCTTTATTTAAAACAATCCGTCTAGGAATGAAATTTCCTTTATAAGCTTGACCTGAGTTCCAAGAAGAGTAGAAAAGAGTATAGCCTCCTCAATGCGGGGTTGCTAATTATAGCACCTAATGAAGAGATACTGGCATTTCTGTCCCAATTATAATTCGCAGTAGTAGTTTTATAGTTTATATCAGTCATATGATGAAAATCTAACAAATCGTTGTTTAATAATTTTATGTATATGTATACCAATATACATGTATTTGGTGGAAAAAAATACCTGAGTGGAATAAATTAGTCTAAGATGTATTTTGTTGGTCCTTATATATAATTAAAGTAAAATCAAAATTTTACTTTAGAAAAATATTCATTAGAATTTTTAGGTAATTTTATAGGTGTGTAAGATAACTGAATAGCATTCATAATACTACCATATTTTTGAAGGGTATGTCTTATGCTATCCATAAAGATAAGCTATTAATATTGGCATCTTCTCATGTCTTCATAATGCATTTGAACTTTTCATAGTGATTTTTCTGTTATGAAATATTTGAGTATTCTCCACTATGAATACATTTAGATTTTTAGCATGCCACTTTTAGTTTTAGTAAATTAAGACTTTTAACTGGTGTTAATTTAATTTATTAGTTCTCACAAAGTCATTATTAGATTAGACATTTCATATGACATTTATCATTAAATAGCATTACCAGAAGCAAAATTATAATGGTACTCTACATAATTGTATCTATTTGTTAATTTGTTATTGATTATAACATTTCCATGAGCTGAGAAATAACCAGGTCAAGACTAAGTGGCTCTACATTTTCCTTTAGTGGATTTTCCAAAGTTAACATTCATCTTTTTTTTTTTCCTTTACAAAGGAATATTTAATGCTTTTCTTTTTCTTAAAAGTTTTGTGAATTCCACACTATTTCCTGCAATAAATCAATGACTTTGAGGTATATACTAACATAAATATTTATATACAAACCAAAGTTAATGAAACTATTTTTTCTTTCTCTCGTTCACTTTGTTTTATGCAGAACATGCTCTACAACTAATGCATAGGTGCCACCTAGTGGCAAGGGTGAAACATTTAAATGTGACATCATAGAGTTCTGTTGTATTTACAGACTCATTTTTTGTGACATGTAATACATTGATATATATTAAAGAAGTATTGTAAAGGTGTTGACACAATCACCATATTAAAGTATTTATATTATTTATTTGAGTGTGTTGTTATATGCCTTGCTTTTTAATAATATCTTTTTGACCTATGAGACTATGTCATGAACTATCAAAATTTATAAAAGAAAGAGGGAAACAGACCCAGAAGAGTCTTTGGAGTTCCACAATTTATTATTTTTATACAGTTATAATAATTTTATACTGTTAATAATAGTTTATCTAAAGGCATTACTATAATTTATATGTTTTGAATTCATTATTAAAAACATTAACACCACTAACGTTAGCGATCTGCTCAGACTGTGTATTTGTTTCCATTTAAAGCCAACAGCAGAGAAAACAACACATTTGGAATTTATGTGCTTAAATTTTAAATTCAAAGTGCTAAACTAAATTTATGCTTTATACTTTAATCCTAAGAAACAAAAATGAAAATATGTGTTCATTCGACTAGTTTTAAATTTAGGACTTGTGATAGTCAATTACCTCCTGGGATCTGAGCATCATTAAATTTATTAATGACCACAGCCACTAATTAGAGCACAACCTGTTAGGGAAAGAGACAAACCTGTTTATTTGTTGCTCTAGCATTAAGAGGATAATTAATATTTTTATTACTGCCCTATATCCAGCTCCTTCCATCTGCTTAACTACTTTTCTGGGTGCATAAATTGGTGCTAAGGATTGCCTCTGCCTTAGCCTGAGAGTCACTTTCCACACTCACAAGTTCCTTGGTAATGCATTCTCCAGTTGCTCCCAAGCACCTCTAGAAAGGGTAGGTACTCCTGCTCTGTACTTGCCTCATACTCGCTTTAGTCATAATTCCATCATCCTTTTGAAATTATAGTAAGTTGTCTGTGGTTCTCCTCAGCCCAGAAAGTCCTACAGGGCAAGGAACTAATTTTGTGTTTCCAGTGCAGAGTCTGTTGCACATAAGAAGCTCTCACGAAATATTCTTAATGTTATTTAATGAAGTGAATAACATAGAACTATGAAATTAATAAATCTATGTAATGAACTATTATTATCAGATAGTTCTAACAGGGAAGCATGGTGACTGATTTGTGATGTGTGTACTAAAACCACTTTCAGTAAAAAAGCCTAGAGAAGGGTGAGCAAGGAAGGAACTGTTAGCAGGTACCCAACCAAATTTCTTGCACTCTGAACTCTCTGTTAGACAGATCCTCATAGGAACTGGACACAAAATCTTTTAATGTAACAAGGAAGCTCTTAGTTCCAACTTGCTGGCCACAGAATCATGAATATATGAACCTCCTGGTTAATCCGCATCGCACCAATTCTCCTCTTAAAGTACACATGAAAATGTATTTTAAGTTTGTTGTAATTCTACAATTTAAAGTGCCTGGTTTGGAAATTTAAGACAACCATATATTTTATTCTATATTTAAACTAGCATTTGCTGAGACCTGTGCCAGGGCCCGCACTAAGCACATGTGCTTAGTTTATCAATGAGAAAGCTGATGGAGACAGCTCTTGAACAACTTATTCATGGTTGCACAGCTAATAGGTGACAGATTGGAAGCTGCACAGTCTGTTTCCTTATATCATTAACTCTACTCTGTGAAATGGAGGGAAGTATAATGAATTTTTAAATTCAGTTTAGATTATTCAAGGGCATAACTCTGAGTCTATATGCAAAGTCAAATTTTTGCAGTCATGCTGCATATTGTAATACGTCCTGGAAAAATGCTGAGTGTCAGTAATTGGTGTTCAAAGGTTCTGTGATAAATTATTTATGGGATGAGAAATTTTAAAGAGATAAAAGAAGCAGAGTGTAAAACTGCTAGACTATTCACATCATTAGAGCAAATTTCCTGGCCCCTTTCCCTTTTCTTCCAAGGTGAAAGTATAAAGCTCATTCTGATTGCAGAATTCTTAATTCTCTAATTAGGAATCAGCTGTCCCTAATGGAAGTGGGTAGAAATGGAAAATGGCTTGCTACTGGCAGGAGAAGAGCCCTAGGGCTGCCACATGGCAGTCACAGTTAGAAAAAAAATTAAATACAGTATAAAAAATAAAAGCAATAGCCAATATCAGGAGGTCATATGGATATAATGAAGAGTCCAAATGTAAAAGCTAAGAAAAGGTCAGCTTAAAAATAAAGGTATCAGGAATTAGAATAAGACTCTAAATAGGAAATGTGGATGAAACAATAGAAAATAAGAACTAGCTAGGAATAATATCATGTAATGTAACTCCTGTGTCACTAAGGTTACCATCAGACCTAGCTGTAGTATGAACAAGAGACAGGGAGTTTAAATTTTGGTGTACTTTAAAACTCTACTTTTTTCAAAATAGTTTCTACTGGTCATTGGCATATTTGTGTCCTCTCGAAAACATCTTCACCACTACTTTAAGATAATTTTTTCTCTTATAAATCAACTATTAAATTCTGTATATATCAAGAGAGACTTGGTAATTAATAATGCCCAATGAATATTTTAGTGTGTATTTGTTTATCCAATTTAACAAAGTTGTTGACTTAGACTAAAAAAAAGGCTAATAAGGAATAGAACAAGATGAGATTTGATGAGGATTTAATATGATATATTGTTCCAGGAGGCTAGAGGGAGGAGGGCGATTGGTCCAGATTATAAGGCAGATCTACAAAGATTTTTTTTTTTTTTTTTAGAATTCACAGTGTTTATTATTATTAGGCATTTTCACATGTTGTTATTAGCCATTTTTATATGAAAACTATAGGACACTAAAGTTTGGATTCATAACAGCTACTTTGCAAACAAGATAATCAGTGCTTATTGAATTTAACATAATTTAGGGGTGTCACCTGTAAACTGCCAAGTAATTTAAATAATTTTACTAGACAGTGATCAAATGTCAAGTTTATTTATCCAAATAGATACATTCATAATTTATCTTAATGCATCTTAGAATCTTTTTTCATAAAATTTGTATGACAAAATAGTTCCATTTGGTGTACACACAACCTATTGATTACTTATAAAGAAATTTAGGTTAATAATCATCTAAAAAGCAATGAGAATAATTTATATTCACGTTTACCTTACAACTATTAATTATGCCTTCTATGGTAGATTAATTTCTTAATTATGTTTTGTTCTTTTTCTATAGGAAAGTGGTACATTTCATAAACATACACTTAAAAGCAGGGGACAGATCCTATTTGTGAGACCATTCATTCATTCATTCATTCATTGTGTTTTACATTCCCACTGTATGTCAGGCATTATTTTAAGTGCTATAGATACATCTAAGAATTATAGTCAAAGTATTTAACCATGTGTGCTGTGGGCACCAGTTCATCGAAACAGACACTGACCATATAGTACCCTAGAAATGACCATATATAAAACGTAGTCTATACCCCCATGGTGTTTACCATTTAGTGAGGAAGAGTGATGAGTTAATAAGTTGTCGCTAAAGAGAATGAAGATTGATTTAATAAGGGTAAACACAGGACAATAAAACTACTTAAAATAATCCATAGTTGTTTTTTTTCTATTTATACTCTGTCCTACTCCATAATTCTTGATACATTAAAAACTCATAATCCAGAGACACTTAATTGACCAAAAATTATTCTCTTTAGAACATGTGATTTGATTTGTTTTCAAGGACTTTTTAAAAGAGTTAAAATTTAAAGTTAGTAACCTTTTTTTTTTTAAATGGGACATAAATTACTCATAATTGCTCAATCATCCATTTAAATCTACTTTAAAGATTTGTTGCTTTCAAGTTTCCATTTTTTTTAACATATCATGCAAAGGTAAGATTACTACATGGATTATATTTC
Organism: Eidolon dupreanum; assembly: GCA_028627145.1. NCBI lineage: Eukaryota > Metazoa > Chordata > Mammalia > Chiroptera > Pteropodidae > Eidolon > Eidolon dupreanum. The sequence goes on along the minus strand of CM053503.1, from coordinate 71,374,677 downwards.
ATGTTAAATATGTTTTTCGAAAATGCAGTGATTCTCTAAGACATGTATCAAATACATCAGAAATTGGAGCAAAGAAAAAATAGCCCCTTTTACCTGAATTAACCAACTAAATAATCTCCCATTCCACTTGTTATGAATGAGGACCTAGTCATAAATCATCAGAGATAAATCCATGAGTTAAAGGAGAAATATTTTTCTCTTTATTTCTAAGACTTATGTGGAAATTCCTTACATGTTAGGCTGTTGAACACTTTCAGGGTACTAATTAAGTTACTTATAATGTTTGAATTGAAGTGTTTGCTCAAAATGTAATTTTTATCCCTGTGATAAAATTTCATGATGTGTATTTTCTAAATATATTTCTAGATACGGAGGGAAAAAAATAAAAATCAAGCTCTACTGTATAAACAAAAATATATGCAGTTCTAATGATACTTAGGAATAAAAATATACTTATAAACACACACATTCTAGCTCACTAGATAGTGTGCATTTCCTAGGTGGCTCACCTAATTTGCTGAAATATGAGAACATTTTACATGCTCTTCTTAAATGTTTCAATAGGTATATGCAACTTGTGTGGTGCATTGCAGATGTTGCTTTGACATGTAATTTCCCCTAGGTGGCGATCTTTTCAAAGAAGAGAAGCCGTCACCGCCACCTAAAGAGAATTGAGTTAGTATGGACGCCGAATATTTATACCCTACTCTAGCTACTATTTTCATCTCCACGGTGGGGAATGACAATTTTGTCACACAATACGGTTTTAAATTCTGTCTCCAAAATCTTACAAAATTAGAAAGATGGATGTTATCTACTTTAAAAAGATATTTCAAAAACATTGGTTTGAATTAAGCTGGGGTTAATTATGGAAGGGACTAAAACATTTTATTCAAATTTAAGTTTCTGGACTATCTATAGCTCCTTTTCTAAAACCCTGACATTATTATTTAATAAAATGATTCATTTTTCTCTTTAGATTGGTAATTGTTTTTTGTTTCGGGTTCGTTTGTTCTTTTGTTTTTTTCTCACACTGTCCACAGTTGTTCTTTTGTGAGTATTCCACTGGTAAATGAAGGGAAGAACGTGGGTAAATAGGAAGAAGCTCATTTACATTTTAGATACTTTCATAAAATATTGAAAAAGAGAAAAACAGAAAAAAAAATTAGACTACTTAGATATAGGTAAATGATATGGAGTGAAAAATATTCTAAAATTCAGAAAGATGTGACCTTTTCTTTCTCTGCCCACATTTTTATGACCCTACTATCTACCTGTAAGACACACTCATTCACACTTGGCATTTGCATGTATAAACTTAACTTTTCTCTTCTTTGGAACTTCACATTTTCCTTCTGTTTTATTTTTAAATTTTTCATTGCTCCACCCTAAAGTTTCACCTTCAAGAGATGTGGGGCTAGCAGTGATAAAGCAGGACTCCAGCATCTCTCTCCTAATGCCATCACAGAATCATCTGAAATATACTATAATCCTTCAAAAAATATATATAGAATTAAAGTAGCAATTAATATGTATGTAGCTATTTGCAAGGCAGTTTCATATTTATGATATACATTGACACAACAACCCTGGGCAGTCAGAAAGCAGGAATTACCATTATCCCCATTTTACAGATAAATCTCAAAGAAATTAAGGTTTTTAATCAGGACAAATTGGTCACTGAAAAACCAGGACTCAAAGTCTTTTCTTTTCCCTTTGTAAGCTGTATAGGTTTGGCTGCATCCAGCTTTTTACAAAAAGACCCAAATTCTATACCCACTGCCTTCCCTTGACTTACACCTGCCCACACACACCATGCAAAGTACTGCTGTATTCAACAAGAGGATCTGTTTCAAATTTTAAGTGAAGATTCTCTGACCAACTTATAAGAACCTCTCAACTCCCTGTTCATTACCCTGAGCTGAGACCATCAGCAATAAAGTTAAGCATTGGAGTTCTTCTATGCACTCACACTAAAACTTTTGCCAGACTCCGTTTGGATCTTTGACAGGGTAATTTTCATGTCTATCACAATCTCATTCTTGGCCACTGCTCAAAATGCAAAGTCCATCATCCCCTGTTATTTCAGTCAGCCTGGTGTCCCCTAAAGTCAGCCTGGTGTCCCCTCTCTCTAATCACTCTTCTCATCACTGCCTTCCTTCTGTAATCTTTTCCGTTACCCTTAGAAATCTTCAGTCAGGGCCATCCGCACAAATTGTAGGGCCTGTGCAAAATGTAAAATTTCCCCTTGTACACAAAGCAGAGGAAAAAAGCTTTTTCCTTTCTTCTGTATTCTCTTTCTAAACCAGTCACAGTGGTTTATAAAAAACCATTTAATGTCATGCTCCCTCAAGGGAGGGCAAGTCCAGTCCCTTACAGGAGCCTGGTCTGCTCCACAACCTCCAGTGTGGGGCCCTAGTCACCCCACTCTGGGGGCAGCAGCAGTTGCTGAGCAGTGCGGGAGTGTGACGGAGGTCAGGGGCAGAAGGTGGCTGAGGTCATGTCCAGGAAGGCCGGGAGGCAAGACGACAGGCGAGGTGAGGCTCTCAGCTGCCCGCACATTCTCCATCGTCCCAACAGATTTCACTTACAAAATATGAATTCTAAGACAAAATTAACAGGAATTTCAAGGTGATGTCCACAAGTGCAGCATCCCCTTTTGAGAGTGAGGCTCTGTTTGAGAGTTCTAGGAGCACACTCAGGAAGCTGGGCGGCCCTACCATGGGAAATAGCTTTCCTGGCATTCTCAAACTTCCCAGACAGAGCCTTCTGGTTTCTGGAAATCTGGTGCTCCTCCAAGGAACTTGGCTTTCTTTGAAACTGCCTGAGAATACACTGCTTATTCTCTCATGTTCATGGAGACTGGGGTTAGGGCAGGAGGCACAACTCCAGCTCCATAAAGCTATCATTATTCTTTCAACCTAATGTAAATGAGGTGCACATCATGACCATGACCATAACCCTGCTATACTTCTCTGTTTCATCTATGGGCCTCCTGTATACTATCCACCTTCCACTGATCATTTTATTGCCTCTAGAGAACAATCTTCCTCTCTATCTTCAAACCCTGCCACCCATCTAACTACATTGAAAATCCAAATGACGCATTGCTATTTCACAGGCCCTTGACCTTGGCTGCATTGGTCTTCAACTCCACCTTAGTCACTGTATTTTGTCACCATACCCTTCATGTTCTCACAAACCTGGGGCCACTAGGCCAATGAAGTCTGAAATTTTAACTCCCCAATATTTGGCAACTTCTCTCATTCTATTCTCTAACCTCTCACTCTCATAAAGAGTGACATAACTTTTTAGGAGAGGAAACAGATTCTTTGGATGCAGTAGAAATAAAGTTTTTATTTTGTCTTGAGAGTTTTAAATTGTCCCATATTAAATTGCGCCTTGTTTGACGTTTTACAACTTTTATAGCTGATGTCATGTACTTTTGATAGTGTTATCACATTTCCAACTATTTTACACACACATGTGCATGTACATGCACACACACACACATGTATACATTTCCGTTCTAGAAATTTGAGGAAGGAGAGCACACTTTCTTCTCCATTCTCCATCCTGCCAACTCTGTGTAGGCTCATACACATTTTTCTTCAACTTCACTAAGACTCTCAGACCCTCCAACACTCATTTTTCTTTTACTCTGTCAAGTTCTTTCTGGTTTCATTTTAATCAGTAATATGTCTAAATGTCATGATTATTTGACTTGCTTTTTGAAACTATCCTTAAATCTTTTGTTTTTCCATTGAACTAGCCCAGAAAACCAAGAACTCTGGGTCAATGACAATAATTCAGAATAGTACAAATTATTGCATGCTTCACATGTGTCATCTTGGTTTTATCTAATGTAATCTTCACAATGATTTTATGAGATGAATATAATTATCCCCAATTTACAAATAAGGAAATCAAGGATCAGTAAATTTGAATAACTTGTTCATATTATTTCTGAAGTTAGAATCCATGGTTTTTAAACTTTAATATATGAAAATATCCACAGATTCTGACTTGAGTTTATAAGAGGTATAAAAATCTTCTTGTTTACCAAGCTCCCAAGATGATTCTAACTGTGAGGCTCACTTGAGGCTTCCATAACAGTCTTTTCTGGATTATCTAGATGGGAAAGGCATCTACGTTTGGGGCCCTCATAGTTCTATTACTACTGCTCTCTTGTGAACAAAGTGAGATTAGAATGATCTGTGTCTAAAATAAAATTGACTTACAAAAATAAATCATACGATGACTAATACATAATATCAGCTCTATCGGTTTAAGTTATTGACTCAACTTAAAAGCACAGGATTAACTAGTAGCAAGTCTAATGCTTTTATTTACTGATATGTTTTTTTACTGATTTTAACCATTGTGACTTTTAATAAAAATTTTGAACAGTATTATAACCCATTGCAATAATTCTGGTTCTGACCATGAGAGAAAATATGTGAAGACATGCGCTGACTTTCTGCATATCGTTTACATAGTGATCATGAATTAGAACAACATTATAAAACTTGTTATGATAAAATCTTATATAAAAATTGTATCAATGAACATATGATTTAAAATATATCAATAGCAGAAACAGCCAACAATTTGTTTTTGCTTAATAACCTATGATTTTTTGGCTTATTAATAACCTATATGTTTTAAACAGTATTGCTATTGAAGTCTGGGATTCTACATGCATTATAGAGAATTTCACTCTTCCACAATTCTTATACTTGCATGTTAAACTGATTAATTGCATTCATAGTATTCAAAAGTCCCCAGTGTATCTGAAGAACTGCTGAAATGTTATATTACATTCTTCTTTTCTTTTTCTTATGTCAGTGACTGCTTTATTCAATGTAGACAGCTGGGATAGCATATGTTTCTTTAAAAGAAACCTTTAAAATTTGGAGAGCACACTTTTAAAATTCACCAAAAAGTAGAGTGCATTTTGCTTCTTATGAGACTTATGAAATATCTGGAAGGATTTAAACATCAACATGTAAGAATCCTCACTCTACACTTGAAGGTGCATTGTAATAAGAGTTAAGTCCAGACATGTTTGTATTAATATTTGATGTAATTTCATATGTCATTTAAATAATGGCATTATATATCTTTAATCATATATCAAAGTTAATATCATTTTGCCCTGTTGGAGTATATTTTTTAAGACCAAATGAAGTGATAAAAGTAAAATCATGTTAATGAAGGTCAAGAGCAGGGAAAGTAGTGTTTATTGGGCATCCATTGTGCTGTATACCAAGCACATCACACACACACACACACACACACACACACACACGCACACACACTTTTAGTTTAATCCTCACGATTCACTCAGTAGAGTAGACAGATTGTGCAATATTTTAAGAAAAGGATACTAAGACTCCAAGAAATTCAATTATTTGCTTAAGGACAAAGGGTAAGTTGTGGAGTCTTGATTAGCAAATCTTTTTGGTTCTACCTCCCAAATGTATCAAGAATCTAACTACTTCCCATCACCTCCACTATTATTTCCCTGGTGTAAACTACCACCAATTCTTGTCATTCTTGCATTATCTGGGCTTTTATCTCCTATTTATTTGGCTTCTTATCATTCTACTATTTGTTGGCTGTGATCCAGCCACACTGGACAGCTGCACCTACACCCCTCCCCTTGCACTTTCTCAAACATTGTAGTCTTGCTCCTTCTTGAAAACTTTTGCATAGGATTGTTCTCTAAAACAAAATTTATCTTTCCCTAGCTGTCCTTGTGTACACCTTCTTCATCTTTTTCAAATCTTTGCCCAAATGTTACCTTCTTAACGAAGCTTTACCTAAATTGCCTCATACCCGACCTTTACCTTGGAACTCCCTCTCTGCTACTTTATTTATTTATTTGTTTATTTCTTTTTCTCTTACAATATGTCACCATCTACCATGGGTAAATATTATTTTGATAGTTTCTCCAATTTCTCTACTAGTACATAAGAATCTTGAGGGTAAGCATTCTTAATGTTTTTTTTTTACATTGTTGTATTCCACTTGAGAGTGGCCCAAAGTTGAGTTCCTCTCCTGTAATTGCCCTTGGACAAGGGGAATCTGCCTCACCAAGGTAAATATCTTCCCTGGGATAATCCCCCATTCAGTGACTGGTGGATGAGAGTATGAAGGCTCAGACCGCTTGTCACAATTTGAGACAATTCTGAAGGGCCACCTAGCTCAAGAGTTTCCAGGAGTCAGGCTGAGATTTTTTTTTTTTGTAACAATGTTACAGTTCATCATCTCCCTCTGCCCAATTCTACTTCTTTCACTTCTTTCAAAATGAAGTTCTTGGGAGCATATGCCAATAAACTACCTGCAAGCAAATCTTCATCTCAGACTTTGTTTCCTTGAGAGCCCAGTCTATGCCCCAGCACCAACCAAAATTTTGGCATATAGCAAATAATTTGATAAATATCTTTTGAATAAATAGATGAATGAATGAAAGAATAGAAGAGAATAGAACAGAATAGGATAAACTAGAATAGGATAATGTTTAAGAATTTGTGTACTAAAGTCAGGAAGATTTGTATTTGAATCACCACTCTGTCTCTTAATTCTTGTGACTCAGAATTATTTACTTAACAATTAAATTTCCTCATCCATGAAACAGATTATATTAGTACCTTTCTCAGAGAATGTTTGTTAGTAGTTAATTAGATAAAGCATATAAAACTTCCATCCTAGTGCCTGAAATATTTAAGTTCCTAATAGATGCTATAAAAATAATTATTATTGTTACTATTTTTTCAAGAGATGTAGTTAACTTCCTAAATTAAAAGTTCTTTCTTTCTGTAGCTTGGTTCAAGTCTATTACCAGGTCAGAATAAGAAGAAAATAAATGGGGATTCTTTTTTCCATTATCCCTAGGAAAATAAATTTGAGAGTGAAAGTAAGAAATATAAAAATAGTCATACTGGACACGAGTTAAATAAATTAAATAAAACTATAGTTACAGACTTCTAGATCAGAAAAAAAATGTAACATATCAATAAGTATTATAATGCTATTAGAGTGGTTAAAAGGGCAATTAGTCCCACCTCTGTTGCTAGGTTGTACTTAAGTCATTCAAAGTAGTTTGTCATCCAAATGAATCTAATAGATAAGTATAAAGAAATACTTCAAGATTTCTTACTGAAGTTTGTTCCAGTGTTTAATCACTTGGTACCATCAGATTCTCCTTCAAATAACCTTTAATCTATTTGTAGAATTTTAATCTATTTTATCCAGTTTTGGCTACTATACTAAGCAGGACAACTGATCTCTGTTTTTTGAGCCTCAACCTCTGTACTTTAATTAATCGAGTTATTTATTGAGCTTTATGCCAAGTATTGGACTGGGCTTGGTGACAAGTTCTAATTCATGGTCCTCCTTTCTGTTATCTGACCTCCTTGGAGTCTCCAAGTCCCTTTCATCTTTTCTAATAGTCTTTTTTTCATTTTTGTTGACCTCTTTTGAGTGAGCTCCAATTTCTCTACAATTCTTATAAATACTTCTGGAAAGGCTTGATTATTACCAAATATGGGGAAAAGATTACTGCTTATGATAAGCTTGTTATACTTCTATTAATATATTTCAGTATAATGTTAGCTTCTTAAGTGATTGCTTTATGCTGCTGAATCATTCGATTTGTGTTGTATGATGAATTTTAAGCCATTTGCCTCTCAGTACTTGAGCACACAAAGTCTTTTTTAAATCAGTTGAATTTGTTTTTTGTTCCTCTTTGTACAATCTTTTATTTAAACTTATTAAAATCAGTCCCACTTTTTAAAGTTGTTTTTCTACATATTCAAATTAAATGCTCATAATGCCTTTTTTTTTTTAAATGAGCAATTCTTCCTGTATCCTTCCTATATCATCCTCACTCAAGGAGTAAGAGAAGTACTCTAGGCTGTCAGTACAAGGACAAAGGTTTAGGACAGTAAAACATATCCACGTTGAGAGACTTGGTGAGAATCTAAGAAGCACATGATCTGGAACACAGGCTGGGGAACTTGGAACATGGATCAAGAAAAAGAAATTTTAGGACTCGTTTCCAAAGAAAGCAAGTGTATTATTGAGCACAGCCTGAGCAGTAAATATAGAGCCCAGAAGTCAAATAATGTCTCTTGAGGGCAGGACCTTAGAGCTAAACCAGTCTCAGGAGACGGGGTAAAGTAGATCCACGAAAAGAGTAGAACAAATCCCAAGATGAGAACAAATAGGTTAGATGATAAGAATGAGGAAGTGAAGAGAATAGGGCCAAACAGCATCTTGGCACAGATTCTTCCCCCTCCTCTTTCCCCAAATTTGAATTAACATATAGTTCTGTCTTTTTAAAACTTTTTTTTCAGATTCACAAGAGGAAATTCTTCTGAAAATAACTATCTAGTTTTTTTGTTTCATTTTGTTTTTTTGCAGACAGGGTATTTGGTATTAAAGAGTCTGTAAAGGATCTCTTAAAATATTTTAACTTTCTCTGCTTAAGAGCTATGCTTTACACCAGCACAGACACAATTTCAATTATCCCTGCATATGGTATTTTAAGGGTCATATTACAAAGAGAAAGACAATAGTAACTTATTATGATATCATCATTTTATTGGCTTGGGATGAGTGAGTGATGGTTCTCAATTTCGATTCATTAAATAGTTTTTATCCTAAGAATATCTGTGGTTTCATATGAGTTCCTCTTTTTATTTGTTTGATTTTTTTTAATACTTCACACTTATTCACTTGGATTAGAATATTGAAATCACACTACAAACCTAGAGAGGCTTGTTGGAAGGTAATTAAAAGCAAAACAGGATCAAAATATAAGATGTTCCTGTGTCTCTAGCAACTGAGGCCCCAACAATCAGTACTTGACTAATCTTGATTTGCAAAACCCACAATATTTTGCTAAGAAAAATAAAGGTAACTATTCCACCATCAAAGTTAAACCACACCTCTTTCTACTTCCTTCTAGAACATTGTTCTTAACAGTACTCTTTCTAGAAGTCTCATTTGGGTTACTGACCTTCTGCTTTCAATTTCTTCCACATTCTGTCCTTCTAAAAAATTAAATAAATCACTTTTTAACTTGGCCGCACTTCCATTTTAACTCTCCTTCCTCTTCTCCAGCAACTTTTTAAACAAATACCTGCCATTGTTAGATCAATCATGAAGAAATCATATTGTCATTCAAACCTCTATCTCTAATATAAAAAAGTTGGGCTAATGATTCTTAAATGTATTCTTGTAACAAAGTTCTATAACTCTAAAGATATGTTTTTAAAGAGCTATGATTTTACAGAATTAAAAGCTATACAAAAGATAATTTAGTTAAACTCCCTATTTTATGAAAAATTAATTATTGTTTAGGATATAGTATGTACTTGAATAATATTTTTTCTCATTGATTTATACTTTTCCAATTTATAACATCAATACATACACATGAATTAGTCATTTTTATGAAAGTGAAGTATAGTTCTATAAATATATATGGTATAACAATTCACTGTATTTTTTTTCTTGTGAATGTAATTTAAAACAATATTTTGAGAGCCAGAGAAACCCAACCATGTTCTTCAGGTTCTCAGTTAATTGAGCTGACACAAGCCCCTTTGGTCTGGTTCCAGGAGTTCTAGTGGCTCCATATCTTTCATGGCCTCAAAGAAGAATCTTCGTATGGTATATATGCCTCTAAAAATTACTGAAAAGAAAAGAGATAGAAACAAAAGTCTTTTTGGTATGCCTTATTAGTGTTTTTCATCTTCTGGTTTTTAAAAACAATTTGATATAGAGATATATTTTGCTCTCATTTATTTTAGATATAAAACTAATGTTTCTTCAAGATGCTTGAGAGCTTTATACATTCTATTATGTATATCTTATATAGGTTACCAAATTACATTTGTTGAAGAATACTGTGCCAATTAAATGAGGTAATGTATGTAAAGAACCTAGAGCATAAGAGAAATCAGTATAGGTCCTTTTCCAACCTGTAAGCTTATAGATGGGTAAATTAAAAATCAATCATCAGCATTTTTTTTTTTAACTTGCATTTCACCACCACATCCTTGTTCCCAAAAGTTTTCAAAAACAGTAAGTCCAAGATAATGCAAGGGCAGTGGTTTGCAAAATGTGGATTCTCAAATCAACATTATCAGAATACCTGGGCACTTAGAAATGCAGATTCTAGGGCCACATCCCAGACCCACTGAATCAGAAACTCCGGGGGCAGGATACCAGATGTCTGACTTTTAAGGAGCCCTTCAGGCGACACTGATACAGGCTGACATTAAGAACCACGAGCACAGGGACTTTCTCATTCTCTTTTGCTGGGCCTCCTTCCCTGGTCTAGGGGATAGGGACTGCATTCTTTACTAATTAGTATCTAGATAGAAATTTATGTCAGAGATTTAACATAATCAATCCCATATGATTCTTTTTCCAGACACAAACTGTATCCCAGCTATTCAGCACAGAATTGGAGAAATATTTCTTGGTTTAGATATTTTGTGCTTGCCAATGGCACTCTAATTTGACATCAGTACTATTTCTCTGCATCTTGCTTATAGTAAAAAGTGTTTGTCCAATTAGGTCTGCTTCAGTGGCTGATCCATAAATTCAGTGTGTTTTTGTTTTGTTTTATTTTGTTTATTTTTTTAAAGTTTGATTTCTTATCAGGTGAAGCTCCCAGAGTCTCTCCTTGCACTATGAATGTAAAACATAAACAATAAAACAGTAGAACAGGTTATTAAGAGTTGTTTTTAGTGACTACTCTGAGCTATTTTCAGGAATGCCCTATTAAAGCACTATTTATCATTCTCTGACAATATGTTTCCAGTATATTATTTATAAATGTTTGACTCTCATAGACTAGAAATAGCCTAGTAGATGATATAAGTATCATGATTTTGTACCAACCAGTTGGATCACCACCAATAATAACTAGCTTACACTCTTTCATTTTCATAGTATACTCTGCTTAGAATCACAATATCACAAAACCCTGTGGTAGACAAACAGGCTTTCTTAATATAGGTAGGGTTAGCTTGATTGTAAAAATTGCAGTGATACATCACCACACATTTGCTCTCTGGTTTTAAGAGTGAATTCATGCTTATTCACCTAAGTAACTTAATAACTTGACAATTTTTAGGTAAGCTGTTTAACATTATATACTTTTCTGCTATAAATGACAAGCACATATCTGATATTTTATTGAGTCTATATAATGAGGTCTACCTACATCCAGCTATTGTGGCTACAAATAATACTCAGTTGAGTCAATTAAGGAAAAATAGTTGTCTTAAGTATAACATCAAAATCTATTTTCCAATGTCTTAGCTTGGATGCCCTAGTATTTTTATTGCATTCTTTAAATGCTTGTGCAGAAGTTCCTGTCAACCATCTACTTAGGGTCTAGATGTTACTGTTGATGTTACAGTTTGTGAAACCAGCTTTTGAGCACTTAATTATGTTCCAGGCATTGCTTTTAGAGCTGAGGGGATGTTGTGGGGAAGCATTCCATGAGAGAGCTCAGAGGGGGCATGGGTTTGGCATTTTACCGGACACATACTTGAGTGAAAGTGGTTTGAAGTCTGAAAATACTAGAAAGGAATGATGCTGCATATGCCATGCCTGATGAGCTGCCAGAATATCAAGCACTTCTCTAATGAGGACTTTGCTCCCACATTGCTCTTGGAATTCAGACAGTTCTTCATTCACTGTATGGTCTGAGCCTCACCTTCACTTATGTTTGTTCTTCAAGCTTGGGGCTCCTGGCATTCACGTTTTCTTCCTTGATCTTTCTTCCCAGATAGCTTTGGCATCTTATATACACTCCATTTTTACTCCTGCACACAAAGACCATCTTATCTCCCTTTCTTTCACAGTGGCTCTCTTTGAACAGTAAGATGGATGCTGCTTATTCATTCTAACTTGAACCCCAATGTTATTAGCAGTAAAACTGCCTCCTTCACTCCCACTAGAGGGCAGTGAAAGCTCAGTCTTCCAAAAAACAATTGCTTCATATCCTGTAGATGGAGTCACAGGGCTTCCAGGTGGCTTCAACCCTAGAAAGGGATCCAGAAAAGGTGAGGAAGGTATTTAAGAGTAGGAAATAGGTGCAATATAAACTCACCCTCTGTATGGAGAAATACTTTATTTCTAAGATCAAGACAATGGTCTTTTCTAACTGCAATGCCCTGTGTATGAACAAAGGATGCTATCAATGGCTTGAGTGTACTATCAAAGGGGTTCTGATTACAGTAGCAACCTCTTGTCTGCAGGGGATATGTTTCAAGACCCTTGGTGGATGCCTGAAAGCACAGATAGTACCTAACCTTATATACAGTATGTTTTTTCCTATATGTACATATATACCTATAATAAAGTTTAAATCCTAAATTAGATACATTAAGAGATTAATAATAACAACTAATAATAAAATAGACCAGTTATAATAATATGCCATAATCAAAGTTATGTGTATGTGGTTTCTTTCTCTCTCTCAAAATAATATCTCATTGTACTGTACTCACCCTTCTTGTGATGATGTGTTGACTGTAGGTAACTGAAACTGCAGAAAGCAAACCGTGGATAAGGGGAGACTACTATATATGAAAACTCGAGCCAGTGTGCTACATTAGCTGAAGCACCTTCTCTGACTACACTGACTTAAAAAAAGAAAAATTACCTCTATTACAGCACCAGTTGCCTGAGTTGTCATGTATGTAACAAGTGGTGGTCCCTCGACTGTAGGTTGGCCAAGCAACAATGACCCCTGTGGCCTGACTTCAAAACATGGACTCAGGTCTGCCCAATTCTTGCTTCTATAAACTTAAATTTGGAATAAGAGACATGTAAAATACTTTCTAGTTAGCAGTAGGATTTTAAGGTGAAAAGTTATGATATGATGAAAAGGCCCAAAGAAGCCATATGTAAATCAAAGCTATAAGGGAGCACAAAATAATGAAAAAGCTAACATGGTATAGAGAAGCAGATATCACCTGAGAGAGGAGAAAATAGGTGATCTCCATAATAAGTTTTTAAATGGATTTCCACTTTAGTATGTGCGTGTCTTTATGTAACAGGATATGTACTTTCAATCGGTTTTAATTTGTAAAAACTCAACTTATTTTTTGTATATTTCAAATAGTCATTTGACCCTTTTTGGATCATTCCCTACCAGATTCTTCTTGTTCCTAACAGTATTTGAACACTTATCAGTGTTCTGATAGTGCCAAAGGCCTTCCTTCAATAATTAGAGTTAAAACCTTTTGAAGACTTATATGTCACTGCTGTCAATAAAACTACTTTTCTAGCACTATGCTGATGGCCCTTGCCAAGTGACCTTTTACTTGAAGTCTGAAGATACTTTTTACCACGGAGATAAAGGATTTGATCGACCTATCTTAAGATGATCCTCTTAACTGGTGATTCCCACACTGGGAATCTCTTAATTCCTTTTCATCTTTGCTTCTGGATCCTGGAATGGGCTTCTCTTTAAGACTGGCTTGCTCTGAGAAGTCCATCAGCAATCTAACTCTATCTTCTCAGACCTTTCATGAGCTGGCCAAGAGTTTTAAAGACTTTCATTTCACCCCACTTATTTTCATAGGACCAGAGATTGGCTCACCTGTTGATGTAGATGTAAGATTAAAACCACACCACTACTTCTTTAACTTTGAATACACTAGCTAAATTCAGGATGAACAGTCTCTTAGGTATTCTTTTTACTTGTCATTTGTGCCCTTCAATCACTTTGTTCTCCACTGTGGAGAAATTGTAGATAGTATCCAGTCATATGTCATGATTTCTCTATACCCTTTGTCCTACAAAGGTCAGATGCATGGAATTCGATCTTCGTCATCCAATAGAGGTCCTAAACTAAAATATTATTGCAGTTCATGACTCAGGTCTGTTTCTTGACCCATGATCATATGATCTCTGATTTATAGGGTTCTATCCACTGAACACTAAGATTGAGTCATAGTCTGTCTATTTGGCTCTTTTCATTTTTTTGCCCGCAGATTTACCCTGCTATATCAGTGATTTGAGATGAAGAGTGTGCCATTGTAAAAATATGAAGAATCACATGTGGAGATAAAGAATAGTTTACCTGATAATCAAAACCTCAGTGAAGGAGTAAATGGAAACAAGACCAGTAATTTGAAATAAATTAATTTGAATTTAGAGAAGCAAATTTCCTTAGACCATCTGCACATTTACAGTACAAGATTTCCTTCTTTAGCAACAGATTATTTGATAAGAATGCTACCTGTACTATTTTAATAGCTTTCTTACTGATTTTCCTGCGTCCATGTTCTTGTCCCATAATCTATTTCTCATCAATATATTCCATTCCCCACCAAAACACAGAGGCAATCAAGTCAGTTTCCTTTTCAGAAACATGCAGTTTTTTTCCTTTGTCAAGCAATGTCATCACATGCATACAAAGTCATTGTAAGCATTTTGATTAATCCGACCCTCTAGACTCTGCCCAGCAGGTCTCTTTAAAATGCAGCCTCACCAAGATCACCATACACTACAAGCTTAAGCTAACACTTTAGCCATTTCCAGTGAGTAATGAAGTTAAAGCCCATGCAAAGGTATCCACAACCTGAGCTACCTGAGGGTCTCATCATGCAGAAGTTTTTCCATGTCTGTTTTTCATGATGATCTTTTGTCTGGGATATTCTTTGCTTTCTTTGTGGATAATTTTTTCTTATTCCTCAGACCAGGAAGAACCCACCCTGTGTGTTTTCTTTAATCATCACTATGTTGTGGCAAAATGATGCGTGTATCTATCTCCCAAAGAGCTAAAGTTTCTTATCATTCTTCATGTCCCCAGTAGACAGAGCTTTATATTTAGCATATTACATGCTTCATTGAAGGGCATGTGCTGGTGAAAGAGAGGAAGACAGTGTTCAGCTGTCAATTCTTTCAGGGGTTAACTTAGCAGTGGAAAACTACTTTGACCAATTTTCCTCATTTAATGAATATTCAACAAAAGGGAATAAAGGCTTAACCATCTTGCTTCAGCTGGGGACAACTCTAAAGGCCCATTAGCTTTAGAGCTTCCTGTAAGATTGTCCAAGGCTGTCATTGTTGGGCATGCAGCGCTTCTCAGCTTTTCTTTTAACCCAGTCCCTCTTCCTTGCCCTTCCTTCCCCAAGTGTTGCTATCAAGGCACTACCTAGTGATCTGTATTAAACACTCCATCTCAGAATCTCCTTACTTGGGAAACTCAACCTATAACAATTGGTAATGGGAGTGATCCAGGGAAGCAGGAGGTACTTAGGGGTTTGGAAACTGGATCATTCACCACTCAGCTAGCAATGAAAACCCAATACTGGTATTTTGGGAGTATGATAGCCTCTGGCACAAAGTTGTAGTCTACGTGTTAAGACTTCCACCTATGTGATTTGGAGTGTTGTATTAGTATAGTGGTGAAAGAGAATGCATTAGCATTGTATCACTAGTTTGAGAAAATAGTTCCTTATAAGGTCAATCGAATTGAGTGTCTCTTGCTAAGCTTAATTGACAGTCTAGAAAATGGTAAGAACAAGCTCAGAGTGATTAGTCATCAATCAAAAGCTAATAAAATTCAGAGGGCCTCTTTGGTAGCATACAAAGACATTCTCAATTCCTGTAGAAGGAGGGTAGAGAACACCAAGGACCAGACTAGAGACTTAATCAGTAGAATAACTAAGCCAGAAGAAAGTTTAAATTCCCAAATGGGGCAGGTCTATTATAAAGGTCAGGACCCTTGTTGTAGAAGAATGGAATTATAACATGTGGGTCGGGGATATTTGGATCGATAGCCTGACTAAATATTAAAACTAGATTCCCCTAATAGCTCTGAGCTTACAGAAATGACCCACCACTTATTATCAAAAGCTAGATCTCCTTTCTTCCTTGAAAACAATGCAGAAACTCTTCCACAAAAGACTTTTACAAATCCCTCCCTAGTTATACCCCCACCTCTCTCTTAACTACTGAGCCTATTACTAGTGTTACACAACAGAACAACCCAGCAAGGGACCTGTTGGGCCTGATAAAGCAGGAAGAAACTATATTCTAAAGAAGTTTTAAGACCTTGCAGGAATTATAGCATACATGTGGGACTGAATTTTTGGGGTGTTTGATCAAGGGAGCTGGAAGAGAAAGCTTGATAAGAGAGAGTTTATGATGTGTGATTTTCACATATTGACTTTCTGCCACAAAGAAGGAAGTACAATGCCTGTCAGGCTGCCAGTTTTGAGCTGCCGCTTGACTCAAGAGACATAGTATTACAGACATTAGTGATGGGAAAAGATACCGTGGCAAGTGTGGCAAGTCCCTATGGGAGCATCTCAACACAGACCTCTTGGCTTCTGAAGCAGAGTCATACCATCTACTCTGGACTTACCATTCTCTCTGGATAGATACATCTTCCCCAGTTATTCACATGACCCCCTCCCTTGGTTCACTTGAGTCTCCGCTTAAAAGTCATTTTCTCAGAGACTCTTTCTCTGACCACCCAACTTGAAATTCCTCCTCTGCAATATACCTATTCTTCTTTCTTTCTTATTCTATTTATTCATAGAACTTGTCATAATGTAATAGTATGTTTTGATACTTTGTATATTTTCAATTTTCCTGACCAGAATATAAACTCCATGAGGGCAAGAGTTTTATTTAGTTTAATGTTGTTGTATTTCAAAATGCCTAGAAAAGCATTTGGCAACATTACATGGGTTCACTAAGTATTTGTTAAATAAATAAGTTAGTCAGAAATGGGCAGGTGATCCGACTGTGGTTTATGACATATGAGTGGAAGTATGTTAAGTGTCTTTTGAGAAAGAATTATCATTGCTGAGATAGACACAGAGGAAGAGACAAGACTCTCTCTTCTTCCTTTGGACGTGTTTATGTTGAAAATGGATCCGCGAAGTCATCTTTGATTTGGCCGAAAGAGGAAACTTATGCAAAGATCGAATAATATGGAGAGATGGAAATAACTGGGTCTTTGATATCACTGAGCTATCAGTCTGAGCCTTCCCTACTAGGGGCATATAATCGTGAAAAGGAGTAAATGCCTAACTGATTATGTCAGTGTTCTTAAGAATATAATTTCAGTCATGATTTTCTTCTTCACAGCCAAGAGCAATCTGGCTGATGCACATACCATTTCTAGCCCTTCTTACTACACCATTCCATATACCTCATTTTTAGAGACGTCAAAACTCTAGATGTTCAGCTGTTCATCTGTGCTTTTGCTCAGGTATGTCCTCAGTCTCTTGCTTCTACATATGTAAAATTTTACTCTATCTTAACACTTCTTCTTATGTGGTCCTGTTGAGAAGTTTCTGTCCCTGTCATGCCTCCCTGACACCTTCCTGCTGAATTACAATCCCTCTTTCTGCTATAGTCTCACAACTCATTGCTCTTCTAAGAGTTAATCAATGCTACTATAAAAAAATATAAAGCTATTAAAAAAAACAAATCTAAAATAAACATTATTCTTATTTTTTATTGTGAAATAAAGAACATTAAGAAAATATTTTAACAAGTACAACTTTGAAGTGAAACGTGTAATTTTATCATCTTCAAAATTTTGTAGATTATAAAATTGGAGCTGGGAAAAACTTTTCTCTAGAATTTATGAAATAATGCTTTAGATTGGGTTTCTCACTTTTCTTGGGATATTTCTGCTTTCACACAAATCGTTGTTCAAGAAAAATGACTGTGTCTAGAAAGGAAAGGGAGGTGAGTCATTCTTTCCATCCTTGCACAGAATAAATAAGTCACTAAATTTAGCATCTTCATTTGATTTTTGCAAAGCATTGACTTTCTTAGATTTTTTTTAATATTTACATTTGAAAACAAAGCCAAATAACCAATTATTTTAACAGATATTCACTTCGTTTGTTACATTATTTAAAAGAATAAAAAATTTCTCTTTTTAATTGTATTTAATTATTTTGTATTTCTTCTATATGGATATATTCTTAATAACGTTTACTAAAACCAAATATTTTGAACACATTTTTGTATTCTAAGTTTGTTAAAGTAAGAGAAAACTCAATGATGTGAGAATACACATTGGTGAGTCAGAAATCTGAAGGTCAGACTTTCTGTTTTGTTTTTTTTTTAAATTACCTCAGATGAATGATTTCATCCTCTGTTTAACTTGTGTAAAACATGGTCATTTGATTTGTCTTTTATCAGATATCTTCATCCAATGACTCATTTTAAACTTAGAAAGACACTTCCAGCTTCTATAGAAGAAAATTAAATGTGTGTCTATGTGTGTGTAAAAGATACCAATTATTTCTTTAAGCATTTTACGATCTGAGTGAATAAATAATGTGATGCAGTCAATTCTCATTCATGAGTGGTATTTACAAAATCATAGAAAACCATAAAGATCTCTTTAAGGCAGGTTATCAGGAAAGATTTTATAGAGGGGGTGTGTTTTAAACTTTGACGTTGATGTTTTTGAAGGGATTAAGAACATAGATTATTGAGTAAGACCACTCTGTTTAAACTTCAGCCTACTTGGAATGAATACTTATTTGTCTGTAGATATAACAATAGCTATTTTATAGGACTGATGGTAGATTTAAAGAATTTAATATATGGAAAGTCTTAGAACAGTCAGGTTGTATGAGCTTAAAAATGTTAACTATCATTTTAGTGGGTGATGAGATATGGTAAGCTTCCCAAGTAAGGGAAATCGCAGGAGCAAATATCTTCAGAAGGACTCAGTTGACTAATCGTGTTAGTTTCCTAGGGCTGCCAAAACTCATCAACAGAAACTGGATGGCTTAAAATAAGAGTCATTTATTCTCTTTCAGCTCTGGAGCCCATAAGTCTGAAATCAAGGTGTTAGCCAGGACACAGTTCCTCAGAAGACTTTGGGGAGAATTCTTCCTTACTTCTTTCAGCCTCTGGTGGCTCCTGGTGTTTCTTGGCTTGGATAACTCCAATTTCTGCCTTCATCTTCACATGACATTCTCTTCTGTATCTTCTTTCCTTCTCTACTCTTGTGAGGATAGATGTCATTAGATTTAGAACCCACCCTACTCTAGGATTCCCTTATCTTGAGAGTCTTAACTTAATTACATCTGCAAAGACTCCTTTATCAATTAGGGTCACATTTCTATGTTTCAAATAGACATATCTTTAAGGGGACCATGCCTCAAGTTAATGCACCTGTCTATAGAAATTTAAAAGTATTTAAAGGGGAGCTTTAGAATATAGATAAAAAATAAAAAATAAAAAAGTGGCATTCAATACCTGGGCACAGGTTAGCAATTTATTTTATCAACATTGGCAAGCATTGAAAATGTGAGTGACAAGATGAAAGCTATGATTTAGAAAGATTAATTTGGTGGCAGAGTCCAGAATTTGCTGAATGAGAAGAAACTGGAGACAAAAATTAGTTAAGAGATATGTGTGAGAAACTCCCAGTGAAGTTAAGACTTGGTCTAGGGTCATGCTGCTAGAAATTAAAAAATATATATTTTAATACAAACATTTAAAGAACTTGACCAAAAATTGTTTGGGAGTGGTTAAATATATGGGACAAGTTAAGGGATTCTTTCAGATTTTAAGCATTAGTTACTCAGAAAATTCTAGTAGCATTTTCAAAAATAAAACTAAGTCCAGATACAGAGCTATTGTGAGGATAAGGTGATTAAATGTTTGTGAGGCATATTGAATTTGTGTTGGGTATTCAGGACTATATCCTAACAAAGAATAAGAACTATAGATATAGATTTGAGAGTCCTTTTTATGATTATGATTTTTAAAACAATGTTCCTGAGAGAGTTTATAACCAAAGGCTTTGGTACTCTGTTCAGAGATAGTCCTTTAAATGACATATACAGTAATGTTGTTGGGAATTTGGCTAACAAAAGAAGGAAACTATAATTTAACTCTTATTCAACCATTTTGCCAAAACCCATTCATATAAGATAAAATATATATAAAACAACTTGTCTTCCTTTTCATCTTTATTAGGAAAATAATTCTGCTTTATTTCAATTGGCTTTGTTTCTGAGCTGTAATTACTTCAGTGACTATGGTATCTGATCATCTCAGAAAAAGCATTCTATCAACATTTTGGGTCATTTTAATTTATCATCTTGCCATAGGTCAAAAATTACCCCCTAATTTTTTTTCTGTTCTCTTTGTCAACACACTTGCTTTTTGTTTCTTGTAGACTGAAAATATTGATTTGCCATACTCATATGACAGCTGATACTAACTTTAAAAACTCTTTTAGTATTAATAGCATGGGTCCATGCTTTGCCAATAGAGTAATAACTTCTAATAAAGAAAATCTACTCTCCTATCTACTTGTTGTCAAGAGCTGTATCATAACCTATAGAAAGAAAAGACAAATAAATAATCAATAACAAATAAATAATACATTACTATTAAAGTAATGTCAATGTTGTATCAAAAGAAAGAAAAGGAAAGTTATGAGAAGTTTGACAAAAAGTTAGATTCAGGGAAATTTGTAAGAACACTTAAACTTATCAGCAGGCGTACATTCAGAAAGGGCTGTCTCCAAGTTAGTGTTTCTCAAAGTATGATTCTGGGGCTGCCACTACCAAAATCAGCTTAGGAGCTTGATAAAAAACAGATATCTGGACCTAAGGGTCAGTTGGTTGGTTTCGCAGGTAAAGCTCACAAAACCTTTTTTTTTTTTTTTTTTTTTTTGAGGGTGACTACAACCTGAAACCTGAAAAAGATTCCTGCTTCCCATCAGGCTGAGCTTCTTCTCGGTAGAGAATCCCCTGGGAGCAGGAAATGCTGAAACTGCTCTGCCTATTTCAGGCCACTGCTGGCTATTGGCTAGCCAGGGTTTTTAATTTTTTTACATGACCAGATGTTTCTTTTACCCATCCATCTTATCCAAATGTATTCAGAGTTCACACCAACAGTTGTATCAGTGAGAAAAAAAATAAAAATCATTAGTATATAGATTTTAGGACACATATTATTAATGTATAAATCCTTGTTTTGATACTAGGACCTTGGACAATTTATATATTTTTTTGTATGGCAGTTTTCTATAAACATTTTTTTAAATGTTGTAATAAAATTTACTTCATAGAGTTGCTGTAAGAGGTAAATTAGCTATTACATGTAAAGTGCTTAAGAAAATGATTCACATTAGAGTTTCTGACCTCTACCCATTGATTCAGTGTTGTGGTGACCATATTAAGAGTCTTGGACAGGATATTAATATCTCAAAAAAGCCTAAATTAAAGGTATTTTCTTAGAATATATTCCAGCTACACTAAACAGGGCTGAAGAAAGACAAAAATTTGTTTATTTTTAGCTGGTTGTGATGTATCCAAGTGACTATTTTGAGACATCTGTGAGATACATTGTCTGATGTTTGGAGGAGACCTTGAGCAGACATAGAAATTAGTTATTTTAAGCATATAGAGGGAAAAGGAAACCATTTATGTAGATGAAATCACCTATGGAGATAGCATACAATTAGGTTGTACCTTAAGTGTCCTGGGAAACAGATTCTGAGGTAGGAATTAACATATAGGCAGTTTAATGGAGAGTGTTTTTAGAATAAAAACTATAAAACTGTCAGGATTAGGCAGTGGGAGAAGTTAGACTAGGATAAAAGGGCTTGGGTGACACCACAGGGAAGCTGAAACTAGAACAGAATTTTAGAGTTGTTTAAGTTAAGGAAGGGTTTCAGGCTTTCACCAGCCATTACATTTCAGCATTGACCAGCCATTGAATGAAAAAGCTCTTCCAACAGATTGGGAAGCTCTGCCAACATTCCCAGCATCTGGGAGATTGGGTCCTTCTATGTTAGATTTAAGAAGCAAGTGACAGTATCCACCACAAGTCAAAGAAAAAAGTATTAAGACCTTGAAGATCTCGACTTTTAAAAGTCTAGGCAGTAAGGATAAGATTAAAAAAAAATAGAAGAAAAAGAGAGGACAGATAAGTAGAAAGATAAATGATCAGTTGAGTAGGAGATACTAAGAATCAGCCACTTGTGTGAGGAGCCATATTTCCTTTTGTTGGAGAATGGCATTAAATACCAAGATCTCTGCTAGGTGTTCTCATTTGTCACAGTGTCATCTCTTTTAGGTACTTTGAGCTGACAAAGAACATGTATGTGTTTATATCAACATGTACAAATATACATAAGTATTTTAATATGTAACCATCTGTATTTAAACTATTAAGCTAAATATATTAAGCTAAACATGAGTTCTTACTGATATTTCCAATGTTATTCTATCACCACAGGAGTCATTCTAGCTAGTTCTCTTTGCTTACCTATATGTTCCCACTCCAATAGTGAGAAATGTGGCTCTTATCATCCATTATCCATTTATTTAATTGTTTAACTTTGGTATATGTGGACAGTTTTGCACTGCCTAAGGATGTTTCAATCAATTACTCCATATACAATGGTGGTAAGCAAAGATTACCACCATATAGGTAAGCAAAGATTATAATGGAGCTGAAAATTTCTTATCATCTAGTAATATTATAGCCATTGAAAAATCATAGGGCAACAGATTATTCACAAGTTTGTGGTAATGCTGATGTAAAACAAATCTATTGTGCTGTCAGTCATATAAAAGTATAGCATATACAATTATGTACAGTACATGATATTTGATAATGATAATAAATGACTATGTTACTGGTTTATGAATTTACTATACTATACATTTAATCATTATGTTAGAGTGTGCTCTTTCTACTTATAAAAAAATTCTGTAAAACAATATGCCACGTTATGGTTGCAACAGTCACATACATCTTGTGTTTACTGCATCTCTTAATTGTATCATTTTCCCTTGTGTCTGATTTTATTTTGTGTTGTTTTATACAGTAACATGCTGTACAAGCATGTAGCCTAGGAGCAATAGGCTATACCATATAACCTAAGTGTACAATAGACTATACCATCTAAGTTTGTGTAAATCCAATCTATAATGTTCATACAATGACAAAATGGCCTAACAAGGCATTTCTTAGAAGGTATCTCCATTGTTAAGTGGCACATGCCTGTATAGCAGTATCAGAATTATTAACTTGTACCCGCATTTTCTTAGCAAGCTTCTCAGGCACTTTTTGTACACATCAAAGCGATATGATGGGTTAACCAATTTGAATAAATAATTTCTGAATTTAATAATAAACACTTTTATCTTCATTTATAAGATTCAAAAATGTGTATTACAAGGATCATAATTTTACATTTTTTACATTTTAAATATTTAATACTAAGTATTAAATTAAATGTAGCTTATATTAACTTTAATTTTGAGACTAATCAGTAATAAAAGGAAAGTAAATAGTCATAGCGACAATCACAATGATATTTTTCTGTATTTCATCTCTTGTTAAAGTAATAGATTTCTCATTTTGATGTAATTAGGTGATATTTTCCACCTCTGCTGACTCTACTTATTAATAGAAGTCAATATAATTCATTAGGAAGTATAAAAATGTAAGCAACTCACTGCCTAAGAGAAGAAATATTTGAGTCAAGCTTTAGGATGTATCTAGCAGTGACCCACATAAAGTAGCTTAAGGGGTAAAAAAGATAGAGGTGGTTTAGATTAGGTCTGTTTCACAAAACCCCAATAGAGGAAATCAGGCAGGACCCAGATATATGCTGAAATAAGGGACTGCCATGGCATCTTGACTTTTGTTTTCACATATCTGTTCTTCTCTGGGCATTGTCTTTATTTTTTCCTCGGGTTTCTGGTTCATGTGTCTGATAAAAGATGGTTATTTTATGCTTCTTGAACTTGTGCTTGACTGGTTCAGCTACCCAAAATAATAGTCTTTTCCATGTGCACATTCTCATTCAGAGACTGAGAGAGGCCCCTGGTTTAATCAATCAAGGCTATAAGCAAAAGGGATGCACTGATGTCAATGGCTGCCAAGGTTGATCACTGCAGAGGGGCCAAAGTAAAGAAATGATCATTGTGACTGGGCAGTATTTCCAAAAGCATTTGCTACACAGCTTAATAAGACATTGAATTTGAAGTTCTGTTCATCAAAAAGTAGTACTTCTGTCTAGGTCAAAATGTTGGCTGATTTCTACTTTTAAAAGTTAATAGGTCTATTGCCTGAATCATTTCTCTGATATATTATTTTGTCCAATATCTTTTTTGTTTAATTCCTGTAACATTACATTTATTCATTCTTGATTAGTCATATCCAGGTTTACCCTCTCCACATTCACTGAATTGCTACTTTCAAATATCTATCTGGGAATGAGAATTGTTCCTCTCAGAGTTCACAGAGACTGAAAAAATCACCCAGTGTTATGATTTCTCATAATACGCTTTATCCCAAAGGATAAACATCCCAGCCTTCCCATGCTTCTCAAACTCACATTTTCTACTCCTGGATCATTTACCGATCATGAAATAGCCATTGTTTTAATACCTTAGAGATCTAGAGAGCTTAGCTAAACTCAGTGAATACTGAAAAATGAAATAAAGGTCAACACAGACACAGCACAGTACCTATGCAAATACACCTTTAGAATTACTTTTATCACTTGAGGCCATGTTTTGTAATTGAATCCTTCAAGTGAGAATAGAATTAGCCTGAGTGATTTACAAGTTAAGTGTACACTTCAGGAGTTCATAAAATGTGAGGAACACATATACTTTTCCACAAGATGATGAAAATAAAACTATGTTGTTTTGTCTCTTTGAAAGATAATGAAAACTTACCTTTCTATCTCCCACTTGACTTAAAAAAAAAAGAGTACTGTAGAAGTTATATAATGTGTTCTTAAATGCCTAAAAAAAGATCTCACTTTTCATCACCTTTCCTTTCTTTAATTTCCAGAGTTTACCCAGTTCTAAATCAAGTAAGATGACATACTTACCAGTGAACAGAATTGTATTGTTAAACCACAAAGGCCCAGTTTCTTGATGTCAGACACACAGTGCACATAGTAATAATTCACAAAGAGCATGTTGGCTCTAAGAATTTTTATCATTGAGACTTTTCATGTCACTA
Source organism: Eidolon dupreanum (assembly GCA_028627145.1). NCBI lineage: Eukaryota > Metazoa > Chordata > Mammalia > Chiroptera > Pteropodidae > Eidolon > Eidolon dupreanum. Next base: position 71,349,639 of record CM053503.1, on the reverse strand, counting down.
ACATTCCTTTTGAGCCCTTGGATACCATCAAGACTCATCCATTTGCTGTTAAGTTAATTTACTAATTTCAAAATTCATTCTTAAGGACAGGATTCCCTAAGGATGATGCTCTCTCAAAATTAGCACTAGGCTAATTTATAAAAATATGGTCATCAAAAGTAAAGCAACTTAAAATTAACTAGAAGCTTTCTATAAAAGGAAAGAGAAAGAGAGGCAGTTAGACAATTTTTCTTCTGAAATAACAGGAGTTCAAAATCTGTACAGCTGCACACAGAATGTATTACTTGTATTTATTTTTAAGTCTGAGTAAAGTGAATCAGGTGGATGGACAGTTTTGGTGGCAGCAAATACAGAGAGGCCTTAAGACAGCAAGTATATGCTAAATATAAGGTCTTAGGAGAACATAGTAATAATTACATATGGGCACCAGCCTTAAGAATGTTATAATACCAAAAGTAATGCCAATTTTTTAATTAATACTTGTTAATTTGAATATATTTTACAAAATATTTTTAATCTGAGAGCCAAAATGTTATGTATTCATTGGTATTGTCGACTATTACAAGAGAAAATTTTAAAGCAAAAATACTCACAAGAAGAAATAATGATAAAAATGTATTTCTAACTATATTTTTAGGGTCTCTGAGCATTGAACAAAAGAGAAGTGAAAAGTGGGGAAATCTCTATTTTAGGCATTTGTGAATACATTATGTAATTCCTGCAGCACTGAAATTTTTAAATTTGCATATAGTGTCACTTGCCAGAAGCAGATATATTATGCATAACCACAGATAGAAGCTGATAGCTGGGATTTTATCTTTAGTTTATCATTATTATTATGTATTAATTGGAATGGATCGGTACCTACCCACAGGCTTTCACGAGAAGAAGAAAAGGGCAATGTTAGTCAGTTTGCAGATCACAGCTCACCTTGGGATAAGGAGAACATCACAAACTATGGGAAATATCTGACATATATTCTTTAAAGTTAAATTGATTCTAGTTGATTAATTACACAGTGTTTAAAAAGAAAATCTGACACTCTAAGAAGCTAGTTAGGAATGAGGAATAGGTGTGAGTTCACCATCTTCTTGTACCAATTCTAGGATAATCCCCCTGAAAACCTACCAAAATGGAGAAAAAAGAGAAAATTGGCCTCGACATTTCAAAAATAAGCTCCCTCGCTCTGAATTTTTCAAGTCTTAGAATTGTTTGTATTAATGAAATTCACAAATTTCTTTTATTAAAGAATTGTTCACATTACAATATACATTTTATTTGTTTGTTTGTTTGTTTGTTTGTTTTGTTCCCATGATGGAGGACATGATTTTTTTTTTAATTAAGTTTATTGGGGTAATATTGGTTAATACAATTATGTAATTTTATTATAATCTGACAAGACATGATTCCTTTTTTTTAAAGACTGCTCTCTATCTCAGTTTTTATCTTCAAAGTGTTCATTATCTCTTATTCTTATATTAAAACAACCTCAGTATAATACTAAAGAGATTTAAGAACAAAAAAATTAAAAAGAAAGACACAAGTGAGAAAGGAGAATATATAACTCTTTTTTAGCTTCTATTTTTATAGTTACTTGAAGGAATTTTTTGAGGTCTGGTTTCTGACCTAAGTTCTATCACTTTCATTCACTCCAATGTTTAATTTCTTCACTCCACATCATTTAGATTCTAAATTCTATACTTTACAGTGTTCTTGCATGAAGATAATTTGACAAGGCAAAGAAACCTAGTTTATACTTTTGTCCTTTATAACCCTAGAAGAGTAGATGGTAGAAATATCAGTGGCTTTACAACCAACATTTTTGGCTGAGAAAGAATGATTAAATTATATGTGAATTACATGTTTGGAGATTGAACTTGCAACCTCCAATCTACCATAAATTAGTGTACAACCTCGATATTCTCATTGGAAAAAGAGAGGTAGATAATCTCAGGTTCCCCTTCTGAGTCATCATTCAGTCTTCGTGCATAAAAATCTGGTTGGCTTATAGAGAAACATTATTTGTGAGTTAATATTTGAAGAAAGAGCAATGTAATGAAAGTTTTAAATGCTTATTTTAAATCTTCTTGAGACTATTTTTCCCTTTGATTTCTAATTGTCTAAAATTCTTATTTTGATCCTGTTTTCATTAATTTTCTATTGATTCAGAAAACATTTATTTAGTACCTACTCTAGATCAAACATTGTACAAGGTACTGAAAATATGGAGATGAAAGGCAGTCTTCTCTAAATAAGGCTATAATTAAGGTGTAAAAATTAAGGCATCTTTTAGGATCTATTAAATCCAAAGTACTTAGGTACTTTAAATGTTATTTAATTCTCATAAAAATTTATAAATTATTATCCCACTTATAGAAGAGGAACTGAAACAACACCTAATATAGAGTAAAACCTACAAAAAATAGAAGAGAATGTATATCTTATACAATACCAGTGGAAAATAGTTTTATATTTTCTAAAAAATAAACGTTTTTGAAACAGTCATCTTTATTTTCTGTTCTTATGTTGAATTTAAACTTATAAAATTTACAAATTAAATTTAAACTTTTCAAGAAAGTCACTGAAAAATTGTTCTTACACTGAAACAGCTACATTTAAACAAATTATCTGAAAATAAATAAGTTCATTTTATTTACTCTCTCAATTGTTTCTGGAGAGACTTTTGCTTGGGGAGATGAGTAAGCTTTTACAATACAGTGAATAAATGTAAACTACTCAATTATATATTTAAAAACACAAAGGAAAATAGAATAGTGACTGCAAGCATAATTAGAATACAAGCTGTTTAGCCTTTGGTCTTGTGTTCTGACTGGCAAACTCTTAGTCATCCTAAAAGACTGATCTCAAATGCCTCTCCTATTCAACTGTCAACACATTTAATTATGAATCATATTGCTCTGTTAGATGCTGAAAATCAAGATGAAAATGTAAGGTCCTTAATATCAAGATGCTACTAATCTCTTATTAAAGAGACAGATACCAAAAAATAAATAAATAACTAAAATATAATGCAAATGTTGCTTAAGTTGTTCGTATCAGCCTGGGGGATAGAGATCACTTCCGATTGTTTAAATATGCAGATTTAATATTTTAAAAAAACTTAAAAATTATTGGGAGGTGTGGTAGATGTTACCTTTCAAAGAACTTCATCAGGTAGTTCCATTAGCAAAGAACTTACAGCTGTCAGCTTTTTAAGAGTCTATTTCATTTGTGAGCCTCTCACCCCTACCCCCATCCATGGTCATACAATTTCTAGGACAACCTCATCTGGAGACTGAGCCAAGAGTGGTTATAATGCTGAGGCATTTTAACCCAGTGTAGAAAACTTTAATAGTCAATAATCCCTCCAGAGCTCCCTTTTGGATTGGCTTAAACTTTCAAGTCTGCATCGCACAATTTGACTTCTTTCTTTCCCCTATACTGCTTCTTTCCTCTTCCTTGCAAACCCATGATAAACATCTTACGTCCTAAATATGATCTCAGTGTGTGATTCTGAAAAACCCCTCCCTGGGTAACAGGCATTGAGGATCCAAAGTCAGTGGAGCTGCCACGAAAGATCTCAGTGGGTAACACAAAAGCCTGATTTCCTGTCTTTATCCCCCCACTGAAACTATTCTGGCAAAGGTTTTTAATGACTTCCTTGTTGCTGAAACCAATGAGCTTCTTTTAGTCTTTAATTTAACTTGCAAAAATTTATATTGCTGACTTTTTCTTTTCTCAAACTGGGTGGTAATTAAGTGCATGGACTATAAATGTAGACTCGAATCCCAGCTCTACCTCCCAATTAACTATGAGATTTGGAGCACTTTACCCAGTCTCTCTGTATCTCAGTTTCTAGTCTGTAAAATGGTGGTAATCATTGCATCTACTTCCCAAGGCTGTTGTGATGATTCAATGTTCAGAATAATGTCTGTCACATAACAATCACTGTATATGTGCCTACCACTTTTACCCTGTTATACCATTTTATCTGTTTCTCCATGTACCTCTCTGTTTCTTCTAAACTTATTCCTTTTTCTTTCTGTGTCAATCACCACCTTAAATCTTTTTTTTTTTAATTTTAATTTTTCAGTTAGAGTTGACATTCAATATTATTTTACATTAGTTTCAGGTATACAGCATACTGGTTAGACATTTATATAATTTACAAAGTTACCACCTTAGATCTTGATGCTACCTCACCTTCACTCTTTTTTGTAGCCAATAATATTTGAAGAAGAAAATTGTGAAGCAATTATAATAATAAAAATTTAGAAAAATATTTTAATACAATTTTTCACTTTCCAATTTTTTGTTTGCTCACATGCAGATAACAAAACAAATATAGCAAAATTTCTGTGTAAAGATGAAAATGGTTTGTGCTTTTTTTTCTAATAGTTTTTAATTTCACCTGTGCAAAATATATATATAAAGGATTAGAGGAATGTAAATTGTAATGAGAAGAAAAAGTTATAAATATATTTAAAAGTAATATTTTCATGGGAACGCAACAAATATTAAAAGAAAAACTTACTAAATCCTTACAGGAAACATCACTTGCAAAATTCCATCATGTAACACAGGTAATTTCTGCAAAATCTTTCAATAAGTTATCAATTAACACATACTAAAATAATACATTTGAATATAAATTTGTTTTTAGAAAACCACTATCAGGTTCATCTTTGCACTTCAATGAAAAGCAGTGTTGTAAACATCCACTTCATGTGTCTTTGAACTTTATGTTGTTGACTCAAGCCTTGAAATTTATTTATTTCCCCCAAACGTGATAGTTTCCCTAAAGTTTTGCTTCAATGTATATGCAACACTAATGTTTTCACTATTACCCTGAAAACAATTTTATGACTTTATTTGCATATATTATTGCTCAGTTTACACTGGAGAGCTTTATCTTAATTTAATTTCTAAAATTCAGATGACTGTCATGATAATAAAGAAGCAAGGAGGGAGAATTATGGACAATCTCAGGGTTGCAGCTTGCAGTACTGCTCATTTTTTGATGCCTCTGATCTATGAAGTGGAGGAATGTAAAGACATTTAGAAATCAATTCTACTTTTTGTAGCTAAAAGCAGGTTGGTATTGCTAAAGGGATGCAGTGGCAGGAAGATAACAGCCTTTTCTCTTCTTTATCATCTTGGTAGAATCATTCTAGAACTAAATGTTTACTTCATTCTAAAAGCTTCATTCTAAAATTAATTAATTAATTTTAATTAATTCTACATACATACACTTAACATTTGATTTATTAATGAATATAGCACATTACATTCCAAGTTGGAATTTATATCTCTCTTGTTTGAGTGCATAAGACTGAAAACAATTTTTGAGTGTGCTATCAATTGTTTTACTTACATTTATACCTCTCTCAATGAAAAGAGTCTTTTAGAAAGAGCCTTAGTCCATCAACAGAACAAAAATCACAGAGGTTGTGATAAAAAATGCAAAGTGAAGTGGAGGGAAATTATTTGATAAATTCATTCCCCTTAGTATACTATTTATTCACAAAGCAGTAATTAGCCTGAATTCTTTTCACCTGACCTTTCTTCTCCCTACTCTCATCCTTGCACTACATTATCTATTGCTATACTCATTCTTCTTGCATAATAATAATGCATTGTCATGTATCAAACTCTTAAAATGTAATAAAACCTGTGCAAAAGCACTTTGCATATTTTGTGCCTTCTAATTCTTTGAATAACCCTTGAGTTAGGTAGTATTCTACAATTAAGAAAATAGCTTCAAAGACTGAAGTATCTGAATTAAGGGCACAAAGGTATTAAATAGCAGGGCTAGAATTCATCTGAGGTAGGTCCGTTTGCTACATCTCTCATGGGGTTAACCACCAATCAATAAGTCATCCTGGAGACTCAAGACTCAAAGGACTTATAAAGTTAAATAAATATCCAACTTAAAATTTTGCAACCTAAAAGACCACATAGTTTTTTTTTTTTTTTTTTTTTTTTTTTAACCAAAGCATTTTTGTACATCAATATGGTCATGGTTAATTATAGCCAAAATTGTGTCCATGATATTAATGATTTTGCTAAATATTTTTAACTACTAAAACAATTTCTCATTGTATGATTATATAGACAGCAAGAAACATCTTTGAAAGATTTATTAGTTAGCTTTGGGATGCAGTGCATTTTCTCCCTTTCAATCTTCTCTCTCCAAATTTCATTATATTGATAAAATACATAATAAAATTTATACTGAGAAAAAACTCAGTTGTTTCAGATGTGGTCAAGATTCTTATTTATGTGTGTATTCAAATATGTATATGTATTTGAATATGTATATGTACTTACATATGTATTTCATGCATATAAATAATGTATATATTATTGACCTATCTATTGCATATATGTGTATATATTTTCTTTAAGAAACATTTCTGAAATCAAAAGAACATTAAATATTATAAAAATAAGAAAAAATAGAAAATCAATACTCTTGAGCACAGTCCTAGACTATGGAAAATCAATTCTAAAAAAATAAAAAAATGGATGCTATTGCCATGAATTTAACATAACTTGATTCTAACTGCAGATGTCAAGTGATATTTGTTTTTAGAGTGAAGCAGAATAATTATCATAACTCCTTAAAGTATGTAAAAGTATTAATGTAAAAGATTTTATATTTTATATTTAACTTGGTATATCTCATGGTCTTCTCACTATAATTATCAATCTGGATAGTCTTAAAAAAGAAAAGATAAAAAATGTTTAGATCTTAGCACCTCGGAGTAAATTACTGAAAAGTGATTTGTTTTTCTTCTTTGTTTTAATAAAGAAATTTTGTACCCTATGAAACTTTCATGTAAACAGGGAAAAATGACTCCTTCTTCTATTTCTATCTCCCTCCCTTTATTCCTTTCAATAATTCGAACTTGGTCATTGTGAGCCAACATTGCCCAGTCACTGACATGGTTTTTGTAGCTGGACTTTGTGGCATAAATAAAAGCACATGTGATCTCTAATTGCCCACTCCACCTCAATATCACTGATTCTAGAGCTCTGGGATCATCTTCTAGTTGGAAGCTTAATTGATTAAATACTGCTTTCATTTATTATATAACCATAGATTACTTCTGCTATAGCATAGTTGTTGGTTTAGTTTGGTTTTATTTTTAAGACAAATGAAAGGAGAGGTTAAAACTAAATGCTGATGATTCATTTTGTGACATTTGAGTATGAACTTATGAAAATGAGTTCATGGAGCCTCTCATTAGTGCTAAGGGAGCTGTGGCATCCTTTCTCTTAAGAACCAGTGTTTGTTATGGCCAAGATGGTTGTAGATGATATAAAATGTGGTCTTTGTAATACATTTAATGTTGGGAGGTCCAGAAAAATCAGGAAGCTTTGCTAAGAGGAAGGCAATGTAGGCGGTGACTACACTTCCTTTTGGTCTGAAACCTCAGTCATTTCTGTACATTTTAAAACATTAAAACAATTGGCAGTCTGTTTTGAAGAAAATGCCAGAGCTCCAGTAAGAGGAGGCTTGCTGAAAGAATTAAGGTACAATAGAGAGATATGTGGCGGCTCTTGCAGAACTTTATGCTATGACTCATCTGCAACCTTTAGCAAAATTTAATGTGGCAAAAGTACTGCATTATTATGATGTACCATGTGGTATCCAGATTTGTCAGCTTCACTTGACATATCTTTTATTGAGGGGTACAAGAAGAAACCCTATATTGGCTGAGGAAAATTTTTCTACTTACATCCCACACGAAGATTTAAAAATATACTCCTAGAATTTAGCATTTACAGGAACATGTTTCACTTTAGTAGTCTGAAAGAAGATAGCTTTTTTAGCCTTTGAGTGTAAGAATCTATAACTCTAATACATCACCACTAGAGGGCCAAAGGACATCTTAACTTGGTAAGTGGTGATGGTAGGGGAACAGTGAACAAACGCCTGAGTTTCTTTGCATCTTTATCTTTTTACGGTGTTGACTGGTTTGTTATTAAAAATTTTTTCCCTGGCCATTTTGTTTATTGTTTTGCAGTTTCTTAAAACATCATGATCATTTTTTAATGCACTAAGTCAGATCCAAATTAGAATCTTTTCTTCCACAAAGAATAAATTATTTCACTAGAAGACTATTTCAATCCAAGCCCCATAATTTTCCCATGTAGTTATTTAAATTATTTCACAACATAGTTGTTATAATGGCACTTGATGTGTTAAGTTGAGCAGGAAAAATGTAAAAACCTGCTCAGTGTAACAGGTGCTTAGAGAAAGGTGTCATGTTCCTTTCATTGTAAGAAATGGAGTCATTTCCATGGGCTAACCTAATGGATGAGAATGCCTTGTAATTAAGTTCTTTTGGCATGAACAGAGCTTAAAATTTACAGGGACAAATATAAATACAAGCAAAATGTTTACTTAAAGCAATCAATAGCAAATGTCCCTATGCATTTATTACTATACTAATTCTAGGTAATATAGTCTACTTTGAAAACATAAATAATGGCATTTTCACTTTCATGGACTAATTTATATTAATAATACTGTATAGAGATGAGATGAATGATGGATAATTTTCTAATATAAACTTTGCAATTAAAATCAGTGTTTTTAATATTATAAAATAATATTCATCATTCTTAAGTGTAATAAATATGCCAGAAATGACCCTGAGATAAAAGAACCAGATTACTTTCTGGGTCATGTCAAATTTTCTTGGTTTGATTTTTAACTGAACACCTGGGTAATGTGAAGTAATAATTACTTGACAATCTGATGGCCTGAGTTGAAAGCATGATTAAAACAAATAAATGAATAAGTAAAGAAATACTTTCTGCTATATTTTTTCTTGTAGTTTTTCTTTGATTTCTGAAAGAATTGATCAATTATATATTATCCTATTATCCTTTATACCTATTTCAGTATAAATGCCACATTTCATAAGGTTATTTGTTTCTCTGATGGTTCTCTTCTGCACCCATGGGTTTCTCAAGGGAGGAGACAGTATATTATTTATCTATAAATCTCTATGATCATTTATTGAGTGGCCTTTAACTTAGTAAAATTAATTAGTCATTTTTAGTGATGGCAAATTTTATATTAATGCTATAGAATTTATTTACTCTCTCCCCCAGTCTCCCAGAATACTGCCTGTTTTCCAGTCATCTAGAAATCTACCCTCTCTGATGACGAGCAAGCCATTTGTCCATCATATTCTGGCAATAAGAAGTCCAGGCTGCTTTCAGCTGAGTGACAGGCACGTCTTGTCTACTTTCATCATCCTATTTACTAAAGAAGTTTAAAGGGTCTCACATTTACTCAAGAGCTTCCAGTTGTTTATAGATATTTACTATTCTTAGCAGATAGTTTATAACCTGAATACACAAGTGCTGCTTATTTATAATGACTTTATGATGTATAATGTGCTTTCGTGTCTCACAGAACATGTGCTAATCTTTTCTTCACTACTTAGTAGTAATAGTGATGTTTTAAGAGCTAACACTTACCAAACAGTTACTATGTCAGAAGCTCTTGGACACACTTTATACATGTTTTAATTTGTTTAATATATTGATAAAGTTGGGCAAATGCCCATTCTTTATCTATAAACTTGAAGTGTGTCTATGCTTTTGTCTAGAGTTAATGACGTATTGAACGTAGAGAACTTGTCACAATTTTTAAAGCACCACTCACAAGGTTTCCTACTGATAACAGTTTTTCTCTTACCATTAATAAAACTCTTCATATTCAGTGATGCCCATGATTCCAATATTCACTGCTTCTACCACGGCTTGAGCACTTGCCTTGAGCCAGGAACTCCCTAGGTGTTTTATATAAAGTATCTCGTTTTATTCTCACAATAACCACATGTGATTGCTAACATTTTTTCTATTTAATTGCTGTTATAAATAAGCAAGTAGCCCTTATAAGCCATTGCACACAATTTGAATTAAAATAGCCACTTAAGTTTAGTTCATGAAAATAATTTTGTACATATACTTTAGATTATGTATATTTGTTATGCTTATAATCATTATTTACAGGCGTTTGAATATTGACCTTTAATGTGTTATGTAAAATAATTTGAAGTGAAATATTGGGTAAGAATCCTTGTTTTGCTGTTCAATTTTGCTCATCTTAGAATTTAACAAAATTATTTTATGAAATGTAATTTGAGTTATCATAGACAAAATCCTACTGACAGTGGGCCACATGCAATCAGAAAAATTTAATAGGAATAAAACTTCACAGTTAAGAATGAGGATTCTGGTCTCAAAACCCAGGTGGCTGAAATCTCAGCTCTGTCACATAATAATCCTCTCACAATGAACAAATTATTCATTCTGTCTCAGTTGCCTTATTTTTAAAATAAAAATAACTATTATGCTTATCCTAAAGTTTTTTTTTAAATTAAACTTTTTATTTTGAGATAATTGTAGGTTTACACATAGTTATAAGAAATAACATGGAGAGATCCCAGGTCCTCTTTACTCAGTGTCCTCCAATGATACCATCTTGCAAAGCATAGTACACTATTATAACCAGAATACTGATATTGATACAATCAAGATGCAGAATACTTTTATTAGAATCCTTCATGTTATACTTTCACAGTCACATTCATTTCCTTCACACATCCACACCTTTCTTAATCCCTGCCAATCACTAATCTGTTCTTCATTTCTGTAATTTTGCCATTTCGAATGTAATATGTAAATAAAATCATTCAATACATAACGTTTTTGGATTTTTTTTTTTAACTCAGCATGATTCTCTGGAGATTGATCTAGGTAATTGACTGTCAATTATTTGTGCCTTTTCATTGCTCAGTAGTGTTCTATGATACAAATACACTACAATTTAACCAATCGTCTATTGAAAGCTATCTGCACTATTTCCAGCTCAGGGTTATTACAAATAGAGCTATTTATAAACATTTGTATACAGGTTTTTGTGTGAATGTAAGTTTTTATTTCCCTAAGATAAGTGTCCAGAATGCAATGTTTAGGTCATATGGTACTTGCTTGTTTTATCTTATTTTTTTTTTTTTTAAGAAACTGCCAAACTTTTTCAGAGTGATGGTTACATTCCCACTAGCAATATACAAGTGATTCAGTTTTCTGGCATACTCACCAGCATTTAGTATTGTAACTTTTTTGTTGTTTCATTATTCTGTTATTGTTTTATCATTCAACACCCATTAGCTACCAGGGAAATGCAAATTCAAACCACAATGAGATACTACTATACAGTATCTCATTGTGCTCTTTTGCCATCTGTATATATTATTTGGTGAAATATCTCTTCATATCTTTGCCTATTCTCTAACTGAATTGACTTTTTGCTGTTAAGTTTTTCAAGTTCTTTATATTTGTTAGATACTAGTCCTTTGTCGTATATATGGTCTGCAAATATTTTCTCCAAATTTAGCTCATCTTTTCATAATTTTAACAAATGTTTCACAGAACAAAAATTTTTAATTGTAATGAAATACTATTATTACTTTTCCTGTTAGTAATCATGCTTTTGGTGGCAAGTCAAATAACTCTTCACCTAGTTCTAGATTATAAAGATTTTCTCATATAAATCTTATAGTTTTATGTTTTATACTATTTAAATTCATAATTCATTTTGAAATTCACTTGCTTTTTTTCCCTTTTGAAATCTCCTGTTTGATTCCTGATTATATAGAAATGTGTGCTTAATTTCAAAGAATTTCTGTTATTAATTTCAATTTGATTACATTACTTGGAAAGCACTGTAAGATTCAATTTTTATGTTTGTTGAAAATCATAGAGGACAAAACAACCTTATTGTATATGATAGGTTTATTGGAAGGGGGATAAGAAATATGATGAGAAGGTACAATGAGTAGAGAGGAAAAAAGTGAACAGTAATATAAACCATTAAATCCTACCTTTGCTTTTTTCATAATTCTCTTTCTGCAATATGTTCTCATAATTTTTTTCTCAAAGAGATGTATTAAACTTATTTATAAGTTTTCCTCAAGCAGTGTTTTCCTGAAATGTTCTTTTCAAAAACTGAAAAGATTTATCTCTGTTTAGGACCTTGGTTGTCAAACTGCAGGAGTTTTTCTTCTAAGGTGAAAGAAATTTTCATTTTAACTTCCATCTTTACTTGTCTACAACATCCCAAGAAATTTGTTTGGATTTGAAACTTTACAGCCTTAATCTTATGAGAGATGTTATTTTTTATTTGTCCCACATTTTGTCTCTACCATTCCTCCCCAACACCCCACTTTAGAAAGAGTAAATTAAATTGGCTCAGTTATTTTTGAGTTATGAGACAGCAAAAAATATATTTTTCTCCTCTTAAAAATTGCTCCAAGCTTTATTTGTCCTGGTTTAACTCAAAAGTAGATTTAAACTTCACACTTGCCAGGATTATAAGAGGAAAGAAAAATCAAGCCAAATTTTAAAACAATCTTATACACTCTAAGGCTTAAAACATAACAAGTATTTTGCTCTGAATTTTTGTTATCTAAATATATTATGTACATTTTTATATAGAAGTACAGGTGCACAAAGAAAATATTATAATTTTGTCTACTTTGATTAAATAAAGTAATCATTGACTACTTGCTATAAAGAAAGTGTCCAGAAACCAGAGGGAAAAAATAGAGATGAGTAAGATTTTGTCCCTGCAACTGAAAGAGTATGAAATTGGCATATAGGATTATTGTAGTGCAAGGCAGAGGTATAAACACAGTTTTATGGGAGTTTGGAGAAGAAATAGATCCCAGTCAGCCAGAAATTCTATAACCATCCTGTTCCAAGTAACCATCATCCACTGTTTGAAACAAAGCAACAGTCTCCTGACCATTACTCAGATTTCCCTCCTATTCCCTTTTATCTATTCTTTTCAAGCACCCAAATTGAACTTTAAAAGGTAAATTTGATCATATCATCCTTTTGTTTAAAACTCTCCAGTTGTTTCCCATTGTGCTTAGAATGCACAGCAAATTCTTCTACTACCCTCAATAAGCTCTTACATGGCCCAGACCTTCCACCCTCAAAGTACCTGAAACATGGTAAACTTTTTCCTACCTTTGACTCTTTGCCATTGCTGTTCTCTAATTTTGGAATCTTTTGCTACAATTTTACCTTGAGTTGTTCCTTTACATAATTCATGTCACAGATCAGATATGCATATTAAATGCTGAGAACAATGTCTGGCACATAGTAAGCATTATATAAATGTTTACTGTAGATGATCACCTAATATCACATTTCTGTTACTTCTTTTTATAAATAAGACATGGTGTTATCTCCTTAATACTTCATAATATACAACACATGGTTTTTAAAAAGTTTTTATTAGTATTTGTCTGTTGTTTTATTATCCACCTCCCCTAATTAGTTTCTAAGCTACATGGGGCAAAGATTTTGACAGTTTTGCTTTCATTTGTATTTTCAGGACCTAGAATAGTGTCTAGTATATTATGGGCACTTAATAAAAGCTTACCACATCAATTTCTTGAAAGAAAAAAATACATTAGTGAAAGTTTAATTTATTTAGTTTGTTTTAAAATTAAGAGTCCTCCTAAGACAAGTATCCTCTGCATGTCATTTTTGTTCTGGCTCTAAAAGTATGTTTGCGTTAGGAGTGGGAATGGATGATAGATATTTACTTTAGGGTATAAATGATAAAATGATTAATGTGAAGATCAATCCTATCTCATGATTGCCTATCAGAATGTCCTTTCTCTACTCCCCAATCTACCACTAGGATTATATGTTTCTGAGACCTGGAGGTTTTGGAAGGGTTTAGATTTTAATTATTTTTTTCCCAGCTTTATTGAAATATGATGCACCAATAAAAGTTGTATATGTTTAAGGTTGTACAACTTGGTGTTTTTATATAAATATACCTTGCATAATAATTACCAAAAGCAAATTAATTAACATATCTATTACTTCACAGTTACAATTCTTTTGTATTGAGAAAACCTAAGATTTATTTTCTTAGCAAATTTCAAGTATAAAACACATTATTATTAACTATATTTATACATTTGTACACAGGTACATTCAAGTTCTTGAACTTATTTAGCTTATAACTGAGAGTTTGTGCCTTTTGACCAACATCTCCCCAATTTCCCTACTCCCTGGACCCTGGCAACTGCTAGAATCAATTCTCTGTTTATCTAAGTTAAAATGTTTTAGATTTCATATATAAATAATATTATGCAATATTTGTCTTTTTGTGTCTGTCTTATTCACTTAACATAATATATTCGAAATTCATTCACATTGCCTCAAATGAAGAATTTTATTCTTTTATAAATGTTCCAAAACAAGACTGTTAAATGCTGTTTTCTGTATATATTGAGATGATCATATGATTTTGTTTTTTATTTTTTATTCAATTAGCTTGGTGTATCTAGCTTATTGATTTGCATATGTTAAACCATCCTTGTATCTCAAGAATAAATCTCTCATGATCATGGTGTGTGATCTTTTTAATATGCTTTTAAATTTGGTTTTTCAGTATTTTGATTAGGATTTTTGCATTCCTATTTATCATGGACATTGGCCTATAATTTTCTTTTCTGGTGGTGTCTTTCATCTGGCTTTTATATTAGTGTAGTTCTTACATTTTAAAACAAGTTTGGAAATGTTTCTTCCCCTTTGACTTTTGGAAGAGTTTGAGAAGGATTGGCATTAACATTTTTTTAAATGTTAGGTAGAATTCAGCAGTAAAGGCATCTGGTTCTAAAATTTTGTTTGTTGGGAAGTTTTCCATTATTGATTCAATCTCATTGCTCATTATTAATTCATTCAGTTTTCTACATTATAAAATGTAAGTGATAATATCTATCTTCAGGGGTTATTTTTATAATAGATGACATTTATAAAAAAAATTGGCATTTAACAGGTTCTTAATAAATAGTAATATTTCTGTAATAAAAAAATTTCACAAGTGGTTCATACTATCTCAAAAATGACCCTATTCAAAGAGCATACAGTACCTAGTGCCATACTTTTCTACTACTATTGTTAAAACATTTATATTAAATTAATTACTTTATTCATCTATCAGCTATTTATTATTACTATGTACCAGATACTGTGATAAATACTTGAAACGCAACAGAATCAAGTTGAACATGATCCTGATTCTATAGACCTCACAATATAAAAGGAGAACAGACATTAAACACTGAATCAACAGCATTTAATTCCAATTGTGAGAATTGTTACTAAAGAGATAAAGTTTTTAGTTTCCTACCTGTGCCCCTTGGGTATTTCCCCTTGGAACCTTTAACATCTCTGTAAGAAGTTCAACTCCCTGGCTGGAGGGCACAGATGGAAAAATTCTTGAGACAACATAAAACTAAAGATGGAGCCAGTTCAACTCAAGCTCCCTCCTGTCTCCAGTAAGGTGCCAGGCATTTCAGTAAAGTCTTCATGTACTTTGCAGACTAGACCACACATTAATTAGATATGTATCTCCAGTCAATGTAATGCACATCAACTTACCTAGCTCAGGCTTAATCGAACTCCTGCTCAAAATAGTGAGATATGATAAAATGGTGGTAGTGGTGGTTTTCCACTAAAGTCTGGGCTAGAGTTTTATGTAACGATATATAAAAGACAGATTTTGAATTCTATTAAAAATAAGAATTGCGTCCAATTCATTTTTTTTATTAAGGCCACATATATAAATATGATAAGAAAAATAAATAAATATATAAACAATTAAGAAAATTTAATGAGTGAGAGGTTTGATTTATTAGGAAGAGCTGAAGAGATGTGGTCTGTGTGGGACCAGGGCCACTGTTTTAATTTTCTTTGAGATGAGTGAAACAACCATGTGAAATGTTGAGTTTCATGTTATTGAAGGAGGCCTGCTATATTTCTGACAGAGGTCACTTTCAAGTAAACACTGTCAAACAGAAAGTCTAGGAAGCAGGCATGTTTATATTGTGCAGATTCTCTTTCACTAGCTCTGTACAGTGCTTGAACTTCTGACTTCAGATAACATTCTTATTGACAGGCCTGAAGAAGAACCATATTGTAACACACAAAAAAAGTGTCAACGGCCTCACTATTCAACAAATAGGCAATAAAATTCTAACCTTTACAATTTGGTTCATTGAGTTCTTCGTTTATCACAGGGCTCCATGTTCTGACAGTGTGTCTCATTTGTAGGTTATACAGAGAGGGGCTCAGCATAGTGACAAAGAAACGAGGACATCAGGAGTCAGAAGGACTCCTGATCTAACTCTGCCACTTACCAACTGCGTGGTTTGGGAAAAGTTACTGCAACTCTTTTATCTACGGTTTTCTCAGTTGTAAAATGGGAACAACAATACCTGTCTCAGAGATGGGGGTCAAGTGAATTATTCTGCACACTATGTCTTTATTGAAAGAAAGGCAAAAAATGTTTTCTTTTTCAATATTCCAAAGTCCTTTCCCCTTTAGTCTTCCACATAATATGTTAGTGGTGCTTTAAAAAAGTCAGTCTAAAATATAATTACCTATTTTAATAAATAATAATTTTGTAATAATTTTCCCTTTTGTTTCTGAATGCTGATCTTGATGGCGTCACTTGCTTTTTAATTGTATGAGTGTCTGTTAAAGTGAGGTAAGAGCATTTTGCTTTTAAAAATAAAGAACCTCAGTTCTTTCAGAGCTATTCAGTAGTTTAAAAATCCATTTAAACATTCACTAAACAAATCAAATGCTCATGGGATTTTATTACGGTAATTTCAAAGCAAGCCCACAGAATCATGGTTGGCTTGTAAGCATTTTTGCACTGAAGTTTTAATATAGGTTTCAGATTCTAAAGGGTGACAAAATTGACAGCATGAAAAAGTATTATTTCATTGTTATTTCTAGCAGGAAATTTGGATTATTTATAAGACATATGACATGAACTACTTGGTTTACTGCTAATTTAAAATAAAATCTGCATATGTAACAATATCATAAGACTTAATGGGTTGATCTTATAAAGTTTATTTTTTAGACTACTGTATTTATGAAATGAGTTTGTGGTAAAAGTTCACTATGATTTGACTAAAGATATCAATGATTTTGCCGGTCTTAGGTTAAACTAACTTTTTAAAAAAACAGTAGTTGAATTATTTGTAAATTATTTTTGTTATTTTTCAAGATAATGTGTCTGGTGGTTGATATTAATATATTTTTTTATTTTACTCTAGAAATAAAAACATAACCATCCTATCATATAATAAATTTTATATCTATTTAAGGATAAGAGTGTATGTCATATTTAAGCAAACTTTTACAAGCATTCAATAATAGAGTGTTTTTAAAAATGAAAGTAATATGTTAATCTTAAGACATTAATATATATTATTTTAACATTAAAGAAAACAATAAAAAGAAGTAAAAAATACCCCAGATTTTCTCATAAGGTTTGTAAAATGATCAAATCTGTTCATAAAAGGTCCTTATTAATATTTGTCTTGTTCAATGATACATCTAAGGGAACAGGGCACTCTAAAATTGAACAGTTAAGTCATTCTAAGAATATTTATATTAAGAATATTACTTATTTGTCCATTTTTGTGCTCTGTTCACTGAATGCTTATGTTTTTTTTTGTGCAGGAGACATTAAGGGGACAGAATTCCAAACGTTTGAATTAAAAATAATCCAGGGGCTAAAGTTGGAACAGAAAGTTACTTGGATATTAGGAAAAGAATCATAACCATAAATTAGTTATTTCTGATCTGGATATTGAGTTCAATTCCTGTGATGAAACAAATGTTTTTTGCTGTCTTGCCATACTTTCTTTTTTGCTTATTTTTTTTTGGCTCCAAAAGTATATTTTATTGTGGAGAATTTAATGGCAAAAGATTTATACAAAATTGCTTGCTGTACCTTAGTTTCTAAAAGGTCTGATACACACCATTTGATAAGGAAGAAAATGATCTCCAAGTTATCTTGGTTTTGCTCAAACTCTCCATCTTCTTTGAACAGTGTAAACTATTCAAAATGAGCAAGAAAAAAAAAGATGACTATGCATGACAGATACTAGTATACACTTCATACATCATTTCAACTTAAATCTCTAGTCTGATTTGGGTTTTTTTTCTTACCCCATAGTTCTTCTTGAACATAAAATATCATCATACTAAGGTTAAAAACAATATATTAGGCTCCTGTCCTAAAACTAATATTTGTATATACGCAGCTAAGTATATATTTAATATAGATAATATAACCTCTTTTATGGCTTAAGTAATTGGAAAAAATCAATTTATGTAAAATATTGAATATCTACTCTTTACAAAATACCATAATTTGCTTAACATAGTATGATAAACTTAAAAAAAAAAAAATTTTTTTCCTCATAGGAAACATGAATCTACTTAAGGAGAAGGTCAGACATAAATACATTCAGAATTTAAAAAGTAGTTTAATTGGCGAAACATACCTAGTACAAAGTAGTTCATGATCGACTTGATAATTACTCTGACCCCAAAGAGCAGCCCTCAGACTCCTGAGTATTCCAATCAGGTCTGAGTGTTTAACCCTGTCTAGAGATCAAAACTAAGTGCCTCTGTCACATTTCCATATATGTCAAAATAAGCATTCCTCACCATCTTAGTCTGTTTTACCCCATACTCCGATGTACCTCTCCTGATCTGAGCTAACTCAAAAAGAAAAGGAAAAGTCCTTCTCCTACAACCCTCCCATGACATCTTTTTGAACTCTGAGTTGTAATCAGTGAACTTCTTTACATTTTGAGTCTCTTCTCTGATTGTTCCCTTCACATCTGTGTTTTTGTTGAAACTGAGCTGTCCCCTGAGGAAACTACTTCTCTTCAAATAGAATCAAGGCTCTTTTTCTTTCCTTTTTCACATGGTGTTCCTCAAGGCCAGGAGGGGAAGTGGGAGGCCTCCTTGTCCTACATTGACAGTTTCTGAATATAACCTTCTGCAAGTACCTTGCTTCTCTGAAGCATGTGCTATCAGATTTTGTACCCACTCCCTCGCCTCACTGCTTTACCCACCAATCTCTTATCAAACCCTTCATTCATTCAAAGTTTTAGCTCTGGTTTATTTCCTAAGAGTCTTCAGTATAATCATTTTTTGTTCTCATTAGTATTTCTAATTAGTTACCACCTTTCTTCACTTCCTTCATTGTCTAGTAGAGACTTTATAGCCATAGTAATAGAATAATAGCAATAGTTATTGTTTATTGAATACTTTCTGAGCACCAGGCTGTTCGAAGGGTTTTACATGCTTTACATTGAATTCACCACAACCTTCTGAGATATGGCCTATTATTATTCTCATTTCTCAAATTAGGAGACCCAATGTCAATAATTTGTCACTGTTTTTTTTTTTTTTTTTTTCAAATGGTCTTCAGTTCCCTTACCTTTTAATTCATGTTCTCAAGCAGGCACTCAGGACTACTAACAAGCTTATTATGTTTTTCTTCAGGGCTTACTTTCCAATCTTATTTTATATCTCCCAAACCTCTTTCTACACACTTCTCTCTCACCTGATGACTTCACTTCAAGCATCATTTAGAAGTAAGATACCATCCAGAAAGGAAATTTTCTTATTCTCATACAGATAAATCTGAGAAGATACCTACCCCTAAGGCCTTCTGACCTGCCCTGACAATGATGGACCCTTTATGCTTCCTATCAAAGGTTGGGCTCTGTACTTTTGAGCTGAATCCTAGGCTCTCTAAGCTTCTCAAACATTTTAATCCCTTCTCACCCTGGAATCATTTTATCAAACCTAAAATGTCATAAGTCATAAGCTGCATCATTATTTTATAAACATTTATTTCATTTTTTTGATTGTGGAAATATATACATATATATAACATAAAGCTTACCAGTTTAGCCACTTTTAAGTGTACATTTCGTGACATTAAGTACATTCACATTGTTATACAACCATCATGTCTAGAACTATCTTCATCTTTCCAAATTGAAACAATAACTCCTCTTTTTCTCCTCCCTTCTGACCCTGGTAACCATCACTTTACTTTCCATCTCTATGAATTTGACTATTATAAGAACCCAATATAAGTGAAATAGTACATTGTATATTCTCTTGTGACCGGCTTATTTTACTTCACATAATGTCTTCTGAGTCTATCCATGTTGTAGCAAGTGTCAGAATTTCCTTCCTTTTAAAGACTGAATAATATTCCACTGCACATATGTACAACATTTTGTTTATCCATTCATCTGTTGATGAATACTTGGGTGGATTCTACCTTTAATTATTGTGAATATGAGTGTAAAAATATCTATTCAGTTTTCTGCTTTCAATGCTTTTAAAAACATACTCAGATATGGAATTGCTGGATTATACAGTAATTCTGTTTATTTTTTAAGAACCACTGTACCACTTTACACAGCAGCTGCACCATTTTACATATTCACTAGCAATGCATAAGAGTTTCGATTTCTCCATATCTTCACCAACACTTGTTATTTTGTTCTTTTTTTAATTAAGTATTTTGTTATTTTTTAATAATAATCTTTATGTACATTTTTAAAAGAAAAAATATAGCCCAAAATATAGTTTCTAATTAGAAACTCCAGATGCTGGGACATCAAAGGTCTTCATCCTCAATGTAAGTATACGTGAAGACAATAGCGCACTGGGCACAATGGACAACAAAGGAATGAGCCAATCTCAACCTTGATAGAAAGTGGAAAGAGAGAGACAAACAAACAAACAAACAAAAACCACAAAAGCAAAATGAGCTCAAGAATTGAACATAAGCCAGTTTTCAAGCAGATTACCAGTCTTAATTCAAGCTGCCAGTGAGATGCAAAGATCTCCAGTGGAAAATTTAATTGAAAGAGGATTCTGTTGAGCACAGCCTCAAGACGACTTGTAAAAGCTAATGCAAATTCTTTATATTTCAATTAATGATAAAACATGTTTCAATCTCAAATCATTAAAATGTGATAAATCTATCTTAGAATTAAATAAATATATTTCTATTTAGTAAACCATTCCTGTTAATGTGTAAACATGTTTAACATCCTTCATCTTAAAAAAAAAATCAGAATCTTTAATTCCCTTAGTCATAAACCAATTTCTTTGATCACTTTTACTGATACTTTTTTTAAAATAATATCTACAAGGCTATATTCACCTTTTTCATTACCATTCACTCTCTTTCTCTTTCGTTTTCTTCCTTTTTCAATAATGCAAATAATATGTAAGAGCATTACCATTGTAAAAGAAAGACAATACAGAAGATACAGTTAAAGTATTTTCCAATACTTTCTTCCCTTCTTAAAAGTTTGCTTCTTTCCAGTTTATACACATATTTACATGTATATATTTTGATAGATTTTTAAATGCAACTGAAATATAATGTGTTTTTTGTTTCACACCTTTTTTTTTTTAATTTGTTCACTTAAGTCTATGTCTTGGACAACTGTCCATGTCAATCCATTTAGGTCTACCACAATGTTTTTATTGACTGTTTGACATCATAAGTCCTCACTCAGCAACCTTGATAGGTTCTACACCTTTAAGTAAAATAACATGTAACAAAACCAATTCTACCATAGGCTACTTAATATAAACAAGAGTTAAGGTCTTATGGCATTTCATCAACATTAAAACAAAATGATGTTGAACGAAATGACATTATTCGAAGATCCGCTGTATTCTGCAGCATAGATGAACACTTCCATTACTAACAGAAATTTGTCATTTCTAATTTTCATGATTTGAATGCTACCAAAAAATAAATTCCTAGAAGTAAAATTACTGGCTCTAAAGGGTACATGCATTTTACATTTGAGAGACATCAGTAAATGGCTCTACAAAATAAAAAAAAAAAAGCACTTCCATGATTTACAGTTCATGAGTGTTCAATATAGATGACCTGTCTGTCTCACCACATCACCAACACTGCTCTTGTTAGCACTCCAATTTTTTGAGTTGCCAGACTCACGAGTACTATTCTGTCCATATTTTATTTGACACCTGTATCATGTACACTGCATCTGACCACTTCCATTTTGCTCAAATAAGTGGTGGCTGGATTTCTCTTAAGTATATGAAGAAAACTCAGAAAAGATGGGTTTTCTTAATCTTACTAGCCAGGACAGGGTTTCATGGCCACCTTAGCTTCAATGGAGTTTGGAAAATTTAGTAACAGTATTTCCATGTTGATACAGATTAATCAAAATTCATATCTTTCTATAGCTTTGCTTAAATGAGTATTAAACTCTGAATTAAAGATGACTGAAATCTTTTTACCAACCAAGGGCTACTAATATGGTGTCAGCATTATAATATTAACAGAAGAAAAGTATATAAAACTGTCACATATCATAATATTATGCATGTGGTTATAAAAGTTACACTGATTTGGTATTAGAAAGTTGAGATTTGATTTTAGTTCAATCAGTAGCTATGTGACCTTGAGTATGTCAATAAGCTTCTGATTTTCTCATCTGTTAAATAAAGCTGATAGTACACACCTTGAACACTTCTCAGAAGTGCTGTAAGAATAAAAATAACATAATAAATGTGGAAGTTGCTCTTGAACACTGAAGTATTATAGAGATTGATTTTTATTACATATACATTAACTTTTATTTTGGTTGATGGAGGATGCAAGCATTGCAAATAAGCCAAAACAAGAGTCTTTGTAGCACAGTTATTCCCTGAGCCTTACCCTGGCATGTCCCTTGAGTCTATATTTCATCTAAAATGAAAAACTACATTTTATTTTTTTCTTTGTAAACCCTAATGCCATTGTTATTCCCAATCTGTGCCTTTGTCTTCCTCTACACGTTTTAAGTAAGAAAAAATGAGAAAAAAAAAAAAAAAAACAAGTAAGGACCTTTAACCTCCCATTTATTTCTCTTTTATTGTGGCAGAAAAGCCCCTTGACTATTGAAAAATGGGCAATTCTGGGATTACAGAATAAGAGGAAAGAGCCAAGATTATTCTTGGCACCAGTAACAAGCTAGAATAGAAGAGAAAAAGAGAAGAATTGAAAAGAGAAATATTGCAGGCTGGTTCCTGTGTCCTTCATGATGAATGAATGACAATGATAGGGAGCCAGGACTTATTGGGAGTCACCTTGGCAGAAGCCAAGCCATCCATGCAACCATATTCCTAATTTTTTTTTTGAGCCTTTTGAGCAAATAGCTCTGTGCTTCAGCAAATATCTGCTTATACTGTATTGTTTTTGTATGTGCAGAATGTGATTCTATTTTGAAAGAGTTGCAAGAATACTTTAAAGGTCACTTTCATGATGGGAGTTGAGAAGTGAAGATGGAAGGGGTCTCAGTCACCAGTATAAAGTTTGAGAAATATGCAGAGAAAGTAAGTCAAGCACAGATGGCTTGATTACTTACTGAGTTTAAAGCCTGTCAACAGAAATTTAGAGGGAGATCTAATGGGAGTCCTTGAAATAAATCCTGTCTGCTGCAGGATGTTGGAAACTTCTGATAAAAAGCAAATGGGTTCTAGGGATGATAGCTCCTGCTACATGATCACAAGTGAGACCAGAAAATAGGTAAAGAAATCAAGTTGCATATAAAGAACGATTAGTCTTATTCTGCCTAAAAATGACTATGCTTCACACAAATTCAAGATATCTGAGATACATAGACAAAAGTGAGTCTCAAGCCCTAGTCTTTTAACCTTCTAAGACAGTCAGAAGAAGTTATTGATTTATCAGGCATAGGCTATATTTCTAATTTAGAGACAGATGGCTACCAAATATGCAAATACCTTTCCCACCAATAATATGCTAATCTAACTACTTGACAATTTTATGCAAGCCCATAGACACTAATTAAAATCCTGACTACTCAGGCTCATGTTGCTTACACCTATATCTGATATTTTATGTTATTCACTGAATTGGCTCTTCCCTTTCTCGTCCTATTTGTCCTATACATAAATGAGTCCCCATGACTGAGTCTTACCTGTGAACACTGTATGTTGGAAATCCATTTGACTTCCTTGCAGTCAGCATCTGCTAAACATGTCGCTAGTATCTAAGCAATCATGATTTTAATAAGTTGTGTGAAGGCAGGGATAAAGGCTATCTTGTTAGTCAATTTATCCCCACCTGTAACATATTAGGTGCTCAGTAAATGACTGAGTGAATGAATCAATGAATGAATCAGACTGACAGTAGACATACTGGTATAAGTGATGGATTCAATATAATATGTATATTATATACATCAGAGAAATTCATGAACAAATACATTGTACGACCTAACCTGAGAACACAACTGATAAGTAAAACGTTGTTTCCATGGAGAAATGTATTCTTAACAATTGGTCTGCAAATAAACTTTTTAAACACAAACCATCTGTATGTCAAGGACTGACATTATACTTATTTATTGAGTCATTTTTTTCCCATCTCAAAATATTTGCCTCACAGGATGTATTTTAATATGTTGCTTTGAGCTTTTTCTTTCCTCTTGTTCCTTTTTTCCTTTAAAAATGAATCCTCTGAAAGTCTTGGCCACATGTCAATACTGTATTCACAAGGATTAAGGATCAGCAGGGCTGCTGTGCAGCAATTCAGAAATCGAGTACATCCTGCGGGTTGGCAGTACATAGCCTGTTATTGTGCAGGAGGCACCGGTGTTCCAGTAAAGGCATGTTAAATTTAGCAGCTATCTTATATTCGTTACTGGGGTTGGGGTGGAGGTGGTTGGCTGTAATCTAGATTCATTTGCGAGTTTTACCCAAAAGTTTACTTACTCTAAAGGATTCATGTAAAGGAGAAGATGTTTCACATATTTTTATTTTCTGCTCATTTTAACAACTTTGTAATGAAAACACGCACATATACACACATTCACACTTATGCATTTACTGCACAACCTGTATTTTTTATGGTTATATTTCCTTCATTGTAAGAGTTTAACTTAATTCCATATAAACTCCCAGGCCACCCAAAGGTAACCTATGGAGGCCATCAGCCTGGTTTTTTTTTTTTTTTATTAATAATATACGTCTGTTTATAATAAGAAATAAATCATTTAGGAAGGAAGTGGGAGAAGTAACAAAGGAATTAACAGTGAATCATTTGGTATGATACACAGAGGACTTTTTTCTAATAGACATTCATGCATGTGGATAATGACAGCTGAACTCATTTATTTTATATTCTCTCCTTATCCCTTCTATAGTCTATGCTAACTGTGATAGAATCAAGAAAATGAAACTTCAAAGTGGAAGGAGACTTGGAAATCATTTACATCAAACCCCTACTTTATAACAGAGAAGAAGTGAAGTACAAAGAAAAGATGAACAAATTTGAATAAAATAATAATGGCATAAATGAGCACAAGACACTTGACTTCCAGTCTAGTGTGTATTTTACTGCTTAACATTAATTTCTCACCATAGTGGTGTAATATAAATCCTTTCTCTACACCCAGCTCTGAGATTTTGGTCTCTATGTTCTAGAAAACCTAAAGATTCACAGGAAGTATTTCCAGAATTGAAATAAATGTAATGTAATGTAATGTAACGTAGCATAACGTAAGGTAATGTAACGTAACGTAACGTAACGTAACGTTAACGAAACGTAACATAACAAAACATAACATAATATAATGAAATATAATTAATATAATCCTTAGTCAAGTTTTCCAAAGGGATAGGTAAAAATGTTGACCCATAACATTATCCTCTTAGTGTTCAACTGCTTAGCATTCAAACCTGTATACAGAATGAGGAAGGGCAAATGCCAAAGTAAAGAAGAAAGTACAAACCCATCACCCTAACAAATAACCCAAGTATTAAACCTACATTCTACTCTGCATATAATATAGTTGAAAAGGCATTTATGAAATATAATTATTTGGAAACTTTTGTTTTAGTCTATTCCTCAGGTCTTTTCATAGGGCAAGCAGTCATTTCATTCTACAGAAGTACAACATGAATGACTTCTGTCTTCAGTTATACAGAGGAACAAATGCACAAAGCTGTTGGTGGTCGAAATAGTTAAGGCCCTCCATATACTTATGAATCATTAATCTATTTTATCTACAAATAAGTCATTTAAAATGTTAAGCTCCTTTTTAAAAAATATATTTGTTTCTTAAACTATTTTATAGAATGAACATTTCACTCCATGGAGTAAGTTTTTAATCATACATTCTATTTTCAATGAGATAGAATATTCAGTATTCAAAGAAATGCAATAAGCATGTGCTAATTATGAAGCCCTGCGCATGCAAAGATGAATAAGACACATTCATTGTCTTTATGAGACAGATGATTTTTCTATTCCATCTGTAGTATCTGCATTATTATTTACTTTGAGTTTTTCTTGAATTGAATTTTAATCACCTCAGTTTATTTAACTTAGTTTAATCCGAAGCAAAATATCTGTCAAGTCATAGATTTTAAGTTGATTTATTATTTTTCCTACCATGCATTAAAATACATACACACAACTATTAACATAAAATAAGACATTTACTGATGTCTCATCTAGAATCACTTATATACCATCAGTGTTGCACAGATAATACTTAGGGAAACATGCTCCAAGAGGCACAAGGCTGGGAACAATTACTGTATTTCCTTTATTCTATAACACCATTGAAAAAGCACAATTGGTATAGTAACATCATTTGAGGAGTGAAACAAAACATTACCACATCAATTAAACACATCAAATGTAAGATATAAATTCAGAAACTGTTAAATGAAAAAAAAAATGTGCATTTTACAATCAGTGAGATAAGGGGAGGGAAAAGTTCATGGAACAGGGATAGTATTACCATCTAAGAGGGAATGGATTATTTCAAAAAGTAGCATTTCAATTTTAAAGAGAAGTAGAAAGAAGTAAGAATGATTTTGAAATGGGAAATATGTAGTGCAGGAACATTCTAGGTGATATCTTGCCCTGGGAACGTTGAAATGACAAGAGAGCAGATAGAGAGTACTGGGTACAGATAAGAATGTTCCAGAATGTTGAGAAGGTAAAAAGGAAGTTTCATCCAGGACCTGGTAGGCTGGGATCCAACAGCTAGTAATGAAAGTTATTCAATGTGTCACTACTGACGGTAGTCCTATAGAACTGTTAAAGTTTGTCCTATAATTTACTCAACTAGGAATTTAGGGGGCTACAACTACATTTTTAGCAAAAAAAAAAAATTCTTTTTCTTGAAAATTTGTTTATTTTGTAGCTGATTTTATTTTTTTCTAATAGTTAAAATTTGCATCAATTTTATCAAAGTTAGGCAGGACAGTTAGGTCTGAATATGGTCCCAGATTATGAAATGTCTAGGGAAAAATAGTTTGTAGATCATCTATCATCCTTAAGATTTTATACCTGAATCAAACCCTTGTCTAAATTACCATATTGGCCATCTAATAGTCTGTTTGTTTTTGTTTTGCTTTTCTTTTGCATTTTAAGATTTTCCATTTAAAAAGTAATTTAGATGGCTAAAAACAGAAAAAAAATTAGTGTTTCCCCAAGCCGAAAATGCTAGTAGTCTTTAAGCTAGAAGATAGAAAAATCAAGCAGTTTTAAATTTATAGTTTAAGCAAAAATCAAACACATCTAAATTAAACACAAAATCAAAGTTCATTGCCGAAAAAAAAATTTATTTTAGTCAAACCTGAGCAAAGCCATCATTAAAAGTTCCAAAGTTCAATACACTTATTGAAAACTCTTATTTTACAGAATTTCAAGTTGCAATCATCTGACATCCATTTGGAAAAACACTTAGTAATTGCTTTGAAAGGAAAATGTGATATGCTAAAATTCAGTAACGATGTGGGTTGTGATATTGAAATATATAAGACCATTGCAGCCTATTTTCAATCATGTTACTCTGTCCAGTAAAGTGTTAATTATGTGATTCCTGAAGACATTTTAAAAACTTTGCTCATTTAATACTTACCATAGGTGGCAGTAATAGATTGTAGTTTGTTAATCTGGGTGACATTTCTATCGCGATGGTGCATATTAAACCAGCTTAGTAGGACTTGTCTTAGTGGCAAGAAGGCTATTAAAAATATACAATCAGAATCTCAAAGCATAAATATAAAATATCAAGTGAAATGTAGTCTATTTGAAACCACCTCTTATAAAAAGTTTAGAATAATCTTAACAAATTTAATATAAGGCAATAGAAGGAAATCATTTAAAAGATTATCTAATCAAATTTTTTTTCTCTGACTCGTAAAGATAGTTCTAGGGTTGAAGTTCTTGAATTATTAAAAGAAATTAAAAGAACATTTGGGTTTCAACTACCTTGGTATTAATTATAAAAGATTAAGACTAACTAGTTCTTACTTATTTTTTAGTCTACTTAGTGGCAAAGAAGTTTTTTTGAAGTCTTTGGTCATCTTGACCTTTACTTTTTTTATGCATCAAAATTAAAACATTTTGACTATCTTAGTTTTGAGAAAATAACATTGATTTTGTACATTTTGCAGTCAGAAGATCTCCTTTTCCTGATGTATTCATGTCCACTGATGCATTTTTTTAATTTGTGATCTGTTTTCCTCTTCCTCACAACGTCGAATAATGGATTATATCTCTAATAGATACTTATAATATTGTGGCTAATTTTTGCTCATATGCGAAAAGGAATATAAAATGAAGCTAAATAGGTCTAGAAAGCAATAAGATATTGAAAGCATATAGTCAAAAGAATTTGTTTGCAAGGCTGTTTTATTTATTGTCAATTTTCAGTGCAAATAAGAATACGCAACCGAGTTAACTATTCTATGAATATTCATGCTGGATTGTCTATATTTAGAATCCAAAGAACTATGAGCATATTTTCATGTAATGTTGCATTAACATATGTTTGTTTATATAATTTTCTTTTTCTTTGAATAAAAATAAATAAGTGAATATATTACAAGATTGTTAACCTGAGAAGAATAATGGGGCCTTTGCAGAGGGCTCTCAAACCTGGTTAATGATCAGAGTCCCCCTAGAAGCCATTAAAAATAAGAACTCCTGCTTGTACCCAGTGGGGAATAACTACAGACAAGAGAGATTTCTCTTTTCTGCTCCAGCCACCTCTCCCTATGATGTGTAAGATAGCCTCTAAATTCTGAGAAAGTATACAAGGCTCCCTTTTTCTCATTAACAAAACTGTTTTCAGGTAGTCAGAATCTCACTATCCTTGTTGAATTTACCTTGACTATTAAGTCACAATGTCAGAATAGAATTGCCCCAAAAGGTTGAACTAGCAGGTAAAGAGGAACCTGTGCAGTGATGAAGAACACTGATGTCTGATAGATTTGTAGTGTTAATGTATGAACACTCTACATAGTTCATATTTGAAAACAAAAAGACAAAATTTTGCTTCATATAAACTATACACGTTTTAATTTCAAGTTGCTAAGATAAAATAACTGTCCAGGGGCGTTCACTAGAAAATAATGCAGATTAAGTATCATGACACTTGCTGTTCCCAAATCAGGTGGGAACAGCTGATGTATGAGTCAACAGAATGAAAAGATGTGCTTTTTAATTTTTCTATCTTCCTTCTGTTTTTCTTTTCCTGTCTTTTACATGAATTTTATTTCTGTGCTTACTCTTTCTCACCATCAGCTATCCAAATGAATTATTAGTTTTTAAAATCTAAACTTTAATTGCAAACTAAGCAAAAACAAATAAGTAAAAATCCAAAAACTTCAGTTCCCCCACATGCGAAATATTTCAGTTCTCAAAAAAGACATCCATACATTTGTATTTGTGTCACAGGCACAAACACAGACACACACACACATACTTTTTATTTTCAAGAGATGGAATTAACAAGAACAGGACAAGGATTCAGAGAAATAAGCAGGCAGGAAGGCAAGAGGTATGAAAAGTTTGTCCTGAGTCTATTGAAAGGGATCTATACTTACTGGAAATTTGCATAGCTTTCCACGCAGACTCTTGGAGAACTGGCTATATTTTAGGTTTAATGGTGCAACTAGGGGGACCAAACTGTGAATGTAGAGTCCCCAGTTTTGGGAAAATGTCATGCATATACTTGACATTAACACAGTGGATCTACCTACTTCAGTGGATCATGTGTGTTAGAAGATTAAGCAAATCAGCTGTAACCAAATTTTTCCTCCTAATGCCTGGACTGAGTACAAACTCCTGGTGTTTTTCTCAACTGAAGAGATAAATTATTATAATAATCAGGTTAAATTTCCTATTGGCCAGAGGCATGGGAGCTCTGGGCAGTTAAATGACTCTTATAATAGCACTTAAAATTAATTTGTGATAAATTAGCAAAATCTTTGTAATATTTATACTAAAAAGTACAAAATATTAAGAAAAGAAAATTTAAAAATACAACTAAATTGAAAGATATAACATGTTCATGGATTAGAAGAATTATTATTGTTAAGGTGCCAATTCCACCCAAATTGATCTCCAAATCCCAATAAAAATCCAAGAATCTTTTTGTAAAAATTGACATACTGTACTTAAAATGTATATGAAAAAGCAAAGAATCTAGAATACTCAAAAAATGAAAGGACTCGTACGATTTGATTTTAAAATATACTATAAGGCTATAGTAATCAAGACACAAGACACATGACAGGATAGACATATAGATGAACAGAACCAAAGAGAGCATTTAGAAATAAACCTAAACACAAAATGATTAATCAATTTTCAATAAAGATGCCCAGATAATGGAGAGAGTATAGTCTTTAGAAAAAATGATGCTGAGACAATTGGATATGTATGTGCCCCTCCTCAAAAGCTAACTTGAAATATATTATAAACCTAAAACCTAATACAACAAAAACTTATAGGAGAGAACATAAGAAAAATTTCTAGTGACACTGGGTTAAGCAAAGTTTTCTGCCAAAAAATTGATGAATTTAACTTAACAAAAAACTTTAAAGTTCTCTTTGAAAGATATTATTTAAAAATAAAAAGCTACATCATATGCTGATAGAGTATGCATGAAACATATTTGATAAAATACTTATATTTAATATACATAAAAACTCTTTAAAATCTCAGAATAAAAAACCCTCAGAAAAAATAAATCCCAGTTTAAAAAAGGGACAAAAGATTTGAAAAGTCGCTTCACTGAAGATGAAATACTTATGTCATATAAGCTCATTCTCAACCTCACTAATCATTAGGGCAATGTAAATTAAAACCAAATTCCACTACAAATCTACAGGAATGGCTAAAATTTAAAAAAAAAAAATCAGACAATACAAGTACTGGTGAGGGTAAAGAGTAACTGGGACTCTCATGCATTGCTGGTGAGAATACAGCATTGTAACAGATACTTTGGAAAATAGTTCAGCAGCTTTTTATAAAGTAAGACATATACTTACTAAATAATCTTGCAATATAACTCACAATTATTTGTCAAAGAGAAAGAAAACATATTTCTACACAAACACCTGTGCATGAATGTTCATTGCATCTTTATTCATAATACTTAAAACTAGAAATAACCCATGTCCATCAGCTGAAGAACAGTTAAACAAATCATTATATGCACGTAATGGAATAGTACTCAAAAATACAAAAAAACAAACTGTTACTATATTTAATAAAATGAATCGCCAAAGCGCTATGTTAAGTGAAAAAATCAAACTCAAAAGGCTTTTTCACATACATAACATCTAGAAATATTAAAACTATAGTGACAAAATTAGATCATTATTTCCCAGGGCTAAGGGTAAAAGCAGAAGATTGACAGCAAAAGGGTAGATTGACAACAAAGGAGAGGATTTTGGGGGAATGGGTGGTGATAGAAATATTCTATATCTTCATTGTGATGATGATTAGAAGATTATAAACATTTATGAAAACTAATTGGAGAATACACCAAAAAACTGAATTTTAATAAATTTTAATGTATGTAAATTCTATCTCAGTAAATCTGACTTAAAAAAAGCAGTGAGTCAGAGAAGAAAAAAGTTTGAATCATTGTGAAATTAAATTCATAGCAGATACAATTTTAAATTTCTCTATTGTTACTCAATGTATTCAAAGAGGCAACCAGCAAGAATATAAGGGTGCAGACAGGATAAGAATTGGAAGTGATTCCAGTGTGATATTATAACATAAGATCTCATCCAGTCTTGAACGAAACTTCATTGGTAGAACTGTGGTTCGAACAGAGTTGTTGGATTGCATCCTAGAACAATTCATGGATAGCTATGAAACTTAATGGTTCTTATTCTTGAAGCTGCCCTTTCTAAGATAATGTTTCGCTCATCTGGTCATCCTATATTAAAATAAAATATAAAGAAGTAGAAATGAGAGCAGAGAATTTTGAATAAACATTTTTGATGTGTTACATATTTGTTGCATAAATTAGAGTTGCGTTTTTACCATTTCTAAACCTAGATTTTTCTCATCTACAAATCCCTGCTCTCATGGAGCTTATTTTCTGATGAGTCACAACTGACAGAATCAAAGTAAAGAGGGAATGTAGACTATATAATATAGTTAAATGGTGGTAGGTGCAAAGGAATAAAAGCCAAGGACAAGGGGTAGATAGTGTGTATGAGAGGATATTCAGTTTTGAAAAGGGATTTGAGAAAAAAAAAAAAAAAAAAACCTGAAGGATATGAGGGTGCTATTCCTGTGGATCTATGTGGGGGACAGGGGTGGGGCATACTCCGGACTGAGGTACTGTCAGTTGCAAAAACCTCGAGGCTGTGGTATGATGGGCATGTTCCAGGAAGACTGGAGTGGAGCCAGCCAAGGGTGGAGTGGTAGGACATGATGCAAGAGAGGTTATAGGAGAACTTAGTGAGGGGGACAGGGAGTTTGCAGCAGAGTTTAGTAACAGGTAAGGGTTATAGCTAAAACTAAAAACATTAGAAATAAAGAAGAAAATACATGCTATTTATTGTATACTTTCAGATATCAGAAATACTTGCAGGCACATCTTCTTTTCCTATTAGATCTTAATAGGAAATTAAGTATGAGTGCTTAGTCCTTTACATCTTTATTTCCCATAACAATTAAGATACTTGCAAAGAGTATGGATACTTGCAAAGAATAAGCACTCCTTGCAAATTCTGTTGAATAAATGAATGCCTGATTGGATGAACAAAGTGAATGAAATGTAAATAATTAAATAAACAAAGAAACTGAAGCAGAGTTGAAGTCTCCTGGCTTACTTGGTTGAAAATTCTAGGATCTGAGTTGGCTTCTTACATTACAAGAACACCAAGGACGGATTTCTCTTCTTCTTCTATCAGCTCTGCTCTCTTCCCTGTGTTAGCTTCATTCTAGTAAAGAACACTGCAAATAGCTCTAGCCTACATACTTTGGATTCAAGACTACAGAAAATAAGAGAGAGAGAGCGAACGAGAGAGAGAGAGAGAGAGACAGAGAGAGACAGAGAGAGACAGAGAGAGAGAGAGAGAGATTGAGGTAGAGGGAAGAAATTGATTCTCTTCATCATTAAGAGGGTTTTTTAACATGGTTCATATTGGTCCAGACTGGGTGAACTAATCACCATAGCTAGGGAGAAGGCAAATCTGTGAACATACCGGTCTTCCGAAGAGTTCTAACATGAACTCTATGTAAATACTAGCATATCCCAGTGGTTAACAGAAAGTGATCATTATTGTTAATGACATAATAATATGCATAAGATGACAGTTTAAAATAATACATGAAATTCTTTTATCAACTTCAGGAACAAATAAGTAATCTACTAACTATAAAGATGAAAACCATATTAAAGATTTAGTTGCTAATACTTGACTATAGTTCTGTCTCCTCTGCATTAATCTGTCCATTTCATATCATTAGTTTTCAGACTGTAATATTAAATTAAAATCTTTATTATTAAGATCTTCTGGAGATTGATTATGCCTTATGTGTTAGTTTTCCACTGTTGCATAAAAAATTCACCCTGAAATTAGTGGTTTCGATAACAAACATTTATTAACTCACTATATTTGTCTGTTAAGAAACTGAATTTAGTTTAGCTGGGACCTCAGGCTCAGCTCAGATCTCAGGGTCTCTCATAAGTTACAGTCAAGATATTCTCTGGGGCTGCAGTCACTGGTCAACTGAAGCCTCAATTGTCAAAGGATCTACATCCTAACAGCATGTTGGTGGTCCTCACTGATCTGATTGACTATAGACATCAGTTCCTTGCCAAGTGTGCCTTTCCATATAGCATTTTACAACATAGCAGCTGGCTAACCCCAGAGTGAGGGCTCTAAAAAAAATAATCAAGAGATAGTGCCCAAGACAAAAACCAGAGTGTCTTTGTAATTTAATCGTGGTAGTGGTATCCCATGGCTTCTGCACTATTCTGTTGGTGAGAAGAAAGTCACTAGGTCCAACCCACATTCAAGAGAAAGGGATTACACAAGGACGTGAACACCAGAAGGCAGGAATCATTGGGCCATCTCAAGGCTGCCTACCACAATCTAGGCATCTTATCTATCCACAAAGTAATAAATGGAAGGAGGCACTCAGCAAATATTTGTTAATGAGTGCATCTTTAATATTAATGATATCTCCATAAAAAATGAAATGTTTTATCAGAGTTTAATCTTCCTAACAATTTCATTTTAGAAAAAGGCACACCTATGTTCAAAATGTTTTTGTATTACTTACTACATTAGTGGTATTAACATATTTTTATGTCTTCATTGAATGAATATAATTTGGACATACGATCAATAAAATTAGATGATACTTTAAAAAGATTATGCTAATAGGATTTTATTCTTCCTAGTTTAATATTCTGATTTGAATGGTTTTAGCATATTTGTTCTCTTCTTAGATTTATTTTATCCTTAAATTTTCTAACATTTGTAGAGATTATACAAATGTAATTAGTATTTACTTTGAGATTCTCTAAAATTCCTAGAAAATACTCTTTGAACTCTTATTTCACATTAGAAAAATGACCAGGTGTTTATAAAATTAGAACTAGAAGGGAGGTAAATGGGGTAAAAGAGGTCAAATATGTGGTGACATTAAAGAATTAAAAATAAATAGAAAAAATAAATAAAAATAAAATTAGAACTAGCTTATTAGTATAATTAGTATTGATAAATTTATTAGTTTTCTAGATAGTGAAGAAGGGCATAAAACAAGAATATTTCTTTTTCTGATTTATTTTCCTTCCTCAATATTATTGGTAAGAAAAAACAGAAGCTATGTAGTAAAAAGTTGTTAAATTCTGATTTTAATACCTATTAAGTGTGATGTTGCCAATAACTGAATCCCTATGTGTAAATCAGAAATTGATGCAGCTCGCATAATTATAAAGTGTGGATGAGAAAAGGCATATAAAATACTTTGTAAATTGCCAAATGATATAGGAAAAGAATTTATTACTACTCAGTAATGAAAAGATACAAAAATATAGATGGACAATGATCTTTAATGCCTTGGTATTGTCTTTAATAAATTAGTATTTCTGAGTTGTAATAATACCCATTTTTACCTTTTTTTGAATGCTTTCCCTAGATCAGCTCTATGATAAACACAGGGAATATAAAGATGAAGACTATCCAAACTTTGCCTTCACAGCATTGAAAGTTTATTGATAAAAATTATAGTACAATTAAATGTTTAATAAAATTGGGGAATATTTCAATAGTCTAATACCAGATCGATTATTAGTCTTTAATTAATAATTATAACTAAATCTTGCCATAAGCAAATGAAACTTTTTTCTAATTCAATTCTGAAGATACTGACTAGAGAAAGAATATTTTTAAATTGCAAAATTCTGCAGGTTTCATTTCAAGATGTAATAAAGTTTTCAGATGCAGCAGTTATTTTATTTAAAGCTCTTTGAGAATACTCTGTATACATTATTATGTATTATTTATCATAATAAACACAAATACTGAGAATGTTATAATTTTAAGACTTAGTGTTGACTTTAGAAAATTATTTCTTCCCAACTATGCTAACAAAGACAATGCTTCTTCATTCATTAAACACCTAACTTTTGTAGTTGTTTAGACATATACTTCCTTAAGTAGAAAATAATTTAACCATTCACTTAAATAATTAATAACAATGTATCATCATATCAACCTATATTAGCTCTGGTTGGGTAACAAACAACTCACTAAATCAAAGTGGTTTACATAAACAAACAACTCTTTATCACATTCCATGAGATATGTTGCTTGTTTATGGCTCTGCTGTATGTCTATGGGCTGACTGGTTTCTGCTCTATTTGACATTTTATTCTGTGATGTAGGCTGTGTGGAGTTTGCACTACTGTGTGTGTATTTTTTTTTCCAGGTACTCCAATGTCTGGGTAGTTTTTTCCAGGTACTCCAGTTTCCTCCCACAACCCAAAGATGTGCCCGTGAGGTTAATTAGTGTGTCTAAATTGTCCCAATCTGAGTGAGTGCAAGTGTGAGTGTGAGTGCACCATGTGGTAGAAGACTGTCCTTTCCAGGGTTGATTCCAGCAGTGGTCCTGAGCTGCTGGGATAGCCTCTGGCCACCTTTGACCTTGAACTGGAATAAGCATGTTGGAAAAATAATAATCTTGTGTTGGGAGCCCTTTGTAAGGAATTATCAGTTCCTGGAACCTCCAAGGAGAAGCATCAGTTCCTGAAATTCCAAGGGAGGAGGTTTCTCTTGGCCTTATGTTAATCCATGTTAATTGCAGCTATTGTTGCTGGATACTTGTGGTTTTGTTTTGAGCAGTTGGTTACTTTGTTATGAGCAGTTTGTCACGTACTCAAACTGTATAAGTATACGGTGCTAAATAAACTAAATAAACTCAGTGCTGCAGCTTTGACTGTATGCCCTCCCGAGATCTTTTTCTCTTCTCTGTCCTTTTTCCTAACCTTCGCTCCCCCACTCAGGACTGTTCGACTCAGTCTGGCGGGCTCCGGCAATCTTGTTGTTGTTAATTTTTCTTAAATGTACATATAGTCCACATTTATTTTCATGTTTAATACTAGAGAAGTGTTTTGGGGCTTCATGTTATAGTTTGGTAACTAGAAATATGCCACAGATACCTGTTATTTATGTCAATTAGTGTACAGTAAAACTGGTTTTATTATACATCATTTTTCTCAAAGATGTAGTTTCCAAGAATCTATTGATAATGTTAAGTGAGAACTTATTATATTTTCCTTTTCAAATTTAAGCATTAAATACATTTGTTCTTTACCTTGACTTTCATTAAATGAATACGATTTTATCGAAAAAAAAGGTCATTTTAAAAAACCTAGTCTTGTTTCTCATAAACATTTTATAATATGAATTAAACAAGTCAGTTACCTTGTGTCAAATTATTATTATTATTATTATTATTTTATGGAACAGTGGATAAAAATACCGCTTTGTGGGAAAATCCAATGATGCAAAGCCAAAATAAAGCTATAATTAAAATAAAACCTGATAAACTTTTAGAAAAAACTACTATATATAATGTTTACTAGGATTAGAGAGCTCTGTTAGGTTATAAAATTATTTTGGAAATAGACACTTTCTCATTAAGATGAATGTCTGAAATGCCAAAGGAATCAAATAAAGAATAACATAATGTAGGACTTTTTATTTTTCAGTTAAATAGAACTAATTCATTAATGTAATAATGGCTCACTCTTTTGTTTCCTGCAATCCTACATCAAAATGTCAGTAGTTATATAAACAATTAAAGTGAGAAAGACTTGCTGTAAAGAACTGAAAGACAATTAAAAGCATTACTTGGCTTTGTTTGAGAGAATTGATGGCTAAAAACAGCCATTTAAAAACCAAAAATCAAATAGTTAGTTTAAAAAAAACCCGATAATATAAATGCAATGGCTAAATCTGTTATTTCTGATAAAAACAAAAAGCTTATACTATGGTCAGGATAATATGAATATTTTTTTCTTCTAATCTACTTGCTTAGATCATTGCATCTTTATACACTGCACACCACAAGTTTTTTTTATAATTCCTCCTAACACCCACTTTTGTATACCCCTGTTATTGGTTAAAATCAACATACTGCAACACTAAACAAAGTGGATATTAAGCACAAAAGAAAAATGTTTTAAATTCTTGTGATATAATTCAGTTTCCTACAGTTTTACCTTCTGGATGAATGCACAGAGTGATGAAACAAAATAGCGAGTGACTTTTTTGGTGGACAGAATCCTGACAGTATCAAATGTCTACAACAGGCATGTAAAACAGTATGTAACCAACAATAGTAAATGATACTTCCTCAACATCTAAAACAGTGCCATTGTTTCAAAGTTCATGCATTTTATTTCACGAGTGAAGAATATAGCCATTCACAACTGACAAGTATTTAAAGTTCATTAAAAGTGTGATTTTATTATTTTCTGTCAACTGTAAGTCCTTGATAGAATTGCAAAAGATAGAATGTTGGAAACAATGAGAAAAAGGATTAAAGCTCATCAATATGGTTATACTGAGAAGTGAAAGAAAGAAAGAAAGAAAGAAAGAAAGAAAGAAAGAAAGAAAGAAAGAAAGAAAGAAAGAAAGAAAGAAAGAAAGAAAGAAAAGAAAGAAAGAAAAGAGTAACACCCCAAATTACCATGATCTGGAAAACAGCCTGGAATCATTCAGTATAGGAGAAAATAACCTTTCAAAGCTCAGAAACTCTGGGGTCGTTATTGTTCCACATCATAAGACAGTAAGTTCAAATGAACCAGTATTATGCACTCTGTCTAAATATTCAAGAAAGCAAATAAAATAGAATTCTAATATCAGCACAGATGTAATCAATGTTCCATGACATTAATTTATCCTTATGTACTATAGATCATAAAATGAAAGTTAGACTTTTTAAAGTTTTATATTATTATCTCATGTCCTGATAGTAATGTAAATGTATTTCTAAATGTATCACTTTACCAAGACTAACAATGCTTTCTAACAGCAGCTGCATCTTGTTAATGTAAGCTCATTATACTTTGATAAATCAGTAATGTAATTCCTGATAGAAGAAGAGAAAATAATATCGATTAGGTAACAGAATAAGGTTCGGTCTTCAAACAACCAGACAACATTGTGTATTTTATAGACCTGCTCAATTTTCATAAGTGGGTGATGATCAGAGGTTTTAACATGAGACTACTGCATATCATTAAACCAATCAAAATCCAGTATCTAATATTGACTTTCAGAAAAAGTAATATATTATGAGATGATTGGATAGGCTTTTGATATATTGGAGTGTAGTTAACATCTACTAAATGAATATGCAGTTTAGTGACGTCTTTAATACAGGCAAATATCAATCCATTTTGTATTTTATCCCACAATATATTTTCTCAGGAAAAAAATTTATAATACTAACATATAAATTTTAAATATATTGCTCTGTCTCCTTGTCCATCAATAAACAAATTGATAAAAACTTTGAATACTAAAATTGTTAATATTTAAGTTTTAATGATTTATTTTATAATGTATTATTACTCTAGTATATTTGGTTTGGATTTTTAATACTTGGTAAAGCTAATTATAACTACCCATTCCTTACCACAGCACAATACAATTCTGATTTTGCCATTTTATTCTATTATTAAATTATCTTATCTTGGAACAATTACTTGGACATTTGAATAAATGCAGAAAATGAATATGTAATTACATTGAATACATCAGCATGATAAATAGCTAAAAAAGTACTTATAATTA
Source organism: Eidolon dupreanum (assembly GCA_028627145.1). Lineage (NCBI taxonomy): Eukaryota > Metazoa > Chordata > Mammalia > Chiroptera > Pteropodidae > Eidolon > Eidolon dupreanum. The sequence continues at coordinate 71,310,036 of CM053503.1, read as the reverse complement.
CCCCCAAAATTCTTAGCTTATGATAAATAACATTTTTATAATTCTGTTATTTAAAAAACATTTTTATTTTTGCAAAAAGTAAATCTGTGGATACTCTATGTTTCACAAATTGTCACTACTAGAAAAAGATGATAAAAAAATACTATAAAATGTTTTAATCAATAGTCACGCTAACCAAACTGTTAATAATATATCTATTTTGTGGTAAATTTTGCTTGTAGAATTGGTGAAGCTTCCATTTTCTAAAAACATTTTAAGGCTTTTCCAATACATGTAATGGTAATTGAAGGCTATAAAAACATGATAGGCAGCAACTTCATGATGGAAAGGGTAATCTTTTCAACAGTGTTGCTGTAATAAACTTACAAACCATGCTACCACGTTGAAAGTTAGAATTTTCTAACGAAAATTTCTTCGATTGATTATAAATTAGTCGGATTTGCACTCTACCTTAACCTTTACAGAAAAACTAGCTCTATTATTAGTTGCAGTTAATGAAAAGCCCAAATAATTCTAACATGCTTCCCCTACTTCTCTAACTGAGTAGTTTCTTGTGCTCTCTAGTTAGCGAGTTCCATCCCCTTTAGTTTCCATCACGAAAGGCATTTATTTGGATCGAGGCTCTGTTCGAAGTCTTCTGCTAAAACCAGCAAAAGTCCAATCAAATTTCAGGCAGCTTAGAAACTGACAAGTAATGCAAAAACATATATTGATAAATAAAAAGTATATATGGAAAACAAAGGAGTCGAAACAGCTAAATACATTTGTATTTAAAGGTAAATGAAGCTAGAGTATTCATCAAATTTCAAGACTTACTATGAGGCTACCTTAATCAAGATAGTCTGACAATGACTTAACAGTAGTCAAACAGATCAATTTAGAAGATTAAGCATAAACTTTATATGATCATAATTGAAAGTTATTCACAATTTATATATCCAATTGATATTATTTTTTTAATGCGGGGCACAATTTAAATACAGTATATTTATCTCTGTCTCTATCTCTATAGCTATCTATCTGGAGACAGGTGTGTATGCCACAGTTTTAACATAAAACTCCATATTTTCAGAGTTATTTTTATTCTGTAATGTAAAAAGTTTGACTCATTAAAAATAAAACAACAGCAAGGAAAAACCTAGGATAATTATTGTCAACTTACAAAGCATAAATCTATATTCAAGATGTATTGTTATCTGTTCTTGAATTTAATCAAATATTATGTTAAAATATAGTCAATAATATTATATTAACTATTTATGGTTTCAGATGGGTACTAGATTTATCAGGTGATCATTGTGTAAGTTCTATAAGTGTCTAATCATCATGTTGTACATATGAAACATAATATTGTATGTCACCTGTAATTGAAAAATTTTAAAAAATTAAAAAAATATATTATTAAAAATAAATAAAATAAGTATTCAATATTCTATTTACTAATTAGAAATATCTTGTACAGGTTGAGACCCCAAACACTTTTAAATTAGACAATAATAAGTAAAATTTAATAGTCAGTATTAAATTCTGTACAACCTAAAATAAAATTTGTTTTTCTCTCCCAAAAATCATTCTTTTGTATCATCTTAATAGTTTAGATGACAAATATTTTTCATTGTATCACAATAATTATTTTAATCTTTTTAGCAACTCAGTTCTTCAAATAAAAATATTAGCTATTATTTTCATGAACTTTTCTATCCGTAGTATAAATTCTAAAAAAAGAAATAAAAATAATTGAACAGTTAGTTTTTGACTAAAAAATATGATACCAGGGCTCGGTTTCTGACTTTTCATATAGAGAGGTTTTATTACTATCACTAAAACTGCTAATGAGGAGTTTGTTTATAGATAAAATAAGTTCCATGAGCTCACCTTCTTCACCTATTAAAATAAATCAACAAAGCCAGACTCAGTATTGAGTTAGTATGTCAAGATAAGAAATACTAAAATAAAGCTGGAATAAGGGAGAAAATAGCAAGTAGAAATGGAACAGGTAAAGTACAGTACAGGATGAAGACATCTGTATTTCCAAACTGATCTTAGACTGGAATCTGATCCTGACTATAGAGTTAATTTCTGTATTTTCAGCCTGATTGTCTCTTAACTAAACTTCAACATATTTGATTGTTTTTTTCCTCTCACTGTCACCCTCACTCCCTCCCTTCCTTTCTAATCTTTATTCAAGAATTATTTAATGAGCATTTACCACATGCTAGGAATTTTAATAGACACACGTATTTATTTCAAGTTTTTTAAAAATATTAATGCAGTATTTTATTTAAAATTAAAATGTTACTTAGTAACGGAGTTAACGTTATTATAATGTAGTGTTATTATTTTTCTGATGATAGCAATACATTTGAATATAACATGCATAATTTATTATATAGTAATTAATGGTTTTATTTATTCATTTAATTTATTGCTTGAAAATTTCTACTTGCATAATTTCAGAATATTTAGTATTCTACTTCTGAGGGTTTTTTCTTCCCTAAACCATCCATAGTAAATAAAACTGGACATTTACTATTTATAAGGAATCAGTCCTGTGTCTGATGCCTGAAACAGAGGTACATCGAAAATTTGCTAACTTCTCCTGACACACTGTTGCTGTCCAATTGGTAGAGGCAACACTGCAAAAATGGAAATGCATCTCCACTGAAGTATAATTAAAATGTTTAGGAGTACAAATCACACAGATCACCTGGATCAGACCTTCTATCATCCATACTCTCAGAGCTCCAATCTCCATTTTCAATGTTGCACAGATATTCACCTCCTCCGGCTCTATAGTTTGCAGTGTCATCCTCACTCATTCTATTTGCTTCTTTATGATATTCTAAAATGATGGTATACAATAGAGAACACATTCTATAAGATGTGGTACTTTCATTCTTTCCCTCTCTTTTAATTTTGCTTACTTAGGCAACATTTCCTGAGATGTAGTGTGACCTAGTTATTCCTCCTAGGTATTGATTCCTTGCATTGAGGTTTTGGAATATAAGAATAAAGAAGTAAATAAAATGTGATAGTGTGAGGGGGAATAAATGATTAAAAGATGCATTCTTCTTGTTTCATAATTGAAATCAATATGATGTAGAGAAAGCTGCTTGATTTTCTCATCATACAAACCCTGGGTCTCTAAGTCAGAAAGAAGGAAATGGTTAAGAAAACACCTTATAGTTACCTCTCAGACCAATGGGTCAGTTTATTTTCAAATGGTAAATTTTTTCAGCTTTAACTCTCAACGTAATTCACATTTTCAACATTGTAGGCCTTATAAGTAGTGAAAATTCCTCTGAAATAAGATTGTTGTCACTCAGTTTTATTCATTATATTGTGTGTTGTCATACTTTTGTAAGTCTTGGTAAATATACTATATGGAATTTTGGAGATAATGAACTACCTTAAACAGGGAAGATGTCTAATAGCAAACATAGTATCAAAAATAATTTTTAATTATTTGTGTAGAATGCATTAACTAATTTAAAAGAATTAAAAATAAAGTTTGGGAATTAGATATCATTAGCTATTGTACTTTTAGCATTTTACTAAAATAAGCTAGGAGCATCATTTAGATATATATGATCGGTTACTTTTGTTACTATTATGGAGTAAGATAGTCTTTGCCACTCAGTTTTTCTGCATTTGGGGATAAGTAGGCATGGGGAATGAAATTCTGAAGACTTACTTGATACAGTTTTAATTCACAACCTGATTTTTTTCAAGAACAGTTGGAAGAAAATGTGTACATACATTCTTTTGAACTTACATATACTAACTACAAGTAGATTTTTTTCACTGTTCTTTAAAAATGAAAGAAAATCTAGAAAATTTGGTGTGACTAATAATCTCTAGGTACCATATTATTTTTTAAACAGCCTGAGTATCTCATCAAAGCAGATTAATTACGATATAAAAACATAATGTGAGACAGCACTATCCATTTAAATGGTATAGTCTATTCTTTTTCGTTAGTGCTATAAGACTCACACAAAACAAAACAAAACAAAACAAAACAAAACACACACACACACAATGTCTGCATTACAAATACTCTCCTGACTCAACATTAGAGAGACCCAGGCTTTTTAAAGATCTGAATAAGGTTTTGTGGGTCTTGGAATTTAATTTTGAAGGTTGTTTTTAAGAAAAAAAAATAATAGTAAACTTATGAATTCAAAATGAAATGTTAAAATTAACATTTATTTAGAATAACAAAAGAAATTACAACAAATTACAAAATTTAAAGAACTAGAAAACATCACAAACCCAGAAAAATTCACAATTTATTGACTAACCCATTTCGATATACTTTTTGTCTGTTTTTTGGTTGTTTACTCTTCAATCATCTTCTTCAAATAAAAATGACCTTATCTATAGAGAGAATAAAAGCATATCGGTTATTCCTTTTGGAAGATTGGTCAAATTTTAATTTTTTTATTATTATTTAGAAAAGTTTCAGCTGTTTAATTCTGCTGCTGACTAGCCTGTGAAGCTATGTTATCAATAATGCCACTATGCATGGATATGCTGCAAACCAAAGAAATATATCTTACTCTGCAAAACTTAACTCCCTTTAACCAGATCTTTAAAACACTCTGCCCTACTCCAGCCTCCCTACCCACCTCCCACCCCCACCACCCCACACTTGAGGAGAACCTAACTAGTAGTCAGAAAATAAAGAATCATTTAACCAATTGTAGTGAAACTCTTTTACTCTTTGTAAATTTTACTGAAACATATGACTTCCTGGTCAACAAATTGCTAGGGTCTTTCCGGGGACTTGGAAGAGGCCTTTGTAAAAGTGGAAAGTTCAGAAAATGAAACTTTTTTTGTTTCACAGCACACTTGCCTTTGATGCTATGGCCAAATCTTCCCATATTTCCCAAATACACACATAAACTCACATATACACAGTGTGTTATAGAGAAAACATCCTCAAAGTTCTTTCTTTAGAAGGCTTGGTTTCATTTTTGTTTTGTCCTATCAAGAACTGGAACTGGAATTGCCCCCCCCCAGATAAGCAGGAGAGAAATAAGCCAATAATGTTGTTCCTATGAGGAATAGTGCTATGGGGGAAGGTGTTCTCCAAAGGCTAAGAGAATAAACTATGCTGCTCATTGCACCAATCGCGAGGATGGAAGTCTTAGTCAAATGTTAACACCTCTCATGCGGTGATGGCTAAATGTGAGTGGCGCTAGACGTTAGATGCTAGACATTATGGCCAATGGTACAAGAGAAATTGAAGAGAGGGTCTTTGACTGGACCACGTGGTTCTGTTTCTTTCTTTCTCTGTCTTTCTTTCTCTCTCTCTCTTTTTCCCTTTCTTTCTTTTTCTTTCTTTCTTTCTTTCTTTCTTTCTTTCTTTCTTTCTTTCTTTCTTTCTTTCTTTCTTTCTCTCTCTCTCTCTCTCTCTCTCTCTCTCTCTCTTTCTCTTTCTTTCTTTCTTTCTTTCTTTCTTTCTTTCTTTCTTTCTTTTCTTTTCTTTCTTTTTTTTTGATAAATTGCTTTTTATTTTATTTTTAGGCCAATTAAATGGTTTAAATATGAAAAAAAAAACTTTAATATACAAACTGCAATCACAACAGCATCCACAGAGCTGAAAGAATGGGGCACGGCAGGGAGCTTTGTGGAGAGGCAGGTTTTCAAGGTCCCTGCTGCTTCTCTCGTTTGTACTCTGTGACCTGTGACAGCCTGAGGTTTTAGCAGAGGGCAGATCAATGTAGCCAGGGTCAAAGCGGCACTGATGCTGAAACTGAAACAGACTCTGCACAGCAAGCCCTCCAATATGCCATCTCTCTAATAAGGCAGTGGCCAGGAAAAGCCACATTCAGTCAGGAGGTAATTGGAAAGTGGTTGTGACTGAGACGGAGAGGCAACCACAGCCTCTCAGCATCCTGACGATCACATGCATGAGGACCAAGCACAAAGAGCAGTGAGACATAGCCATGATAGAGCAATGACAAGGATAAATGATGGTAAAAATGATAAAATCTAAATTTCTCAACTACCTGGAGGAAAAGACTTTTCTAGAATTAATTTAAGAAAATTAAGGAAAATAGCACTTTTCTACATCAGGAGCCGTGCAGCATATTCATACTTGTTACAAATATATTGCATTTTCATAATAACCAGTGTTATTTAACCCTTTTCCCATTTTGAAAAAAAAATGGTGCAGTTCACTGCTAACATTAATTTAACATCACGTGTAAGAATGCTGTTTTCTAGGATTCAACAGTTTCAGTGATATAGAATGACTGTATTTTGTAAAAACAGAATGCTATAAATAGAATAATGTTGTTTGTTTCCAGAGACTATCGATATACTAGAGAAATGCGAAAAAAGTAATAAAAGCGAGATGTTTTGTGGCAAACTTTGTGGGTAAGGTTAGGACTGTAATCCACAAGTTATGTCAGGGTAAATGCTGCAGCCTCAGGCACCTCTGGTTAATATTCTCGAGGCAAATGGGAAATGGGTTAAAAATATATCTGTAATCACAATAAATTTCTTCAATCTTTAACTTGTATATATCAAATTATTAAGAAAATACATGTAAAACCTGGAAATAAACAAAAGGGTTCACTGTTTATTCTTTTAAGGTCATACAGTGGGACTTCGTGTTTCTAGGTGTATGTAACTTTGACTTCTCATTTACTATTTGTTAATATATTTTACTAAAGGAAAGGTGTTAATTTGTAGAAAACTGATATTTTTATTTAATTATTGTCCAATGGTCCAATTGTCAAATAATTATTGTCCAATAGAAATGAAATGCTTCTTGCCACATAGTTTTGCAAATAAATTTTATTTGGTAGAGATTCAAATGCTATTGGTAAAATTGCAGTTTTAATATCCTGTAGGACATTAGTCACTTTTGTACCTACATTAGCAATCTAATTGAAACATCCTGTCTTTCTGCCATAATAAATACTGGTGCTCTCTCCAATTCATTTTGGAACTGCCTTACCAATTTGCTGGTTCCCTCATTAATGAATTACGTAAATCTTTGACATATACTCACTTCATATTTGCAAGACAGGAAATTATATGCATTATGAAGAGAATTTCTTGATACTCTTCTTGTACTTGGAAATAAGATGGAAATGACTGTCAGAATTGATCACTTTTAGAGGAATACCATCACATAATCCTCCTTGCTGGCCATGGCTTCCATAATTTTTGGAATAAAATATCTACAAATAAAAAGAAAACATGGGAAATATAATAAACAAAATAGGTAATGATTAATAATATTATTAATATTTTTGGATAAAGGTATTTAGAAATTAAATAGGTAAGAGTAATCATAGAGTGATCACTTATTTATTTAAAATAAATTAATAAGTTAGAGTACATAACCATGAAAGATATATTACAGTATCTCCTAATGTGTTTATATTTTTAAAATTAACATACGTTAAAATTCATTCTTTTTTTTATCTTTGGCATGAAATTCTATAAGTTTTAACACAGAAATATTTTTATGTAACTACTACCACGGTAAGGGTACACGATTGTTCCATTACTCCACGCTGTGTATTAGCTCCCAGAACTTATTCCTTTATACCTGGAACTTTATGCCCTTTAACCCAGTCTCTCCTCATTTTACCCACTCTCCCAGCCCCTGGCAGCCATACATCTACTCTCTGTTTCTATTAGTTCATTTTTTTTTAGATTTTACACTATTTGAGATCATACATTATTTGTCTTTTTTCTGTCTGATTTATATCACTTAGTATAATTCCATCAAGTTTTATTTATGTCTTTGTAAATGGTATTTTTGGATTCCATTCATCAGGTTGAGGAATTTCTCTTTTATTTCTAGTGTACTAAGTTTTTTAGTTTTGTTTTTATAAATGGATGTTAATTTTTTTCACTATATTTTGTAAATGCCTTCATTGTATCAACTGATATGATCTTTTTTTAGTATAAATATAATGAATTACATTAAGTAATTTTCAAATGTAGAACTAATATTGTATTTTCAGAATAAATTGCACTTGGTTATGGTGTATTATTCCTTTTATATGTTCTTGGATTTAATATATTAGTATACTAGTTATGTTGAAAATTATTTGAATCTATGTTCGCAAAGAATTTTCTTTTTTGTGATTCCCTTTTCTTGCACTGCCTTTGTAAGGTTTTGATCAAGATAATTCTGACCTCATAAATGAGTTGTAAAGTATTCACTTCTGTTTATCTGGAAGAGATTATGTAGACTTAGTGTTAGTTCTTATATGTTTTATCTAATTTTTCAGTAAAACTATCTGAGCCTAAAACAATCTTTTTCAGAGGTTTTAAACTAAAAATTAAATTTTTTAATTATTATATAACAATTCTTCATGGGTAAATTTTCATTCCTTGGGACCTTTACAGAATTGCTTTATTTTTTCTGAGTTGTTGAATTTATGTGTTTAAGTTCTTTATATTGTTCTTTTATTTTTTATTAAATATTTGTAGTGTCTGTGGCAATATTCTGCTTTTATTACTGACATGGTAGTTTGTGTCTTTTCTCTTTTTTATTTGTCAGTCTAGTTAAAAGTTTATCAATTATACTGATATTTGCAAATATAAATATGTATGATATACTGAAAAGAATGTAAATTTTTCTAAATAATTTAAAGATGAGTATATATATATTAATAATATATTTGCTATATATAGATAGATGTACATATAGATAATAGAGTTATTAATAGATGTAATTGAGGCAAAACACAAACAATTGGTGAATCTGATCTTTGTACTAGCTTTGAAATTTTCTTTAAATTTGAAATCTCTCCTTTAAATCTGAAGTCTCTCCTTACTTCGCCCATAGTTTTTACATTTGTAATTGTTTAGGTCAGTAAGGGTCATGGAAGCCCAATGTCTGTTTTCAGAAATAAGGGTGAGGGATCTTGCCATATTTCTTATTCCAATTCTACCAGTAAATTTGAAATAATATGAAAAACATTTGGCCCCTGTTTATTATATCTACAAATAAAAATGGCTTATTGAATTCTGATCACCCAAACCTAATAGGCATTGGCTATTTTAATTCAGCTGAATGAATCTCTCTTCTCTGTCTCTCTTTCTACAGCTATCTGTCTCTGTGTCTGTCTGTCTGTCTCTCTATTCATCTGCTACATATTTGGTATATATATATATATATATATATATATATATATATATATATATATAGCAAACATGTTGAATATACATATAGTCCATCTTCTTAAGGAATAGGTCAGTGACTTTATGGTGAAAGAACTACCTCAATTGCTAAATTGTTTCAGCCTAATTATATGTTTAATCCTAACTTAAAGAGCCTATGAATAAAAAATGTCTCAGTTTATAAGTTTAACTTTATGCTCAAAGAAAGATGGAACGTTGTCTGTTTTTAACAAATGTATTATCAGCACCAATAATTTCTACTAGCATCAAAGGATCCTATACAAATATATTTTTAAATAATTGATTTATGGTAATGCACCATATTTACCAAATTCCATTAAAACATTTAATTTTTTGAAACTCATAAACATGATTTCTGCATAGCACAATCCAATGTATTTAATAATAAACATTTTCAGGGACTGATAAATGACTTAAACTATTATTTTATATTGATTATCAACCTATGTATACTAGCATGCATAAAACTTAGGTTAATAATGATTGATTTTAATTATTAAATACTGAAGTTTGATTTAGACAATATGGAATCATTCATGATCATGCACTGAGAGTAGTACTGTTCTTGCTTAAAATCATGGCTGCAGATTCTCTCTTGTGTGTGATCAGACTGCCAAGGTATGGAAAATACAAGAAGAATTCTGAAAAACTCATTAAAAAAAATCTCATTTTAAACTTTTATACAGAATAAATGCATATATGTCTTGTCAAAAAAGAGACTAATTAGTTTTTAAATATTGTTTTAAAGACACCAGACATTCTTTCAAGGGCAAGAGGAGAGTGATGGTAAAACTTTATCTTACAGTTATTGAAGCAAATAAATGTATTGTGTTGTCTAGAATTTATGACTTCTCATCACTGAAGCTTAGAACAAGTATCTATTTCTATCTAGAAAGGAATAAATTGGAATATTTTGGTAAGTTATTCCGTATCTTACATATGAATATCTTTTATTTTTAAAACAAGTAATTCCTTCCAAAAAATATTTTTTATGTTTAGAAAGCATTAAAATGTTCCCTTTAAAAATATTACTTGCTTTATGTCTGTCAAATTTAATGATAATAACACTTTATGTATTAAAGAATAAACAAAATATCTCTCTCCTAATGCTGTACAGCAATTTTTTCCACTTGTTAAAAATTGTTTTGTCCTCTTAAAATTTACTTGTCTGAAATGACAAAAAATAAAAATGGATTTATATTTTAAATTATTCCAGCCTTACGTAAAATATTTTTTAAAGCCCACTGCTTCCTTTTTTCTAGTATTAAAGGTTACTGGTAATATGGAGATACATTAAAAAGCAACATTTTAAATACTGTAGCAATTGGAGAAAAAGATACACAAAATAGTAATGTGTATACCAAGTAGAATGTATAAATCAAGGAAGAACTTGCTTACTTTTTAGCATGAATATTAATAATAAAGTATATGTAGGCTGTAAATAAAATATTTACTTAGGTCATCAGCAGAGTATTGAGTTAAAATTATAGTTTTTTCTTCATATAAGTTTGAACAGAAATTATATGAAAAATAAATTATCTATTAGAAGTATAATAATACTAGGGAAAAGCTCTCATCTGGAATTATGGTGAGCTTTATTTATTATCAAATTCAAACTTCTTAAATGCCATTTTGGAGTAATTCATAAGAATAGTAACTAATGAGTTAGAAGAAATGGTCTATTAGTGGAAAGTATAATACAATTTGTGGGAATACAGTATATTAGCAACAACGAAAATTTAATGCATATAAGAAAAGCCTGTATTTTGTGGTAATTTAAATAGTTTTCTATATTTATGAGATTATTTTTAGAAAAATACAATAATATTTTACTTCTTATCATTAGTTTAATGTTCAATCATATGAAGATAATTTATTTTAGTAAATTTAGATTTTTCTTGGTATATTTAAAATAAAATTTAAGTCTTATGCAACTATTTTTTTCTGAAAGTATCTTCCATATTTGAAGAATAACAGTATTTATTCTATAAGTATATGTTTTTCTTATTTTTTATAGACTTTATTAATGTTGTCTGGAACTTAAAATCTAGTCATGTTATGAATCATAATCATGTTTGGCTTTATAAACTTATAATTTGACAATAAATTGACATGATTCAGGAAACTGACAATTTGACATACCATAGGAAAGACAGTGAGCACCCTAAGAACTGGTTCAACAGTGAAGATCTCTGAGGAAGGCCGTAAGTCAGTTACGGAGAAAATATTGTATGCTTATATAGAAGGTAAAAATAGAGAGTCAATAAGTGGAGAGAGTGGAGAAACATAATGAATGAAAGATAGCAACTGAGAAAAGGAATGATTCTTATGATGATATTTCTTTCTTCAGCAAAATCTAAATGTGTTCAGACTATTCTCTTTAGGTTTCTATATAATTGAAGAAAGAAGTCAACACAGAGTTGAAAATGCCTACTGAACATCCAGTGGCTTCAACAACTCAGTCATAATTATTTTATTCTCTGTTCCCTGGTGAGATCCTGGAAGTAAGATAATTTGGATGAGGTAAAGTACCTTTAAACAAAGCCAGTGTAGGAGTTATATCCTACCTAGAGGTACAGGTGCTATTGACATCAAGAAAGTGCATGATAACAAGAGTGAAGCTGGACAGAAAATAAATGAAATACACACACATATACATACATACATACATACATACATACATATATAATATCGATAAACCAAAAATAATCGAAATTAAATTATAAGAAAAGGAAATATGTTTTACACAAATTTAAGGACCTGGAGTGCAAAGACAGAATATTTATCGACTAAATCAAACAAACAAATAGGACAGCTTCAGAATATCCAAGAGTTTCAACTGTCCTTAAAAATTCCATGAACTACAATGCTCAGGCTTGTTAAATATGTTTAATGAATGAGGAAAAATGTTGATAGCACCAAAGTTTTTTAACCTCCTCAGGTTGAGATCTTCATGTGTATAGGAATGTTTCAAAATGGGAAACTTCTCCAAACTTAGTCTTCTTCCAGTGAAGAAAGCACCAGAACTAATTACTGTGTCAGAATGAATTCCAAATACATTATGTATGTTTTCAAATTCCTCGTCCATAGCCATGCAGATCAAACACTGGGTAAAGCGAGTTTCCATTGGCATAGGATTTGTTCTGATTCTCCTTCCAAAAGGCTAACTGAGGGCTGAAAGTTTTGGAAAAATAATGAAGAATAATTCCAATGACTGATAAATGAGACATCTGGATGGAAGGTTTCAGTTTTTTTATCTTTTTACTTTAAATTCAACTTTAATCAAGTAGATGGAAAAGTTGAATTGACTACAGAAGGCACAGAAAAAAAGGTACACATGAACAAATATCGTACTAGGTGTAGTCTGTAAAACTGAGCTGTAAGAGTTCTTAGTTATTTTTGTATTCTAATAATTAACTGAAACATCCCTCTGGCTATTGATCGGTAGGTATACCATGGTATTATTTAGATGTGAAATTTTCCCAATGTTATCTCCTAAATCAAATATAAAGTGAGAACATTGGTTGTGTTTTAAGAGTCTAGTTTGGTAGAGAAGAAACATTCTTCAATAAATAGGAACATCTTCATAGGAACAAATGAGAGGTTGGTAACAGAGAGTAATTATACCACTTTCATGAATTCATTTATTTAGTAAGAGTAGAGCTGTAGGAAGATGGTTCTAATGAAATACATGTTTAGTTTGTCCTGAGGTGTTCAGAGTTATGAGTAGTAGTATTTTAGTCCACTGGGACGTCTTTGCCCTGGAAGTGTGTATCACAAGAATTTATATACTATCAGCCAATAAATATCATTAAAATCTGAGCTGGACAATATTCTATAAACTGCATGTATAGCAGTGAACTCATCAAAGTCTATTCTCTTCAGAAACTTAAAACTCACAAGTCTGATATATGGCCATCAATAGTCACTGTAGGCTGTTCAGATTTTAAAACAATTTCATGCCCTGGCAGGGTGATGTTATAGCCAGCATGCCAGTCAGTAGAACAGCTCTCTTTGCTCTCTCCCCACCATAGGTTTACCTCTGAATGTCTCTGGATCTTGCTCAGTTGTTGTGGCACAGAGGGCTTGTCTTACTGACAGTCTGGGATCATCATAGTCAATTGTAGATGTGGTTATACGGTCATAAAGTTCTTAGCTTGAAGAATTTTTTTGAGTGGATTGGCCTCTGTATCCCCAGATTAGATGTAGGACAAGTTATCTACCCTTTGACATACACACACACACACACACATGTGTATATATATATGTATTATGTTATATATGTATATATGTATATATATACATATATATGTATTTGACATACATATATATATGTATGTTTATCTATATCTATAATGAATCTGAATTATTGAATTTTTGAAGAAATCAGCCTGAGTCCTTTGGCAAGAATAACATGTCTGAGTTAGCTGCTCCAGGATATGATGGTCCAAATGTAATACTGGATGTCCCAAGGACCACCCAAAGTAGCATCTGTTGTCTCAAAGTTATTCTTGATTGTCAATAGAACTCAATACCATACGGGCTGATTTGCCTTACCCAGAACTAATCACCTGCAAAAATAGATATAGGGTTTTAGAAAGTGAGCACCTGGATAATACAGTGGTAAATAGCCTTTCCCTCTGTTTGGGAAAATCTATTCTGATGGTTTAAAACTGAGGGTCAGGAAAAGTCATTATTGGGGCAGCTGTGAGCAGGGTTGTGGTGGATGCTAACCTGGGAATTGACAAAGGGCCAATTGGGCTTCATAAAAGCCCAAGAATCTCTAAATGGTCTTGAATACCCAGGGATTTCCAAATGAGACCATTAGTATTGTGCTGATACCTTGGTTAAGCAGGAATTTCTCCTATTACTTTCAGTACACACTAATACATATTTCCTGGGGCTGAGCTGGAGATAGGGCTGTAGCAATAGCACCTTCCCCAATCAGGGATTAATGAGAAGTCTATCAAGTACATTTGAGTGAAACTTTGCCTTACAAGATTATATATGAACACAATCATTAACTACTCCTGTCTGAGTTTGGATAAAGATGTCATATATGGACTTCAGATAATCATGCTAAGCGAAATAAGCCAAACAGAAAAAGTTGAAAACCACATCATATCACGCATATGTGGGATATAAATCTAAAAGTAACAAACAAACATGACAAAGAAACAGAGACTTGTAGATATGGACAGTGGACTAGTGGTTACCAGAGGGAATGTAGGGGGAGGTAGACGGGGTTAAAGGGGTCAAATATGTGGTGACAGAAAGAAATCTAACTATAGGCAGTGAACACACAATGCAGTGTGTGTATATATATATATATATATATATATATATATATATATATATGACTTGCTGTTGAATTGTACACTTACTTGAAACTTATTGGATTTTGTTAATCAATGTCACCCCTGAAAAAAATTAATAAGTAAAAAAGATTAATGCATAACTTTCAAAAAAAAAAAAGAAATACTTTTTTTAGGAGAAGATGTCCATTCAGTCTCTCAAAAGAAGCCTTAGGGAATGCTTATAAAATGTTAATAATTAAATTTAATAAAAAATAAAGTGACTACCTATCAATAAAACTAATATATTTTACACTTTAAGGGGAAATTATTGGAATAAAAGAAACATGGAGAAATAATTTTATATCCATTTTTAAATCTCATAATTTATCTCTTTCAATTAAATTTAAAGTTTAGTGTGTTCTAATTTTGTAGCAAAAGAAGGGATACATGTGGTATTTTAAGAAGTTGGATTGTAAAAATAGTATGCGGGTATAAATGAAATAACATAATATATAAAAAGCCTCCATTAATGCATGATTTTCATTGCCCTTAAATTACCCATTTAAGAATTTATACATTAACCACTCTTCAACAACCGTAAGACATCTTGCGGTTAAGGCACACATTTTAATATCTTAATTATTTCATGGATTAATGGCAGCCTGAATCTTTCCTATTCACTTTGTTAAATGGGCAATCAATACATTTTATTAAATGTGTCATAATAGGACTTAGCTAAACTTACTACTATGCTACCTAGTGAAACAGTACATGTAAATTATAGACAAAATACCCAGGTGCAAACAAACAGGCTCTTCGTTCTTAAATTCAAAAAGGCAAACCTGTAAAATGAAAATTTATTTTATATAAATCTTAATTTTATATATTCTTTTAATAAAAGACACAGATGGAAAAATATTATTAACATCAGCTACACATCTTAAAGTCAAATCAGATGCAGAGGTGTGAAGGTCAGGCTTGACTAGAACATGACGAGATGTACATAACTTACAGGGATATGGTTAGATATGTAAATGAAGTGGTTTAATGAGACGTATCAAAAGACAAGCAATTGGAGAGCCATATATAAGCATTTTAATGTGATGACTAAGCCTTAGAAAAGTTCTCTTTTAAGAAAGAACTGCAACCAGGCATAAGATAGTATATTTTGATTCCTGTTATCTTATGTAACCACTAGGAATGGTTCTTCCCACTCTCGTGGCCTCAGCATGCTCTTTGCTTTGCCCCCAGAAAGTCACTTTATGATCTTGATTTGGAAAACTGTTTATATTTCTGTAATAACACCTGCCAATAAAGTAAAGTGATTTGGTCAAGACGTGGCTAATGCAATTGGATTAATTAAAACTGCACTTTAACTAAGGTAATTCTGTTATTTTTATGTATGTGTGTGTGTGTGTGTGTATGTGTATATATGTATGTGTGTGTATATGTGTGTGTGTGTGTGTGTGTGTGTGTATACACACACATATTGCATTTAAATGACAAATGCATCCAAATGTCATGGACAATAAATGAAAAAGAAAAACAGCAAGCTCTTTTTTATTGAATCAAATTAAGAATAAGAATTTTATTTTAACTAAAAGTATTTTTAAAGATTCCAATACCAAAGCTTACAATGATGAGACACTGTTAGGTTAATAAAGTCGTTAAATCTAATTTAGCTACTTTGAAGCTGTTTACACATTTTTTTTTTAATTTGGAAAATAAGCAAATTTACGGAGATAAATAAGCATTGTTTCCAATTCTTTCAGTTAACTGAAGTAAATAAAAACAACTTTACTTGTGTAATATATGCTCATTACTACATAGAGAAGGCAAAACTCTACCTCTACCCATTTTGGGTTTTCAGCTGGAACTCTTACTTAAAAAGACGATTTACAAGAGAAAAAAAAAATTATTAATGTGCATACTACACACGACATGGGAAAAATCTAAACACAAAACGATTCAGTGCCATCTTAGAATTCCAGTTTGTATAGCATTTTTAACAAAGGACAATACATTTATAGGAAAATTACAGGACAGAAAACAGTTTTAAGCTTTCATGGGTGGCAAACATTGGAAAGGTAAATATATGAAAGAAAACTAATGGAGTGAGGTTTGTTTGCAGATTTCTGGGGTGCCATCTCTGAGCTGCTAAGATTGACTCCACTTATAGGAGAATTTATATCCTGCCTTTAGGCAGAAAAGGGGAAACTTTGGGTTTGCTGTTTTTAATTGAGTTCAGCTCAGAACAATTTTTATGTCAAAGAGGCATATTTTGGGTTGACACATTCTGGTTTCCTTCAACTAGAAAAAGAAAACAAAATACAAATAACCAAAAAAAGAAAATGAAAATCACATTCAATTTCAACAACCGAAGAAAATTGCTATTAAAAATTTGGCATATATCTTTAATTTAATTCAAGTTCATTTCCTGAATATTTATAATATTATCTTTATTGTATTGCTCTATTAAATAAATTACATTCTTTAAAATGCTGGAGGCAAAGGCTTTGGTGTAAGAATGAAGTTCGAATCTTGAAATAGTTATTGTAACTTCAGATTATTTCTTGGTTTTGTGGTTGTTGTCATTTGCATGTTAATTTATCTCCTATGAAGCAAATCAAAATATGTTTTTATTATAAATTTAATTTGATATTATAATTTTTCCTTCTAAAATTTCCATGTGATACTTTTATTATACTTTCTATTTCTCAGCAGAGACTATTTCTTTTCATTTATTATGAGTGTATTTCTAATCTAATTGAACATAGTTATGATAAAGTCTTTAAAGTCCTTATCTGACCATTTCAACATCTGTATCAACTTGGGGTTGTCTTTATTACCTTCTGTTTTGAGAATGGGCTACATTTTCCTGGCTGTTCATATATCAAGTAAGTTTTCATTGAACACTAAACCTTTTGAACATCATATTGTGGAGATTCTGAATGTTGTTATATTATTCTGAAGAATGTTTCTTTTTTTTTTAAGTAGAAAATTAATTTGATTGGATTCAAACTATAAGCGTTGATTCTTATGTGGCGCTCAAATTGCAGTTCAAGTCTTTCTCCCTCCAGCCTTTAGCTAAGTGTTTTTAAATCTTCCTCATGTTTGTGTGGTTTAGGTTTCAGTCAAAATGTCGGAAAAAATTTATAACCAGAATTTGGGGCACCTTCTCTCTGGATTTCTTCCCCTCACTTTCCAACAAATGTGATTGTCCTAAAATCTTTTTCATCCTCAAGCCAGAAAGACAGGCTTTATCAGAATTTTAACCACATCTGAGACACCATGACTTCTTTCCCTAAGGCTAAAATTAGGGAGTGAGGACACACACACACACACACACACACACACCCCTTGTGTCCATTATGTTTCCTTTTTCCAAGTCTCAACTCTCTTTTAGAATTTACCTGGTTTTATTTACTCTCTAAAGAGCTTCACGTTTTGTTTTTTTTTTCAGAGTTTATAGCTGTTATTTGTGGTTGTGTCAGTCAGTTAAGAGCTTGCTTAGTTATGTAAAAAGTATGAGAATGAGAGAGGAAGAGAGAGAGAGAGAGAGAGGGAGAATATTAAGTTGTTAAGTGAGTGGCTATAGTTTGATTTACAAGTCTGGTTCTTTGAGAACTTAGAACAGGAACTATTTCAGGAATTCTACTAATACCTGACCCAAAGGAACCCTATTACACACTGTAGCAAGCTGCCAAGATAGATATTTGTTTGGGTAGTGAAGCATGTCCTTAACTGCATTTAACCTTTATGGATTCAGCAAGTTCCATAGGATTTTACCATGTTCCCCAGAGGTACAGACTGTGAAGTGGACCTTAGATCCCACCCTGATCCAGCTCTGCTCTCATAGGAGGGATCCCTAACATGATTTCCTCTCTCAGAAGCCTCCAGACTAGGGGATCCATCCTGTCCAGACCCAGTCTGGCAAATCCAGTGCCTAGAGGATATCAATTAAGTTATGCTACGGCTACTCTAAATATTTGAAAATCTTAGGAAATAGTCCTAGACATCTTTCCTTTCTCTTTTACCTTTTCTTCCTAGATGATCTCATCTATTCCCAGAACCCTAATTACCATCTTTATGCTAATGACTATCAAATTTATATCAGCAACCCACTTCTCTCCCTTGAGTTCCAAATTGGAACTCCCAACTGCCTAATTTACATGTATTTTGAATGTCTCACAGATATCTCAAATTTAGCATGTCAAAAATCAAAGTCTTAATTTGTACCACCCTCTTCTCCAAATCTTCATCTTCCTCAACCATTCTCTAATGAATTGCTCAAGCTAAAGACCTGGTCTAGTCTCATTTTAATTTTAAAAAACTCCAACAATTTCTGGAGGGAAAAAAAAATAACCCATTGAAAAGTAAGCAAAGTGTATAAATAGTTCATTGGACAAATGTATGAAAATATATCAAAGTTTACTTATATTAAGTGGAACACACTTACTCTAAAATATTATTTTCACATGTCTAATAGATAAATTATCCAAAAATTTGAAAATTACTATATTTGTGAGGCCAGCACACAAACAATGGAACAGCTCCCCTAAAAGAGGTAAATATCTGGCAGTATCTACCAAGATTATAAATGCATTTACCCTTTGACCCAGAAATTCCACTTCATGTAATCTAATAACTTTTTAATGTACATACAAAGTTGTTAAGTGCGACATTCTTCTGAATAACAAATGGTTGGGAACAATTTAAGTGTCCAGAAATAAGGATCTGGTTACAGAAGTTATATTTTATTTTGAAAAGAAAAACAGCTAAAAAGACAAGTAGAAAAATTCAAAGTACAGGTAGAGAGAGATTCTGAGAAGATTTTTGTAAAGAGGAAAAAAAAGTACATAATCCTGTATATTTTATGCCACCATTTGTAAAATAAAGTGATAAGTGTAAGTACATTTTCTTTTATTTACATAGAAATTTAAAGAATAAATGAAAAGTTAATAAAAAAATGGTGGAATGAGATCGAGGGACAGAACTGGAAGTGAAGTTTCTCAGTATATATTTTTAAAATAATTTTGCCTTTAAATCACATTAATATATTAACTAATCCCAAACTTGATATAAATTAAAGTAATAAAACTCAACAAAATAATAGAAAAAAGCAGCAATTCATTGTAGTCAAGAAGAACTCATATAGAAATAATTTAACATTTCACAATATTAACATTTTAAAAGAGAAAATTTATTTAATAATTGTCAAATTTTCAAAAATGAAGAATGTATTAGAATTAGATATTTCATTTTTATTTTTTATCATTTTTTTCTCCTCTATGTTATCCCAAGAATTAACACAGTATAGTTTTCCAACTCCAGTAAATTAACAGTTCAGTATCCAGTACCTGAATGATAATCATACTTATTAATTTAGAAAAGTTAGTACTAAAGAGTGACAAGAAATTAGTAACTAATCAATACTTTAATTATTTTAAGAGTTGTAAAAATGGCAGCCCATGTGTAAGAAATCTTAGAAATAATAGAACAAATGCCAAAGAAGCAGAAGAAGGGCTTACAAAACAATGATCACACATGAGAATAAACAAGGAGATTTGTTAAAACACTGATTCTAGGCCTCAACCTCAAAGATTCTGATTCAGTGGATGTGGAGCAGGACCTGAGATTTGGTGTTTCTAACAGGCTACCAAATGAGGCTGATGGTACCTGTCAGAGATTGACATTTTAGGTTGGACTGAACTAGACCATCCACTAAGATAAAATTCTATGTTCTGTTTATTCATCAGAACACTGGAAAAGAGAAAATGAATTACAAAAAATAAAGATAAAATAATTATTAATTGGATGAATACACATCAGACCTCATGGCCTATATGTATTACGGTAATATAAAAAACTTGGAGATCTCTTTAATAATCATACTCTTTAAAATTTTTTTCTGCCTTTTTTGTATATCACATACTTTTCTCTGTGATAGGGCTTTCTCTATCTGTCAAAATTGTGAAAAATGTTATAGATAAGATGACTGTGTCTTGGTTTTTTGTGGGTAGCAAGGGAATCACTGAAGGATTTAAGTAGGAGAATGGCGTGTGTAGGAAGAAAAGTCTTCCTTCTACCTTCTTAATTTCTCTGGCTGACCTTAGAATTAAACTGCCATAAGAAAGATTAATAAGATAAAAAATATACATTTTATTTAATATTTTTATGGGGATATGAGAGTCCTCAAGATAAAAATGAAGACCCGAAGAAGTTGTCAGGCCCGAAAACTTGTATACCCTTTTAAAAAAGAACGATAAATTGTGGGGATGTAATAAGACAAAGGGGCTTGGGAGAGGGGAAGTAAATTCTGAAACAGTGTCTAGGAAATACATTGGGGTGTAATAACAAATGATAAGAGTTTTTTAAATAAGTTTGTTGTAATGGGTTTGTTCTGGCATTGGCTCCCAATTTCTGGTAATAAGAGTGGTCTTCCCTTCTCAGTACAGCAAGAGCACCTCTCTCATGAGAAATTTCATGACCTTCTTTTAGGTAGAATGAGAGAGGTCACAGAGGCCTTCCTGCAGTTGTTGCTTTTCAAGTACCTTTAGCTCAAAAAATCAACATGCCAAAGAATTATATTTTGGAGTAGCATGTTCTAAAACCCCTTCACATAACAATATGGTATTTTATTTGGATCCGTATGACAGCAGTGTGGAGAATGGAGTAAGAAGGTCAAGTCAGAAAGGGCATTTTAAAATTACGATGATAGACCACACTTAAGTGGTCAGTTAACTTTTGATAAATGTGCTAAGGTAATTTTTTGAGGAAAAGATTGTCTTTTCAAAAAATGGGGCTAGAACAATTGGATGTCTCTATGGGGGGAAAAAAATAAACCTAGACCCTTCTTAACACCATATATAAAAATTAACTTAAAATAAACCATATACTTAATATAAAACCCAAAACCACTAAATTTCCAAAAGAAACTATGGTAGAAAATATTTGTGCTATTGAGTGAAGCACAAATTTCTTAAGCAGGATATAATGGGACATAAAAAAAAAATAAAATAAAATAAATAAAAAAAACTAAAAAAAACATTTGATAAGATGGATTTCACAGATTAAAAACTTATGCTCTTCAAAAGATACAGTTAAAATGAAAATGCATGCCAGATATTATGAGAAAATAAGTAATGGAAAACACATATTTGACAGATGGTTTGAATCCAGAATATATTTTTTTAAATAAAGAAAAACTCATACAGCTCAATAATACAAGCCATTTAAAAAAGAGCAAATTATCTGAAAAGAAACTTTATAAAGAAAAAATACAACTAAATGGTCAAAAGCTTATGAAAAGGTACCCCACATCACTAGTTATCAGGGAAATACAAATTTAAACCATGATAAGATTTCACTTCCCACCCACAAGAATCACTAGTTAAAACAAAACCAAAACAAGAGACAAAGGCATGAGCTGGAGATAATGTAGAGCACTTAAAACTCTTGAATTCTTAGTGACACACAAAGCATACGGCCACTTGGGAAACAGTTCAGTAGTTACTTTTAAAATTAAACATATACTTTTATGTGACTCAGGCACACTCTCATTATTTTCCCAATAGAAATGAAAACATATACCCAGATGAAGGCTTGTATGTAAATGTTAATAGCAGAATAGTGAATAATGGCCAAAACTGGGAACAAATTAAATGTCTATCAACTGATAATAAATAAAATGTGTTAATATCTATCTATGGAATACTACTTTGTAACTGTAGGGGGTTTCAGAAATTTGGGGATTGATTAAGAAAAAAATATATGACCACAATAAGCTTTATTGGGTGGCTCCTAGAGTTGCATGAGAAGGAAAGTCCTTCTGAGCATAGAATTGTCCTGAGGCATACAAAAAGGGGCTACCATAGAGAAAGAAGGAGGGCAGGGAACTACCAAAGGACTGGGGATCAGAGAGAGGCTTACATGTCTAGTCTTTTTCTCAGCAACACAGTGAGGAGTCTCTGGGTTAATGACCAGTGACCTCTGAATGGCAATAGAAATTAGGTTCTTATAACCAAACATAAGTCTCTGTTTTATTAATGGCCATCAGATGATGGTTGTAGTTTTGCAGGGTATGCAAAGCAGGAAGATCTTAAATGGCTAAAAACCTGCTTGTTTGGCTATTTTAAAAACAATTGGATATGTAAAAATTTGAATTTTGTGCCAGCTTGCTAATAGATTTCAGTGTGCTATGAAGAAACAAAAAAATTTAGGAACCAATATATAGGGTCCATCTTTGGCTCATTCATATAACAGTAGCAAAAAACGGAACACATATTGATACATTCAATATTATGCATACATCCCAAAAGCATTTTTCTAAGTAAATTAAATACAAAAGAATATATACTGTTTGATTCCATTTATGTGAAATACTAAAAAAGACAAAATTAAAATTGTAAAAAACATATCAGTGGTGCCCAAGGCAAGCAATTAAGGAAAGACAGTGAAAGAGGAAGAGGAAATGTTGTGGAGATAAAAATATTCTATATGTTGATTGTGGTAGTGGTTATACGATTGCTTACAATTACCAAAACTTATAAAATTAAGTGTTTAAATAAGATTTATTGTTTGTAAGTAAATAAGTAAAACTGAAAAATAATGATGAAGTCTATTTTAATTAAGAATTGTTATCTCTAGCAGTTAACAATTAAAATAATTTTTGATTGGTTTCATGTATTGATCCTCTCCAGTGGTAAGAATTGTTTGCTGTTAAGACAGACAGTGATATGTTCATTACTTAGATAAGTGTCAAAAGAAAAAGATGTTCTTTGAAATAAGATATGACAGGTAAGTTTCAAAAAGGTAGGAAAAGTAGAATTATTTATAGGAAGGCTTACTTTGTTCAGGCAAGATGACAGGATATTCTGGGCAACCAGTGAGAGCCAGGAATTTCTGGAGGACCCACATCATCAGTGCTTTAATTGACGAATTGCCTCAGAATCAGCCGTACCACATACCACAGATTAGACAATAAATTAAGCGGGAAGTTGTAGAACACCAGAAAGAAATTTATTAGTTTATAACCCCTATCTGACCTTTGTGGTATTGAACTTTACTTATTATTCCCCATTGTCTTATGATGAGCTGGAAGAGTAGATGATACAGATCATTGATACCCTAAAAATCATTTACACTATCTTTGGAATACAACTTTCAAAACAATTTCCTTATCTAGGAAATTCCATTCTACTAAAATTATGAGGCAAAATTAAAAAAATTAAAAAAAAACAGTCAAGAGCAGTAGTTTATCTTCTTCCTATTCTGAAACTCTTGAAACTCTTCCCACTTCTCCTGCAGCCCATTCTATGCACCCACAGCTTTATTTGGCACCAATTTATCCTGACTTCCAAAACTTCTGGGGAGCAAGGATTTAAATTGTGTGGTTTCAAGGAGGATCACAGAAGACAAACCTTACTATAATCTGAGATAGAAACATAACTAGTAATTATGTTCCATAGATTTAATGTACTATTCCATTTTAGAATGATTTTTTTTTTTTTTTTGAAGAGCAGGTTATTATGTAGGATGAAGCACATATGGCAGCTTTAAAAGATGTTCTGAAAATATGTTGCCCACAGAAAATAGTGTTCAAAAATTTTTTTAACTTATTCTTTTGACAGATCACTTTTATATTTACAAATTGTCTTATCTGAAGGGATATACATCCCATGTTATTTTGTATTTCTCTTCTCTACTGTGAATTCAAGTTAGATAGTTCATCTTATTTTATAGTACAGGTCTTAATTTCCCCTTGTCCATATGCGATAAGTAATATAAACTATAAGGTCACTTTATATTTTGCTATTCATGAAGTAAGGAGATATGAGTCCTGGTCTAGTTTTATATTATCTCAGGTTAGTCTCTTTTGCTCTGAAAATCAATGCCCTCATCTCTAAAATAAGACAAATGATATCAGCTCTGTCTGCTTAAAAGTGAGGTTATGAATATCAAGTGCTTTTGAGAAAGCTCTAAACACTGCAAACATCTATAAACAGAAGATGTGCTCAGCTCCGAAATGGAATAAGAGTACACATACTGCACAAGGTCATTTTTATTTATTTATGCATGTGATAATTTAATATTTTTTCTACTATACAAATATTAAGCATCTCTACATTCCAGGGAATGTCCAATATGCTGGAGATGAAGAGATGTACAGGGCACAGAGTTTATCTTTCAGGCTTTTAAAGTCTATTTAGGCTGAGGCACACATATGTAAGCAGCTAATTAAAACAGAAAGTCATAATTACCATAATAGACATAATAACAGAGTGCTGAAGAAACAGAAGAGTCCAATAACTCTGCCCAAGAGAAATGCTTTATAACAAAGGTAACTAGAAGTGAGTTGTGGTAGAGCGGTGCAATTAGAAGATTGATTTGGGGTAAGAGAATGGGGTGAAGGTCAAGATTTAGGTTGGAGTCTAGAGGTGGAAGGCTTGCTAGGCCATTCTTTTCACTGAGGTTTTGCAGAAAAGATATGTATCTCAGTCAAGTTTTCTACAAAGGCTCTCAGCTGGGTAAACCACTAAGAGATGGCAATAACAGGCCTTGAATGGTTCAGAGTAATAAATTTGATCACATAATTCTACACTTTTAGAAGATGACTGACAGCCAGCCTCACTCTAGGGGACTCAGGAAATAGCATTCTGGGGCTAAAGGAATGATAAATGTATGTGCTGTGTATAGAGAGGGGTTTCCATGCCTAATGGTAAAGTCTCACAAAAATTTTAATCCAATCTGACAAGAATTGATAAGCAAGGTATAAGTATAAAACTTCCTGAATGATGGAGGTGAAAAGATTTAGACCATGCTACCTAAAATGTACCACTTCGGTATGTTGATTTTTTAAAGCTGAACACATTTGAGAAACAACAGATGCAGGAAAGGCTTGGCTCTCTGACCTTCTCCTTTCTATTAAAAGTAGGTCATAAAATTTCCCATGAGAAAGGTACCTTCCCTATATTAGAAAGAAAAGAACATTCTTATCCCCAGAGACTGGAGTTGATGCTGGAATGTACCTATGCAAATTTACTAAAATAATCCTTGTTGTCCATTAGTCCCTCACTTCTATTTAGTTCATAGTCAATGTCCCACAATTTACTGTCCCTCACTTAAGCCCTTTTGTCTTGTTACATCTCTGCAATTTATCATTCTTTGTGTAAAAAGGTAAACAAATATTTAAGCCTAATGGCTTCTCTGGGTCTTCATTTTTCTATTGAAAACTCCTGTGAAAATATTAAAAATTAAATTAAGTGTGTGTTTCCCTTATTAATCTGTTTTATGTCATTTTAATTCTTATGCCAGTCATAGAAACTAAGAGGATAAAAGGAAGTTTTCCTCTCCTATGGAGGTAAGTGGAATAGTCCACAGGTTCCTTAGGTTGTCCAAATTTTGGTTGACTATGAAAATCCTTTGTAGTCTGCTCCTTATCCTAGGCTTAGATGAAATAAGAAAATAAGTTTTTTTTGTGTGTGTTTTTCTGTACTATCAGCATCTCTAGACTCAAATGTTAATATTTCCACTAGATAATGAGAAATATTAATCAGTAAAAGTAATATGAGCATTAATAGTCAATAAATATCTTGGATTTTATTTTGTAGGCAATATGGACATTTACAGAAAAAAAAATGACAATTAAATTAGTTTTTGCAAATGATTATTCTGGTAACCTTGAAGTCAACAGATAGAAATGGGGCTGAGGCTGCATTTGACAGAGAAAGGAAGAACAGTTAGGGGTAATTTACTGACTTAGAGGTAAGATCACCCAAGCAAGGAGTAGTGGTAGTGGTGGTAAATAATGATAGTGAGAGAAAATGGGCATTCTTTAGAAATACTTCTAAAGTGCACTGCGATGTGTGCTGTGGTGTGTGATATCAAGCCTCTATGATGTGGAGAGAAGTGAGGAAGAGGAGTTAAAGCTTCTGGCTTTTAAATCTATGTAATTAGCTGTACCATTAACTAAGATATGGCATATATAGGTGGATTGGGTATGGCAGAGAAGATAATGAATGAAATTTGGATATGTTCATTTTCAAGGCACTTATAGGAAATATAGGTTTAGATGCCAACATGACAGTTATAAATATAATTCTGATGCTCAATAAAAAGATCTAGACTGAAAATAAATATCTGTGTCCATTAGCTTGGTTCAAGTCATATAAGAAGATAGAATGATTCAAAAAGATGATTTGAACTGAAAAGAGAACATTAGCAATAGACAAAAAAATGAGACACCATTAAATAATTCTAAGAAAGAATGTTGCAAAAAAAGAGTTACATTAGAATTAATGAAAAGGGAGTATTACAAAGGAGAGGAAAACTGAGTGCGGACGACAGAGCTATGCAATCCAGTGAAATTGATAGATGAAGAAAATGAGAGATGTCCAAAGTAGAAAAAGCAAAAGAACTGTTAACCTTAACGTAATATTTTGGCATTGTGATAGAAGCAAATTTCAAGTTTTAATGGGTGAAGTAGTAAATAAATACTGAGAAAGAGTACAGAAATGTGTGTCATTATTTCAGAAGGTTTCTTGTACAATAATACAATAAAAAGATAACTTGATAGGAATTGGACTAAGGGGAAAGGGATTTTTTGTAATTGATTTATCAATTATAAATTGATTTTATTTTATAGAAGGGGTATATTGCTGATAATAGAGAATATCAAGCCTAGATTTTGAATCCATGTTTTCTTTGTTGAGGGAGACATTGTATTGTAATGGTTAAGGGTATGAATTTTGAAGTTGGGCATCTTGTGTTTGAATCTCACTTAATGGATTGGTAGGTACTCTGGCAGCCTGACCTTGCCTGGCCATTTCCTGCTGGAATGAGTTCTTTCCTGAAAGCCCTTCCCCCACCTCAAGGATTCTCTAGCTAACATCTGTTTTCTCATAGCTTGCCCACCAATCGGTGTTCTCCCTTATATCTGTAGCTGTGTAGGAAGACTGTATAAAACTGCCTGTTATGTTACAGTTGGGGCTCAGCCTTTGAATAAAAATCCGCTGAGCCGGTGCCGACATCAATAAACACTGCTTCCTGCTTATAGCCTTGGTGTCCGTCTCTCAGAGAATCCCATAACAGTACCTCAATTCATTTACAAATAAAGAAAATGAGTATTTCTATCTTATAAGTACTATGTCTGGCACAAAATAAGTACACAATATTTTAATTATTTCATTAGTAGATTAGTATTATAGATTTTTTTTTTCTATATAAACAGAGAGAACATTTTTAAGTAAATACATATGTATTCATTTGCTAAGAATTTGGCTCTAAATCAATCCCTGGTCAAGATTTTATGCCAATGCAAATGCTACTTTCTTCTTACATGAGAGGATTACTTTTTCCAGGATTAGTGAAAGCCTTTTAGCACATGGAGTTGTCAATCAGGCCTTCTTTAACTCCAAAAACAAGTTTTATCCATATTAATATCAGAATGTCATTGGAGATTAAGATCTTTTCTCAATGATAAAAACATGCACTGAGCATAGGGTGTGTGTCCTCAATAAGTAAAATGTTCTTTTAGTTTGAGTTTTCTGTAAGAATTTGCTTCCCCAAACCCAGCTCCCTGGGTATATTTTTATTTTAAATGAAAAATGTACACTAATGCTCAATTAAAGAAACAGAGAGAGAGAGAGAGAGAGAGAGAGAGAGAGAGAGAGAGAGAAATGTTACGAAATTGCAAACTTAAGGGTTCATTTTGCCTGCACGTGTCAAAGCCAAAGGAGACATGGACAGGAGTTTGCAGCAAAAAAAAAAAAAAAAAAGTGGAGGATTACTTAAGGAAATGGCATCAAGTCTGAGACACAAGTGAGCTAGCACTCAAAGACCTGGCTCCCTGATGAGCTCTAGAGGATAGTTTATATAGAGGAAAACTCATTAGTCATGGTAGGTAAGGGAGTCGGAGTTGAGGGCTCTTCTTAGTGGTTGGAACTAGGATAGATCCTGATGTCCGTCAAGGCATCCTTCTGTCCAGTTTCAAGGAATTGCCCATAGAGTCCTTTTGCCTTCATGGGTGTAAAGTTGCAAGACGTTATCTTTAGTTTTACTGAAACTGTTTCTGTGGTCAACAGACCTGACGTTTTTTTTGTTCCTAAGGCTGTTTGAGACTGACTTATTGGCTTAATGATTGAGGGAGTGGCCATGCAGTATGCAGAAGAATAAGAAAAGAAAAAGAAGCAAGTTAGCAGAAGTCTATTTGAATTAAGGAGGACGAGGAGAGAAAATGTTTTAAAGAAGTTAAGATTTGCACAGTTACAGAGAGAGAGAATAAAGATGGCCAAAATCCTGACATTTTTAATCAAGTGTCCATAGAGTAGAACACAGTGGTTAAGCATGAGGGTTATGAAATCAAACTTGTTACCTCAGACATGGCTCTAAACACGAATGGAAAAGGGGTTTAACAACAAGACAGTTGAGTAGAAGCTTTTTTTCCTGTAGTTTTAGCAACCTGACCCATAGCTTCTTTCTCAGAGGCCTACCTGAGTCTACCTCACAACTTTTTAAAGGCAAGAATAACATTCAGATTAGGAGGACACCCTAGACATGCTTTACCATGGCAGTTGAAAACAGATAATACAGATCATAAGGTGATCTAGAAAAGACCAATTTTGATAAGAGAGAGAAAGGATAGACGATGGAAAAGAAAAAGAAGTACAGAAAGAGAAGGAGGAGGAGAAATGGGAAAAGGGGAAGAGAAGAGGGGGAGGAGGGGAAAAGGAATGAGGAGGAGGAGGGAGAGGACAAACAGCAATAATGCTGACACATCAATGTCCAAAGACATCTA
Organism: Eidolon dupreanum; assembly: GCA_028627145.1. NCBI lineage: Eukaryota > Metazoa > Chordata > Mammalia > Chiroptera > Pteropodidae > Eidolon > Eidolon dupreanum. Next base: position 71,280,762 of record CM053503.1, on the reverse strand, counting down.
CTTCATGTGAAGGGGAGCAGAATTTTCTCTCCCAAAATATGTCTTTTTAGCATAAAGACTATTTTAGGCTGATTATTTTTAAAAAACAGCAGACACAGGGAAAGCTCTGAAAACCAAGTAGAAGTTACTCTGATAAGAGACATTTACATTGATAAGGGAAATTTCCATTTGTAAGGATGTCTTCCTCTCTGTACCAGGAAAAGGTGACTGACTACTCTAAATCTCTGAAAACTCCTATGAATGGAGGAGGCTACAACTTAAATATGCATAACAAACTTACCTTTACTGACTATGCTTTTCATGGTAACCTCCTATAACTGACTTCCTTCCCATCCTTCCCCAACATCTTACTTTGTCTTTAACTGAAGATATTTAAGGATTGGCTTGGGCCATTTCCAGGAGTTACTCAGTTTTCCTGGGTGTCTCCCATGCATACAGGAGGTATACATGTGATTAAACATCTGCTTGTTTTTCTCTTGTTAATATGTCTTTTATTATAGGGGGATCTCAGCCAAGGAACTAGAAAGCTGGAAGCAAAATTATTTCTCCTCCCCCACATATGGATGAGCAAACTTTTAAATCCTGCACTTTTAAGAAGCTATCCTAGCACCATGGCCCAACTGAGTGTACCTAACAACTCCTGTTTGTTTTGCTCACCTCAGAACTCTTCCTTCTGGTGAATGAGTAAGGGGCAGCAGAAATCTCAAATAAAACACTGGGAGTGAAGCATCTAATAACCAAGAGTCTTTTGGACAATTTTAGCTGAAAGTAAAAAGATAGAAGATAGAGATGGAAAAAATAATATTTCTGAAGTAAAATCTTGGAGAAAAAAAGAGACTCCCACACTTAACATGCGAGTTGAGAAGAATGAGAGTTAATGAAAACGTGTTCAGTGAAAGAGAAGAGGGATGTGGGGCTTACTTTCCATGGCCTCTGATTCTCTGAAAAATATGAGAAAATCTATTCATTCAAGTGAGAGGCCTTGAAAAGATTCAAAATTGTTTGCACAAAACCATGGCCCATACAAAGGTTAGAGTGATGTTAAAGGATTGCTGTGTAGTATTGTGAAGTGGGCTGAGATTATAAGAATCATAGGGTTAGTACATACATCTCTCACTGACCTTGACTTCTTCAGAGGTAGTCAATAGGTCCTATTAAAGAAGAGTCTTCCATAGTAGAGGCCTCACAGTGCCTTCACCTTCACTTTTCCTTTCTTTATAGCTTAACAATGGATGGTCCCCAGTGGCTTGACCCAGAGCTTGAAAACTTTCCCTACCATAGAAGTTGCCCTGAAACTTATGATTAATACCCTTATGCTTATTTATCATAATCCTCTGGTCTAGCATTCCTTCCAGACTAGTCCCATCTTTGTCCCTGCATTGCTAATGCCTCTGGAGGACCACATTGCCAGAGGAACGGCTCTATGAAACACAATAGAACCCCCCCACACACACACCAGACACTGTAGCTCCTGGAATAATGCCCAGATTTTCCCTTAGGCATCACAAGCCAGACTGAGAAGGCAAGGCAGTTTTTGAAGGTGCTAACCCGCTGCCTTCTCAGATCACCAGTGCTCTGACAAGACACGCTTTTCTAAATATTCCAATTCCTGTGTTAGTCTATTGGCTCAGTGACGCAGGCTGCATAAGCCCTGGAATCGGTTGCCCTTCGGTTTCACTATCATTTTTTTGACTACTCAGTGCCTAGCACAGTGCATAATATATTGCAGTGATGAAAATAAAATGCATGTGAAAATGTTTTGTAAATTGTCTCTGTGAAGCCGAGAAGACATCTCTCTAACAAAATGGACTCTCTGTGGTTAAATGGACCTAAATTTAAACTGGAGCCTAGCAATTGTTTGCTGGCAGAGGCCTCTCACATATTCTAAACATCTGTACCCTGGAGAGAACCAGGGGTTGATTTTCTAATCCCCTGCACTGTCCTGCCTGTTTATGCCACCCACTCAAACACTGCAAGGAGACTCCCTTTTTCTTCATCACTATACCAGGACCTGCCCCAACCAGTCAGAATTGGACAATTTGGAAACTTTATTTATTTACATCTGTACTGACCAATCAAAATTGTATGATTTGGAAACCTCATGTGCAAGAAATAGATCCAAGTGGGAACCATTAGAGGAACTTTTTTTTAATTTTTATTATTTATTATTATTACTTATGCCTACAGCACCTGGTCTTCCTAGGTGTTCTCCCATCCAAGTACTAACCAGGCCCAACCCTACTTAGCTTCTGAGATTAGACATCGAGCTTGTTCAGGGTGACATGGCCATAGACCACAGACTGTGTGGCTCCACTGGGGCCCGAACCCAGGACCTTCTGTGTGTAAAGCAGCCATGCTAACCCATTACACTATGGAACTGCTTGCTGAGTATTTTATTTGTTTGTTTTTGTTTTGTTTTGTTTTGTTTTGTTTTTTATAATAGGTGACATCTTCTTTGTCTCAAGGGAGTGCACTTTCCATTTCTAGCAGAGATTCCATTTCTGATTTGCAAACTATTTACTTGAATAAAATCTCTCCGATTAACATTCTTTTTGGGAACTTTTGTCAATATTATGTATTAATTAGACAGGTATTAGTTCAGTTTCCATTATTTTAATCTTTAACATCTGTGTGTATGTATACATAAACTTTCCCTAATTTTAAAAATTGGTATGAGAAAGCAATGGTAATGATCAAAAAGGAAATTTTGGGAGGTGATAAACTATTCTTATTACATTCTTACTGGTATAAAGTTTTTTAAATTAATTTAAAAGTCTGGAAAATGATCTAAATAACTCTGTGCTCACATTATCAGAGGTAAAATATTAAACGGTATACTATAATTCGTATTTTAAGTATAAACTCATTTTTTAAGTAGCAGAACATCTACATAGGACAAAACTTCAATATTTTAGCAAAACAAGAAAATTAATTTTTTTTGATAAATTGTCTCCCATAATGGCAAGCAGATATCAAAACACTGATTTTTAGAAAAAAGAACTATGAATGATCCAACTTTATAAGTCTTCTTGAAGCTTTTTCTAATCAGTCACATTTGGAAATACATATTTCACTTGACAGATTTTGCACATTACTTTTCCCCACTCTTCAGGGTAACACAGGGGGAAAAATGCTTCCATATGCTACAAGTTTTTTTCATTTTTCTGTGCGATTGCTGGAGGTGGGGGTGGGAAGTGAGGAGAATGTTATCAAGTGGCAAGGCACAAAAGCTGAAGAAAGATAGGAGGAAAAATATCCTTTACCAGCTAGTATCAGGATAAAATCGATTTGCATTCTTTTCGGTCTCAATCCATGTTACATTGAGTGCTGATTTTGCCAGAAAACATTGATCTAAAATAGAAGTTTAATTATTTTATTATTATTCACATCACTTAAAAATGTGCCAGTACTGCTAATATGAAATAGTTTAAGTCCTGATAATTGATAACTCTTCCTTTTCAATGAAAAGTAGATTTTCAGCAACTCTGGGAACACTGTAGCCAAAAGGCTAGAAGAAATCAGAATTGCAACTGCATTCCAGCCTAGAATTCCTTCGAGTAGCCTATTTTACTATTTCTTTTTTGTTCTGTTTTGTTTTAACAAAAAGAGCAATGAACACTAAATTCTAATCTTGATAGAACATGGATGCTAATTGCAGTAGCCTCACCTTCACTCCACTCTGTTTTTTGAGACATAGAAGGAGGAAAGAAACGTGTCTTCTCAATTTAAGCTCAAAAATCAGTTATATTTAAGCACAAATTATTTGGAATACATTATTTTTGTGGGAAACATTATTTCTTGTGGGAAACATTATTTGTTTCTTCAAGTTGAAGTACAATTTAATCTTATGATACTAGATATGATTTTATGTAAAATTCTCCGTAGATATAGTTTTTAGAAAATAGTTTTTGTAGTGATAGTATTTAACAATTTATCTTAAACATGTTATTTATAAAATAATGTAATCTCTGTTTCTGTAAGTGTCTTTTTTGACGAGCAAAAGAAAAACTCTGGTTTACTTCAGCACAAAGAAAAGATTCATTGGAAGAGCAGATGGTACCATGAAAAATCTAATTGATGGGAAACCTAGTGTCAGAAAGGATATGACACAGCACAGTTCTACAGATCTAGGGAGCAGGAAGTAAAGGAGATTTTTCTTAGGTCCCCACTTCTGTCCATGTTTTTCTTTATTTTTCTTGTTTTTTTTTTTTTCCTTTTTAAACAAGTCTTTTTTTGAGATAATTTCTTTCAAAATCGTATCGATCAAGGGGGACAAACAATAATTTTTAATCTAGTCTTTTCAATCATACCAAAAATGTAATCTTACTTTAGTTTAAAATTAAGTTCCAGTTGAAATTTATACCTGGAAGTGAAGAACAAAGGCACAATAATGTTAGATTGTACTCCATATAAATAAAGGATAGAGGGAGTAAACATTTCTAATTTAGTCTGAGAACAGAGAACTGTCAAATAGGATTTATCAGGCAAATAAGAAATGAAGCAGAATAACCACCTGTACATAGCAAGTTTTTGAGACAAATGTTCTGTCTTGCAAAAGCATTATTTTAAGTTAGGTACACAGGAGACAAATTAAAGATTTCCTCTGACACTTCTGACTATAAAACGTCTCTACTAGTAATATAAACTGAATAAAAATAAGGGTAAGTTGTTTTGTTTTCCATAGTCATATAACACCAGTTGAAATATTTATGGCTCTAAAATTATTTGAAATCTATTGTAAAGATAGGAAATTATACTGGCTTCCTGTTTCTGGTGAAATACATAAGCCTAAAGAATATACACTTTAAAATGAGTTTATGTTAAATGAATTCTATTTGGCTTAGGATGTAAGTAGTTGTGCCTTTTCTTGGGAGACATCTCAATAGTCTTTCCTATAAAAAAGGAAATACAGAAAAGTGAAAAGGGCATGCATTTTGGCGTTGGGTTATTTAGGTTCTAGACTCAACTTTGCTCTGTAACCTTAAGTGATTTACTCATTGAAATCATGTATTTCTTTCTAACTTTCTAGATGATGTTTAAATGTTTTCTAAAAATTTTAATAACTACCCTATTGCCCCACAAGATATGATACACTTTTTTAATTGGGTCTAGCATTCTAATGTTTACTTAGTAAAAAAGTCCATTGAGATATTAAATTAGTGGCAACAATTCTATAGGACATGAGCTAATTTCACCCATGAACCTGAACTCTAAGGAAGTAAAAGATAAGCACCAAGATTCTGTCACTTTGCAAATCTCTTATACCTAAACTCTCTCTTTCTTGTTCATAAAGGGACTAGAATGTAAGCATTGATACATTCATATATAATCATGGTTCCTCTTCTTCCTTAAAGTATTTCTGCTTTGAGAAGTATTTTGGGGAATAAATCCTTAATATTTTATAAGATATAAAATAATTTATAAAAGTAATATTACTGGTAAGAATTTTCAAATTAATAAGTTTGCTTAGCATGTCTTCATTAAGTGATTAACTGAAGAATCAAGTTCTATTTATGTTTATACATGTGTCTCAATATATATGCATAATAAAATGACTTGGGAAAAGAAAATAAACCAAAATATTGGCAAGTGCTGGAATTTAGAATTTTTATTTTCTTTTTTATGCCTTTTTACATTTTTCAGATTTACTATAAGTAAGTAGTAAAGACTTCTTCTGGACTGGAACCTGATATATAGCAGGAATTTTCTGGGTGTTTCTTATGGAATGTTTTGAAAAATTAGTAAGCCTAAATATGCTTCTGAGTGTCTCTTGCTTCCCAATTCCTGATTTTGAGAAAGATAAATTTTCTAAAGTTCAAGATAGGAAAGTTTTTTTAAGTATAAGTAGAAATGATGTCTATATATGCATATATTAAAAATAAAAATTGGATGACTAGAAAACAAAGTTCTCTTTTTGTTATTGTATTTAGCTTTTACCTCTACCTTTAGGGAATCTAATAACATATCCATCTATCCAGTAATATTTGTTTGGTAGATTCAGTTTTAAGAGTTTTCTCCAATTCAGCTTTTTTTTTCTGTATAATTTCTTTTAAAAATAAAAAAATGACTAACGTACTTTCAAAATAATGTTAGTTTACAAGTACTAATGGACTAACTTTCTCTCTAAAGTACACAGTGACTAAATCTCCCACTGTCTGAGGTTTAGAATGAAGGAAAGAGGTTTTAATTTTCATCCAAGGATTTATTGTAAATTGATTCTTTAAAAATTATTTTTAGATGGCAAGATGTGGCTCTCAGACAAACAAAAAGATAAAAAATATACAAAGGATCACAAACTAGATTTTAGATCAAGGAATGCCAACTAATGTACACCTCTAATAATATTAGTCAAAAAAAAATTTTTTAAGCATATCCTAGATAATTGATTCTTACCATGGAGTCAACATTTTTTTTTAAATTTCTTTCTTTCTTTCCTTCCTTCCATTTCTTTCTCTTTCCCTCCCTCCTTCCCATTCCCTTTCCCTCCCTCATTCTTCCCTCTCTCTTTCTTTTATTCTCTTCTATTTAATTTCAAAATTAGGCAAACGATATTTGAAGCAACCATGGCTTGATTTGTAAAACAGGGGAGTGGAGTTGCTAGGGGTGAAATAGAGGCTGCCTACCTGTCTCTGGGTTCCTGCTCTTCCTACTCAAGCCAGAAATAAGAGGTTCTTAAGAATCTTCAGGATTTCTCAAAGTCTAATTAGAAAATTTATCTTATAATTTAAAATTTATCACAGTGTCCTAATTTTATACACATGGTTTTGTTTCTTTAGGGGGAAGTGGTTGAGAAGCAGCAACAGAAAAAGGGAAGCAAACAGCTAGTGAAGCTGTAACATGTACATTTGTCCCAGTCCTTGGCTATTCTAAGTTGTCCATTTCATTCCAACAGACCTCAAAAATAGTGCTTTATAAATTACCAGTATCTGATAGAATGGGAGCCACAGACAAAAGCTCATCTTTTTACTTTTGTGGCAAATAAACAAACTAATAAACAAATTACTTAATTTAAGTAAAAGTTCCCATTTCAGGGACAGGCTTTTGTTGGACCTCTCAATTAATCTGTAATTAGCAAACTGGGCAGACTACCAACTTTGGCTGAAATTAACAGACATTTTACGTATATTTTTTAAAAAATGCAAAAGAAATTGGAGCTAGTTTTTACCTTGTGGAAGGGACCTGAGGATAAGGGCAGGATGTACTAAAATATTACTGAATTAAATATTGTCATAATTTGAAATTACATCCCAAAGTAAAATTGTTTTTAGAGCTGTCATACAAGTTGGTGCTTAACAAAATAACAACGATAATCATAACCACAACCACAATCGTAACAAAAACATTTTTTTGACTAAAACCTATGAGACTACTTTTCTGTTTGGGCCAATTTTTTCTCATTCTGTACTGAAGACTGAGCCAGTGGAATTAGGCTTAATATCCAGAATGATCATGGATTTCCTTTAGAAGTAAGATTTTTATGGTACTGTGAAATTTCAGATATTGAAATGGCATATAGGACCTGTAAAAGGCCCTCTTCTGGGGGATCTCTGTGATCTGTAGCATTGTGAAAATGACGTTCTCTCTTAACTACCTACCCTCACTATTCTACCCTAAGAAACAGATAACAGCATTATATTCTCATTTCTTGAACAACAAATGCATACTTGTTTCTGTTTTCTTTTTTTTTCCCCTAAGATTGGAGTAGTTGAAGGACATATTTCTTGCTTAGAAGAGTAACACTGAGAAGTATTAAAAGTGACGCTGATATGAATACTACTCCTTTTAAATGGACTACTTTAAAAAAATATTGATGTTCTTGTTTGAATACCCATTTTACAAATGAGAAAGGAATCCCATTTAATGGTATTGTTACATGAGCATTATTATTCAAGACCCCAAAGTCCAAATATAAGCCTAAAATTACAGTTGTCTGTGCTTTTTGTGAATTAAAGCACCTCGAGTATATTCAGAAAGAAAAATAGATACTTTACCCATTTTTTCTTAAAATGTCTCTTTTTATATTTTATATCTAGTAGTTAGCATGGTATATATTCAGAGAATATTGCAATAAATGATAAATGTCCACACTATCTTCACATTTTTTTTTTTTAATGAGCGTTGATCCTGTTTATAGTTTCAACAAGTTACTTTGGTCTTTTTTGTATTGATCATGGACTCTTATTGTTAAAAATCTTAAATAAGCTTTTATTCACATATAGTTTTATTTGCTTTTAGAAACAAATAATATCATTATATAGAAATGCCTTTAAATTTTTTTGCATGAAAAAATGAGTTTACTACTTAACATCCATGGCCTTATCATTTAGAGAAATAATCTCAGCAATCTCTCTTGAGATTTTGTTCACTGGAAAAGGCTTTTTAAAAGCTCTCGATGTTGAAGCAAAACAATTGGCATTGTCTATTATGCCTGGATAAATGTTTGTACTTTATAGCAGTTTCCTAGCATTCTCTTTTTAAACAATGCCTCCTCTCAAAATCAACATTGCACTCATCAATGCTTCTATTTTTGTTTTCCTTGATCAGTACCAGGGGAAGAAGAATATAATGGGCTCTTCAGAAAGCCTGATCGGGGTGACATGGACTCAAGGGAAAGCTAATAACCTAATGATTTCAAGGCAGTTTAAATTCTTGCTACCCAGTTCACTTTTGTAAACAATCGGTGCCTGATGAGTGCCCAAAGGGCTAAAACATTGCACATTTCTGCTCTATTTACAAAAATAAAGCAGTACATATGTACAAAGCATGTGAGACAAGAACTGTTGGTGCTTTTTGCCAGAGCTGAGTGAAAAAACATAGACCAAATGAAACAATGTAAAACAGGTTATAAATAAGAGTATAATGTGTTAGTTTGACTTTTTAAATATGAGATATCCAAAATAATTATATGCAATTGTGTTGAATAAGAATATATTTTGAAATAAAAAATTATATATATACATATATATGTATACACACACACACACACACACACACACACACACACACACACACATATATGTATATATAAACACAGAATGGGAATTTGGAATTGTTTAATATATATTTAACTTGAAGGAAATGTAGATTTAAATAAATCAATTTTTTGTGAAATTAAATTTGTACAGAAAACAATCTGAAGATTGAATAGGAAAGCATTGGAAATAAAATGCATTTTTACTTAAAAGCTTGATAACTTGGAGGCTGAAAACTCTTCAAATAAGAAGTTATTTGTCCAAATTATGTTTTGTTACATAAACTTTTTAAATGTTTAAAATGCATTTGTTAGTTTTTTAGTGATCCAACATTTCAAATGAAAATTTCCAGTTTCATAGTTTCCGTTTCCTTGAACCAAAATAAAATCCTTTAACGAAAAGTCTTTTGGTAGTGAATCACTAGCAATGAATAGCTCAAGGCCTTGTTTAAAGAACCTGAATAATACCAAAAAGCAGAAGAGGATATGAAAAGAAAGAAAATCTGGACTAAGTATGGTTTAAAAAATTAATTTAAGACATTCTTTTTCCCCTTGCCTCTTCCAACAAAGTAATAACAGTTGGGAGTCTTTCACACAGAATTGGCCTCAAGCAGCCCATGAAATACAGAGGATGTAGAAACAGAGAATTCCAGCTGAAATTGTTTCAAAGACCTCAACCTACACTCTCCTTAAATATGCAAATAGAAGACTTTAAAGAAAAGTCTGGTTGTTGAGGGAGAAAAATGGAATTCTGTGTTAATACTCAGACTCAGGATGGCAAACATGCTTTAGATTATAAGATTTAAAATACTCACTTTAAAATTCTAAGAGAAATATTGAACATATTATTGTGGCAAAAATCAGCTATCATTAATGGAATCTGTATTCGTTACCATAAATAATGTATTTATTTTTAAAACTTACAATTTTAAGTTTACCATTTATTCGCACAAAGAAGTTATGTTAAAAGATTGCACTATATATAGTACTAAAAGCTAAATACTTTATAAATAAATACATAAATATGGGTTATAAATAAATAGAAATATTCAATATATTCATACACCAAATCACGTTCCCTTACACAACACAATGTTTCCGTGCATATATGTACGTTATATATTTAGTGTGCATATATGTGCATAAATTATATAATTAAATAAAATTATACAATTTATATAAATGTGTGCTATATATTATATGTTTGTTACATATATATATATAGGTTATATAGTTGGTAAAATATATATATTTTTTACTAACAGATGTCCACTTATTTCAGTTGAATACACACAAAAATGATTTCTTCGTATAATGACATGAAATATGAGGCATAAAAAACTAAGACAGTTATGAAAATTCATTAACATGGATAAATAAAAATTAAGACCAAAATTAAGATGTCAAGAGTCCCAAGATTAGTATTCACATAAGTCATTTTTGTAAAGTGAGTTTAAAATCTGTTACACCTCAAAATCTGGTTCCAGGATCATATATGTGAAGATGTATAAAAAACAATAAGTAATATTTAGGATGGAGCTAGGATGATGTTATTAAATTATTAAATGTAAAATAATTTTACCGTTTTCTGAAATACTCAATACATCAAAAACTTCTAATATTAATATAGGAAATATATGACATTTGTTATGTTTCAGGCAATGCTCTAAAAACTTATATTAACTTATACTCAAAATGACTTGTGAAAGTTTACAGTTTGCATTAATTATAGTTTCCTTTTATTCCAACCTTGATTCATGTCTGCTGGGAGATGATATAGTATGGTGCAGAGTTTGTCATTATTAAGTAATGTCCCACTTTTTCCCCAGGGGAAAAAATTTCCAGATACCCCTCATTCGTATTGACTTAGTTTTTAATTATAATTTCAAATAAATATGGTCAAATATACTAAGTATGAACTCTTTATGTTTACAAATCTAATAGAACTATAATACCAGGCATATTTTCAAATTAAAAACGAACAAATATATGAAAGCATTAAAGTTATATTGTTCCTTTTGTCTGATGGATAATTTTTAAATTGAATAATTGCTATTTTGACAGGTCCATCAATCTAATAGTGTGCCCCAAAATGTAACCCTGGAAAATCTTAAAGTTATTACTTAGTGAAAAATTCTTTCTGGGAGCAAATAAAAATACAACACATAAAATGTTTTTGTGATCACTGGTCATTTTCATTTTATTAACTAAATTAAGAAATGAATACATCACACTATAAACATATCTTCTATCAGGCTTGGAAGCCACCACTCACTGAGACTGCTTGACAAATTTTCTAGTGATCCCTAAACTGTACATACAATGATCAGTTGTTAGTTTCTATCATATTTAGCAACCAGCAGCATTTGGCACCATTGATTACTATTTTTCTTGAAACGTTTGTTACCCAGCTTTCAGTATACCATACTTTTCTGGTCTTTCCTTCCACCTCTCTTGCTGCTTCTTTTCATTTTTCTCTGTTGATTTCTTCTAATTTTCCTGACCTCTAAATTGAGAGCTCTAGAGCTCAATTCTATTTACATTCTTTATTATCTATGCCCAATAACCAGAATTTTCTTCCATGTTCATGCCATCATATATGGCCACCAGCCTCTCTTTCTTGAATTGTTGCAAGAGCCTCCTGATTCATTGATTCTTATCTTAGATTTTACTATTTTTGACAATGCAACCAGAGTGACTTTTTCCAAATATTCCACATCACTTTAACTCTCAAAACCCATCAATGATTTCCATTATACTTAGAATAAACTAAATCCTTATGGTGGCCTCCAGATCCCTACTCAGTCTGATTCCATTCTTTCTCTGTCATAATTCTTTTACCTTGTTCATTTTCCTTGCTATTCCTAGAGTACCCTGCAGCTCATTCTCTTGACTTAGATTGCCCCTGCCTAGATGGCTCTTTTCCCAGATAATCTCAAAGCTTTGTTCTGTTCTACTTCATAACCCTATCAATTCTTGGATTAAATATCATCTTCATAATGAGGTCTTCACTGGCCACCCTCTTTTAAGTAGTAACCCATAACCTCATATATCTCCTTATTTCACCCTTTGCCCTGCTTTATTTTTCTCACTATCACTTGTCACCATTTTATATTCTATGCATTTTTATTTATTTATTATTTATTATCTGTTGCTAATTGAGTGACCAGCATATTCTGGTCAATGAATGTTTGGGAAATAGTGAATGCAACATAATTCATCTTTACTATAACATTAGAGGTCAGTCGATTGTTGCTTCTTGCATTAGAAAATGTTGAACTAATGGCACCCATAATGCTTACTCAAATAGAATTCCCAAACCAATAAGAATATATCTGCAAACTTTTAAGTAGGAGAAACATTGACACAAACTCAATTTCATGGACTTTGGATTTTACAAACGTGATTCAAATCCTGGTTCTGACACTTACTAGCTTTGTAACATCTGGTGCTTTATTTAATCTCTTTAAGTCTCAATTTCTTTATCTGCAAAATAGATATAAACATTTCACATGATAACTATAAGGGCTAAATAAAAAAAGCAAATCTTTTGTAATAATTATTTATTATTAAATTATATTATCATTTTTGTTTGTAGTTCTAATGTTATTATAAAACTTCTATGACAGGAATTGTATTTCTAGATGGGGACAGAGATTGTGATTACTTAATTTAGAGCAAACCCAGATGATTCAAAAGAAACGCCAACCTGTGACGGTCTCCTCAGTAGCATCCCACTCTAATAATTTGAATAATCATTTTCTATAAAAAAAGATGTACACATTTATTTAATTCAGTTTCTGCTAAGAGACGATTAGTTAAAAAGAGCCTTTAGAAATAAAAGATCATTTCAGTTTAAAAATTAGATGTTCATTTAGTACAGTGAACTTTTAAGTGAATGATTCTGAAAATATGATGTATTCTAATACAGCTCCATGGACCCAGATTCTTAATTTATATTAATGTATAACAACCTAATTACTGTGTAAGTGTTGAAAAGTCTCAAGTGAACATTTATTTGTTTGTTTTCCTTTGTGATTGATTTGTTTGTGCTGCTGAGTGACTAAGTTCTGAGACTTATCAAGTAGATCTTGGAATTCTGGTTTTATTTTTTTAGCTTTATTTGGGGCATAATTGACAAATAAAATTGCAAGATATTTAAGTGTACAATGTGATGATCTGATATACATAAACATTGTGATTCTCCTCATTGAGTTAATTAACAAACTAACAAATCTATCACTTCATGTATTTACCTTTTGTTTTATTTTGTTTTGTTTTGTTTTGCTTTTTGGTGAGAACATTTAAGTTCTACTCCCTTAGAAACTTCCAATTATATAACATAGTGTTAGCAACAGCAGTCACACTGTTATTTATTAGATCCTCACCTTATTCATCTTGTAACAAAGTTTTAACCTTCTGCCCACTGTTGCCCCAGGGAGAGCCATTTTCAAGGATACAGCCTGGAGAAAGCAGCATGTCCTTGAGACTGAGCCCAGTGAAAGCCTCTATATAAACTTTTAAGATTCTGGCAGGCATGTGCAGAGATCTACTCATCTTGCAGCTGTCCAAGACAAACCTCATATATAGTTCCCTTTCTTATTAAAATTGACACCTACCAATCTGCAGTGTTCTGCCTCTTTCTTAAGTCTCTTCTTGTCCCCTGTACATGGGGGTCAGTTTCAGATTTTTCCCTGGGGAAATCCAGAGATTGCAAACTAAAATCTTTTTCCTGCCTCTCTTCCTATTTCCCTCACTCCACAGCCCCTGGCAACAACTTTTTTATTTTCTGTTTCTATGAGTTCAACATTTTTCATTATTATTATTTTTTAGATTCCACATACAAGTGACATCATTCATGTACTTGTCTTTCTCTGGTTTATTTCACTTCCATTATGTCCTTGACATTCATCAGTGTAACAACACTGTAACCACACACAAAACTTCATTTCTTTAATATAGTTTTTTTTCCTTATTCAAGGCTGGTCTTGCCCAGATAATAGTATTGTGACTCACTTACCTTCCCCACCCCTAGTCTCCCACCGTTTTATGCCTACTCTTTTACATTAAGCTTTAGAAAATAAGATTTTTCGAGCCTCAAGTCTATAATCATGGGGACAATAAGTTGGGCTACAATAATGATAATATCTTAGCCTTAAATATATTTCAGCTCTAGGCCCATCAAGGCAGAACAACAACCCCATCTGCCATGGTACTAGATGAGATGGTGCTAGCCTGATTTTAGAACCAAACACAATGATCAATTACCCCAGACTCATCCAATCATCCAATCATCTAATCAGCAGCACCCACACTCCCAACCCCCTTAGTTTTCATGACTACTGATTTTTTCCCCCTATATAATCTGTACTCCTGATACTGCAGGTGGGATGGTGGCAGATTTTTGAGAGTGTTACCTCATCTCTATCTCTGGGTCTTGCAATTATCTAAAATAAATCCTTACTTTCTTTGCTACAAAACTTGCACCTATCTTTCTTTTAACTTGGACAAGAGCAGACAGATAGAGCCCTTTTGTTCCGGTAGCTTCAATGTATCTCAAATGACAGAATTTCCCTCTTTTCTAAGCTATTCGAATAATATTCTCTTTGTCTCCCTCTCTCCCTCTCTCTCTCTCTCTCTCTCTCTCTCAAAGAGTACAGGTTTTCTAGATGTGGTGGCAAAAATAATGGAAAAATTATTTTAGTATCTGTCTTGATAAAAAAATAAAATTTACCATATCCATCTTTCCTGAGTGCACTTTTTACATTTGGACTTTTCATATCTACTGGACATTTGAGAGTTATGGTTTATTTTCAGGGTGAAGGCCCAGAAGGTTAATATTCTATGATTCCAATTAAAGACATATTCATGAGCTTGAGCATTTGCTTAGACACTGGGTTAGATTAAGGATGTTTAGTAAAATGAAGGCATGATTGATGGGCTTACTCAAGGAGAAGGGGCTGCTGTAGAGGTAAACAGACCCACAGTGCAATGGGAAAATAATAAAATTTAATACAATGATACTTCAAACAAACATATCTTAAGAGTGTGCCTCCAAACTAGTTTTATTTATTGAGGAACCATCATTGAATATCACCTATATACCAGGCAAAGAGGATGCAAAGATGAAATAAAACAGTCTCTGCTTCCAACAAACAGTGTTATGCTCCCTCTTGAAAGCCTCTGCCCCTTAGAGCTGTCCCAGGAATAACAGAGCAGAGAAATATGACTCATAATGACTCCCACAAGAGGTGATTTTACTCCTGGAATTTTCACAAAGAAAAACAAAATCAAAGATCACATGGTCTGTCTTTATTCTCATTTCATTGGAAAAAAAAAAAAAACCCTTCATAAACAAGTCTTTTAAATCATTATTGCTTGTCTTAAGATTTACATTGTATAAATAGATATAATCAGTAAGTACATTGCTGACTCATGAAATCTGAATTGAAATTAGAGTGAATAGACTTGGCATGTCACTTCCAAAAGGTCACTGACAGCTGATTTAATTGTTGAATGCTGAAAGTAGTTTGTACCATATATACAATAAAAAAATAAATAAATAAGACAAGCACATGGAGGAAATCCTTTGATCAAGATACCAGTTGATTATCTTTGCAATTCTAATGAGATTTTTCCTTACAGAGTAAAACAGTCTTTGTTCATAAGAATAAAGAAATGATTAATTTAGCAAACTGTCTCCAAAAGGTAAATGTTATTCATCTGTGAACACCTACTTTTGTTTTCTCCCTTTGAAAAAACAGAGATTCTTATTTTCTCTGACAGAAGATAAAAACAGAATTCTGTGAAAAGCGCTGTCCCTTAATGAAGTTTTTCTTACTGGAAAGCCCAGCGTCTCAGTTCCACTGGTGTTCGCACCGTTTGATTTTAACAGTGCAGCTGTGTCTTTCGAGCATCTTGCCGTGACAAAGAACACAATTTATATTTGCCTACTTAGAATTCAGATGATGATGGGAGGTAAGTCAGAGATCCCTTAAAGTGCTTGCCAAAATTTTAGCCATAATTCAAATTCTCTAATTCAGTGAAAAATTTTATTTAAAATCTTCTAAATCACACAAATCATGACATGGCAACCAAGAGCACGCTGTTTTTAAATTTAGGTTGTCGATATATGTAATATATTTGTGTATATAAATATATTATATTTTACATATAACATATATGTAAAATATTTTACAGTATAAAATTGGCTTGAGGATAAAAATTTCAAATAAATGTTTACTTGAACCTCTTACAGAGGAATAACTGAAGAATCATTAAAGATAAAAACGTCTTAGTCTTTTAAAGTAATTGTAATCAAAGCTACATCTAAATCAGTATATTCAAGGTCCCTGTTGAATGTCACTTTATCTAAGGCTTTCCTTCTTCTCACTCTTCCCCTCATTGATATTGTTCCTGGATCATACCCAAGACATCTGCTCAACTGTTTTCTAGTTTTTAAACATGATGACGCTGTGATGAGTGGGATAGAATGTTTAGCGTTTGTACTGGGTTATATAATACAGTCCACCATTACCTATCCTGCTGCTTCTGCTCTTTTGCTAAGCAGATGGTCAGGGTTAGGGGCACATCTGTGACCATGAAAGAAATCTGTTTTCAGTACAACCTCAACTGGCCTACGTAGGGAATGAACTCCTGGTCTTCACCTCATTTAGCCCTTAGCCTAACAAACAAGATAATCAGTCCAGGTGCTAAGTCAGTAAGCTAAGGAAACACTAATGTATGCCCAAGGAGAAAATAATCAGGTTCAGAATGGTATTTTGTTGTGACAATATTTATTCAGGCCAACAACCCAGAAATAAAAAGGTAAGAATTTTGAAAGTAAAAGACAAAAGACAAGTCAGAACATACAATAAGTACTTCATGAAGAACTATTCTGATTGGCAGTTATATGGAATAGCAAAGAGAAAAGTTACAGAATTTTGAAATCTAGAAGCAGCTCTGTTACCGTTGGAAAAATCGGAATTCCAGTAACACACACCTCTAGGTCCTTTTCACTACCAAAGAAATTAATTTCAACTCAGTGAAAATGAGAAATATTTGTTTATTAAAAGCACATTATGAGGTTGAAGACCAGTCAAACCTAAAACTGGAAAACCACATGGAAACAAGGTTACGTACCCCTAGGGAGGTGGGGGCATGGGTCACAGCCAGGGAAGATAGAGAGCTGTAACCCCAGGAAAGGGAGAGGTCTGCATTAATTAGGGGTTATGATGGGTGGTTACAAAGGCTTTCTTAGGTTATTGGCAAGTAAGGTTATTTTGATTGACACTAGGCTGCTCTATAACTCTCTGCCTAGTCCACATGTGCTTACTCAGAATTTAATCTGGTATAATTAGATTCATAAACTTCCAGACATAAACATAATATTATAATGAAGCTTAAGTTGTAGGCAAATTAGGGTAGTGCCTTCTGTGCAGGTAGCTGTAGCCTGATTAGGCCAGCTAAGATTATGACCCTCCTGTCCTTTGTCTCTGAGGATGCAGGAGGGATTCTCTAACTACCAACTGGGTGTTCTTCGGGTGGTCTCTGGGCTGGGCTTCTATTCCATTGTTCCCCCTGTCACTCATGTCTAACTAGCTACCTAACAGCTCCACACTGAGATATAAAAACCCTAAGTGCCTTACATATATTATTTAATATAATTATACCAACATCCTTCCAAAGTGGAAGCAAGATTCAGGGAAGTTAAGTGACTCTCCAAGATAACAAATATCTCCTAAGATCAACATTCTTAAGAACCGAAAAGATAAAATAAAGAGATAAAGTCAGCAATTAAAAAAGAATAGGATGACTGAAGAGCTTATATTTTAGAAGAATTTATTTTAAAGTGCAGGAATTTATTAGAGTATAAATAAAAGAAGTTGTAGAAAATATGAGGTGAATTTGGAACAGGTGGACCTGTTCTGCCAAACATTTACATTTATTTGCGTATTTACACCCGAGTGACATTTTGGTGTTAATGTCTGTGGGTGAAAATGTGCATGACACCTTCTCAATGTAGGCAACATATGCTAAGCCAGCCCATTCTAAAATATATAACAATAAGAGGAGCAATTTAGTTGGATACTAATGATAAAAGGAACAGGAGGCAATGCCTTGAGACCCTGTATAAGAATATCTTGATTAATATTCAGGCTATTTGCAGCAGTACTGCCGTGACTCTCAAACGCCAGCGCTGCCTCTAGCTCCTAGCAGAAAAAGAATGGTAAGTAAGGAGGTCTCTATACAATGATTCGTACACAGTAGACATCCTGCAAATTTACCGGTGGTAAAGCACTGAGAACGCAACTGGTTATAGATGCTGTAGAGTGCGCCCTCTACTGGAGCGGGGAAGAAGCCTCACTGTTTCAAGCCTGGAGTGCTGTTGCACTCCAGTGAAATTAGACCTTATCAAAAGTCCACTGAACTTCTGATTAGCAAACTTCCTTGCGAGTCTGGTGCGAGAAATTGCTCAGGACTTTAAAACAGATCTATGCTTCTAGAGTGCAGCTATCGGTGCTTTGTAGGAGGCAAGTGAGGCCTATCTGGTTGGCCTTTTTGAAGACACCGACCTGTGTGTTATCTATGCCAAACGTGTAGCAATTATGCCCACAGACATCCAGCTAGCACCCTGCATACATGGATAACGGGAATAAGAATCCACTATGATGGGAAACAATTCATTATGAAAAAAATTATCTTCTTCCTACTATTGGTAGTTCTGAACTGTTAGATTTTTTTCACCTTGGGGTCAAAGGTAAGTATATGATTGCAAGTGGAAAAGTAGGAGACAGACGTCAGATTGACAGTTTTTCTATTTTCATCACTGCTTGAATTTTTAATATAAATGCGAGGAAATAAAGCAATGTAAGTCAAAATGTTTCAGTGAACAATGTTTCAGCAGTTCGACTTTATAACAATTGTAAATAAACCTGTAAAACTTTTCTAGATAAAGGATTTTTTTAAAACAAGTAAATTTCTTGCTGATAGGAACTAAATAGTGTTTGTAGTATTTGTATCATACAGTAGATTCTATCCATTCACTATAATTTTCTAACTGATTTGCCCTACGTGTAAGAACATGTTTTTAATGTTGTCTGTCTTCTACATTGTTCCTATAAGTCTGCTATTAGAATACATTAAACTATATTTTAAAAAAGATTCAGGCCATTATTGAAGTTTGGATAAAGATGTGGTACATATATACAATAGAATGTCATTTACCATATGAAAAGATGAAGTACTGTCATTTGTGACAGCATGGATGGACCTTGAGATTATCATATTACATTAAATAAGTCAGACAGAAAAAGCTGAAAACCACATGATTTCACTCATATGTGAGATATAAAACTGAAAGTAGCAAATGAACATGACAAACACAGACTAATGGACACAGGCAGTGGATTAGTGGTTATCAGAGGGAAGGGGGGTGGTTTAGATAGGAGTAAAAGGGGTAAAATATTTGGTAACAGAAGGAAATCTAACTCTGGGTGGTGAACACAGAATGCAATATATATGTGGCTTACTGTTGAATGATACACTTGAAACTCATTTGGTTTTGTTCATCAATGTCACCCAAAACATGTTTTATTAAAAATATATGAATAAAATTAAACATTAAAAATAAAAATAAATTTAAAATAATAGAACCCCTTTGACTAAATTATAACAAAGCTTCATAGATTTTGAACTTCTATGTAAAAAAATCATAGTAAAATTTTTTTGAAACAAAGTTCTGTGATTATATCTTATCATTTTGTCAGTTGGATGACTAGGAACATTTTATCAGTCTATTCTTTTTGAAAAGTTGGTTTGCTGAGACCTACCAGATAGCAATGACTTCATATTTGAAAGTGTATAATCCATAAATAAACTACACGTGGAAAGTTTAATAAACAATGGTATATATGTACACCAGTATGAAAAAGTTAAATACTGGATATTTAAGAACAATTCAGATGTGAGCCAGAGGTCCTTTAGTTATTATGACTTAATTTGACATGACTAACACAAATACAATGTGCTACTTTTGTCAGGTTAAATTTCCAGTGAAAATTATTAAGCTACAGTCTCTTGGCCCTTCAAAGGGGTCTTAATAAGATTATTATATAATAATTATTTCTCTGTGTTTGTGAGGTAAATAAAATAAAGTGCACAGATTTTAAATGTAAAATATAGTAGATATACCTGTTCAGTCAACATCCCGATTAAGCTTTAGAAGATTTTCAACATACCAGAAAGTTTTCCTGAGCCCTTTGCTGTCAATACCCTACTCCTTCAAGGCAACCACTGTTCAGATTATTATAGAGCTTATATATAAATAGAATTTACATTATATGTTCTTTTGCATCTGGCTTCTTTTTCTTGATTTTTTTTAAAGAATTCATTTATGTTACTGTATGTTTCAGTAGTTTATTACTTTATGCTGCTGAAAAATATTCCGTTATTTTAATATAGTAATGTGTGTTCTCCTGTTGCTGGATATCATGTCTTCATGATTCTGCCTATCATGAACATAGATGTTATGAACACTTGTTTCAAGTCAATGTGTATATTGATGTTTTCATTTCACTTAGATAAATATCTAGCAGTGGAATGTCTGGGTAGAAGGCTAAGTGTATACTTAATTTTATAAGAAAACAGAAAACAATTATTCCAAAATGATTGTACTGTTGTTTGCTCCAGTTAGAAATGTATATGGATTCAAGTTGCTCCACATTTTTGGCCTATATTTAATACATGAGGCTAATTTGGTGTTTTTAAAGGGTTTTGAGCTCAACTCTTTTAAGAATCTAATGTGTAGACATATTTTGATATTAATGGTATAAGCTCTTAGGATCTAGATAGTTTAACCCAGATATATTTCCATTAAAATTTAGTAAATTGCTAAAATGACATTGGGGGAAATGAGGTGAGCCAGCTTTAAAAGTAAGTCATTAAAGTAATGGTAAATAGAAAGCATTTTTGATAGGAAAGTGAAAGAAAAATAAACAACTTCATATCAAATAAAGTAAATATAGCAAATAATTTTGAAGTATATTTTGACATAAAAAATTAGAAGTATTTTTTATGATTTGGGAAAAGAAGCTAGTAACAATGTGGCCAGTTACTCCAGTAAAAAAAGATCCTTATAAAGAAATAATAAAAATGAATGCTACTTTCTTGTTTAGTCTCACTTTGTATAATAGCACCACTGTGAAACATAGTATCCATTGATAGAGAGAGCAAAGATCAATATTCTAAAGCTCTTTAAATGATAACCTTATCACGATAAAGACAAAGTATGTTGGAAATGACTACACTAACTAAAACTATATGTACTTTACAATAGTTATATTTATGACCATATAAAATTTTATAATGTATTTATCTATATATGATCTCATAATAATAATGTCTTTCAAAACAATCCCCATTCTTGGATCATTTTAACTGCTTGCTTTGTCATAAACTAGGAAGATGCAAAACACTATAGCTCTAGCCCATTACATACACATAATATGAAATAGTTTCTAGCTAATTATTTTAACGGAGGAAAAACATTTATTTTTTCTTTTGCTGTTTATTTAATGAATCTCCCACAACAACTTTGTTCTGTCATCTCCAATTTTGTCATTCTCCTTTGACTTGTCTTTTACTAAATGTACCAGTGTGTTACATTCTAAAGAAGATTTAAGTTCTCAGATATGAATTCAACTTATCATCATCAACAACTTGACAGCTTTTTCTCCATACCAATCCTCTCATCTTTCCTCATTAGCTCTAGGAAGAAAGTTCTATCTAGAACTAATGTTTCGTTTTATATTTCATTTCTTCCTGATTTTCTGTGAATCTGAGTGCCAGCCATTGATCCCCTTCTTAGAACAATTTTTTCTCTTTGAACTCAACTTCTCAAGAAGTATACCATCATCTGTTCTTATCTTTGTCTCAAAATATGTCTATTCCTGCATAAGGATTGGCTCCAGTACAGGAGAAGGGTATGAGAAATTTATTAAATGGAGACTAGCATAAAACCACTTTTGGAGAATTTCCTGCCCGTTGACCAGATTCTTGCTGGAAACTCTATCTTTACATCATCTTTGACCTCAACCTCTGAGAGTCCTTGTGCAACAATATTCCTATGTATCAACACTTGGCACAAGATCCCGGGTCTGTGTCAACAATGACTCTCATCATTTCTATGGCCCTTGCCCACTCTGATACCTAGTGTTTTTCCTGCATTCCTGACTTTCTTTCTTTCTTTCTTTCTTTCTTTCTTTCTTTCTTTCTTTCTTTCTTTCTTTCTTTCTTTCTTTCTTTCTTTCTTTCTTTCTTCTTTCTTTCTTCCTTCCTTCCTTCCTTCCTTCCTTCCTTCCTTCCTTCCTTCCTTCCTTCCTTCCTTCCTTCCTTCCTTCCTTTTTCTTTCTTTCTTTCTTTCTTTCTTTCTTTCTTTCTTTCTTTCTTTCTTTCTTTCTTTCTTTCTTTCTTTCTTTCTTTTGTTAAATTTACTGGGGAGACATTGGTTAATAAAATTATGTAGATTTCAAGCATACAATTCAGCAACACATCGTTTGTATCTTGCATTCTATGTTCACCACTCAAAATTAAATTTCATTCTGTCACCATATGTTTGACCCCTTTACCCTTATCTGACCCCCTTTTCCTCTGGTAACCACTAAGCTGTTGTCCATGTCCATAAGTCTCTGTTTGTCTTGTTTGTTTGTTGCTTTCGGTTTCATATCCCACATATGAGTGAAATCATATGGTTCTCAGCTTTTCTGTCTGACTTATTTCACTTAGCATGATAATCTCAAGGTCCATCCATGTTATCACAAATGGCAGTATTTTATCTTTTCGTATGGCTAAGTGATATTTCACTGTATATATGTATCACATTTTCTTCATCCAATCATCTATCGAGAGGCACCTCAATTTCTTCTATGTCCTGGAAACCATGAATAATGCTGCAATGAACATCGGGGTACATATATCTGTGTGGATAAATGTTTTCAAATTTTGGGGGGAAGATACCCAGAAGAGAGATTGCTGGGTCTCATGGTAATGCAATTCTTAGTTTTTTGAGGAAACTCCATAATGTTTTCCATAGTTGCAGTACCAATTTACATTCTCACCAGCAGTGTATGAGGGTTCCTTTTCCCTTACAATCTCTCTAACACTTGTTATTACTTGTCCTGTTGATGATAGCCATTCTAAGAGGTGTGAGATGGTATCCCTTTGTGGTTTTAATTTGCATTTCCCTAATAGTTAGTGAAGTTGAGCATCTTTTCATATGTCTGTTAGTCATTTGTATGTCTTCTTGGGAGAAGTATCTGTTCAGGTCCTCTGACCATTTTTTCATTGGATTATTTGTGGGTTTTTTTGTTGTTGTTGTTGTTATTGCTGAGTTGTATGAATTCTTTGTATGCATTGGATGTTAGGCCCTTCTCGGAGGCATTGTTCGCAAATATATTCTCTCATTCAGTTTGTTTCCTCTTTGTCTTGTTGATTTTTTTTTTTTTTTTTGCTGTGCCAAAGTTTTTTGGTTCGATATAGTCCCATTCATTTACTTTTGCTTTTACTTCCCTTGATTTTAAAATTAAATTCATAAACTCCTCTCTAAATCTGAGGTCCATGAGTTTAGTACCTATGTTTCTTTTACTGAATTTTTTTTTCGGGACTTATATTCAGGTCCTTGATCCATTTTGAGTCAATTTTGGTGTACAGTGACAGACAGCAGTCTAGTTTCATTTTTCTGCATGTGGCTTTCCAGTTTTCCC
Source organism: Eidolon dupreanum (assembly GCA_028627145.1). Taxonomy (NCBI): domain Eukaryota; kingdom Metazoa; phylum Chordata; class Mammalia; order Chiroptera; family Pteropodidae; genus Eidolon; species Eidolon dupreanum. Next base: position 71,257,029 of record CM053503.1, on the reverse strand, counting down.
AGCACAATTTATTAAAGAGGGTTTCCTTTATTCCTTGTACATTTTTGGATCCTTTTTCAAAAATTATTTGCCCATATATGTGAGGGTTTATTTTTGGACTCTCAATTCTATTCCATTGGTCTGTGTGCCTTTTTTTCTGCTGTTTTGATTACTGTTGCTTTGTTGTATAATTTGAAGTCAGGCAGACTGATACCTCCAGAGTTGTTCTTTTTATTCTGGGTTATATTCCTAACTTTTAACCAGCTTCTTGATCTTGAACTCTCATACTCAAATTTAATTCATTTTAACAGATGCTTTTGGTATTCCCATTAAATGCCAGGGACTGTGATAGGCCGTGAGAACACAAACTTGAAAAATTATTCACATTTCTCCAAGGATTGATGACTTTGTTTTCTCTCCATTCCAGTATTGCCTTAACCTGCCAGCTGGCTTCCATCACTATTGCTCTACTGAAATTGTTCTCTCAAATGTTGCCAATAGTGTCCTTGTTCCAAAATTAAATTTTTAAAAATTAATATTTTATTTCTCCTTGACTTTCCTCCTATTTTTGGCTCCATTGAGCATCCACTTGCAACTCTGCTACCTCATTTTGTCTACTACAATGTGTTGGTGCTACTCTAACCTCTACAACTGCTTCATTTTATTTTCTGATATTTTACTATCCAATGAAGTTTGTTTAATATTAAGTCTTAATTTTCTATTTTCACTTTGCAATAAAAAACATCAAACTTTAACAGTTAAGCTAATGAGAAACTATATTTTATTTATCTTTTTTTATTCATTCATCAAACCCCTTTCATTTATTTCTAAGTCTACTGTTTTACTTAAATTTTGTACTTGTAAAGTGAGAAGATAGATTAAATCTTTAAGTAATTTTTATGACAGTGCAATAGCAAATCCAACTTTTCTTTTGAGTTTCACATTTAAATTTATAGTTATTTGCTTCACTTGAGCATTTCTATCTCCACTAAAATAATCTAAGCACAAAATGTTCTTATTTTTAAACACCCATAGTTTAATAAGTTTTTCTCTCCTCAATCCAGCCTCTGTATATACCCATAGTTTTGTTAATAATATTTAAACTTAGATTTAAATTCAAGAGTAAGCAAAGCCTATTTGGGAAACAAATGATAAGCCCTGTCTTTCTTTGACATATTTGTCATTGTTTCAGTCATTCAGAGCTGGAATTCTACAATAATATTTGAGTTTCTTCTTTTTCACTTTCCAGGTAAAAGAAGTTGCCAAATCCTCTATATTTAGCTTCAGCAGTAAAAGCAATGATAATTCCTGATACTGTAACTTGCAAGTTTATAGTGCTTCCTCTCATACACTATCTCATTAAATTGATAGGATATGGATAAGTAAATATTTCACAGTATTACTTCATCATAATCCTGTGAGCTTGATGTAATTGTCCCATTTAACAGATTGTGTACACGAGGCTGTGTTAAGTAATTTACAATTCAGGATTTACGCTAACTCTTTTATGCTAAATGGCGCTGCACTATGATATACAGTGACTTCCAAACTTGCTTTTTCCTTCCAATCTCTATTACTTTTATAATTTAGGTCTTACTATCTCCAACCTAAATTAGTAGACCAATTTATTCATATGGCTACACCTTTGCTATGTCTTCATACTGTTTATTCTATTCGTTATCATTTTCTGTGGTATTACGGTCCATTTAAAAATAGTCTTTTATTTCTGGTTATAAAATAAAGAGATCTCCAAATGCTTGAAAATGATTTCTGTGTTGTCTTTTGATATTTGTTACTTTGGAAGAAAAATCTGAGGTTCTTTTAAATTGTGCTGTTTTGAAGATGTCTTTTATTTCCCAATTGAAAGTTTAGAAATTCATCTACATTTGCACAAGCTCATGTCTAATCATTGGACTGTTTTTGTCTATGCTTTCAGTTACTTGTTGTGTTTGTTTATACTTCTCTTCTTTCCTTCCACACTCATGTAATAAATTTATTTTAACTCTTGCATTTGTTTCCATTTTACTAATCATATTTCTCATTTCAATTTGTGAAAAGGGAGAAAAAGGAGGAAGGAGACAAAATAGTCTGAGAGTTAATGAAGTAAGATTTTACTTTAAGAAGTTAGAAAAATATTATAATAAACATAAAATAAAAGAAATAACATAATAAGATTTTGAACAGAATTCAATGAACTAGAAAGCAAAAATACAATGCAGAGTTTCAACAAAGCCAAAAGTTACCTGGCTAAAAAGACAAATAAGATCAACAAGCCTTTGACAAACTAATAAAGACAAAATCACCATAAATTTAAGAAACAGATAAACCTCTGGGGAATGATTGAAATAGTGGCCTGGTCTTTACTAGCTAATATCTGTCTTCTTTCAATTCTTTAAGAAGGAAATATTTAACAACTGTTTTTGCTCAATAAAATGTAAATATGCTATTGGGTCTAAATTCTGAATTTAAAGATATAATTGAGACTACAATATAGTAGCTAAACATTATAGAATAAAATTTGCCTAATAAAAAGCAAAAAATTATCTTTCAGTTTCTGCCCCTAAGACCTCTTAAGTTGAAAACTGTCTGTAAGAAAATGTATTAGTGTTATTTATTTAGGAGACACAAAACTTCAGATCAATAAACCTTTGTTAAGTGTACTAGAAACAGTGAAACACTTGAAAATCTTGTCTCTCAAGTTCCTAAAGAGAAGTCCCTGGTTAAGTTTCCGGAAAGATGTGAAACCATCAGATTTGTATACAAAGTAAGATTCATATGAAAACTCTATGTAAGAACTACATCAAGAAAAGATCTCCTAGATGAAGAAATTGTTCTGCATGTGTGTGTGTGTATGTAAAGTAGCACGATAAAACAAACACTATGTTATGCCATGTATTAGTACATGCAAAGGATGCTGGCATTTGTGAATTCTCAATTCTCAGAATAAAAAAAAACTCTGAAAAATATATGTGCATGTGTGTATATGTGTGCATGTGTACATGTATATATATATATATATACATATATATATATATATATATATAGTTATTTAGTTACCTCACTTACAATGTATATCACAATATATATCAACATATATCACTAGTTTCTCCTTTCTTCTGTAATGTCTTTGGCATACTTTCTAATGGATTTTATTTAGTTAAATTTGGAAATATCATGGAAAAAACTGTAATAAATCTTTTAATTTCACCTTTGACAGTGGTGAATACAGCCATGCGCATGCTGACTATTCATTGCAACACATGAAATTTAGCATTTACATGCACCATTAAAGAAGGAAGGTGAAAAATTTCTCAAATTTTATGATCATAGAAGTCATGATTTTCAATTGTCCTTGCACCAGTGAAATCTGTGGTGTTTGAACAACACAACCTCCTGTGCTGGAGGAAAAGAAAAATCATACTTGTATGAAGACTTCTGCCCTACAAAAATAATGCATATTTATTTTGCTAAGGTTTTATTACATTTTTTCTGTACCATCAAAAGATGAAGAACATATTAGACATTATGTGAGTAGACTCACTTTTGTTAAAGCTTGTATTTACATTGTGTGTGTGTGTGTGTGTGTGTGTGAGAGAGAGAGAGAGAGAGAGAGAGAGAGAGAGAGAGAGGGAGAGAGAGAGGGAGAGAGAGAGGGAGAGAGAGAGAGAGAGAGAGAAATTAAAAATGATATTTCAATGTTATTGAAACATTATCTCCTTTACTATTTTTAAAGTTATGTTTTTGCCACATTGAGTCAGAAATAGCTAGATTCTACAAAGAGGAGATAAGGAAAAACAAAAGAGGTTGGGGACTGGTATTCAAGGTATCCTAAAAATACAATGGTCCACTATTCCCTTTATTTCATAAACCATATGTTCTTCTTTCCTGTTTAGGAGAGATGTAACACAGATGACATCTGGAAGACTTTTCCTGACCTTAATTTTTTTCTAATCCCCATCTTAAATAAAGTTGAAATATTGGAAGAAGTAATATGGAAATGTATCAGCAAGCTTTTTGATGAGAAGAAGTACTAAAATTTTAATATAAAAGATTTTGGTTTTATATTTTATATCTAATTTATGCAGTATAAATGAGTTTTGAAGGCTGTGCATTAAGCAGAGCTCAATTAAATAAGCTAGCAAAAATAGAAATTCATTTCTTAAATCAAGACATTTCTCTTTTATAAAAAACAAAATAAAGGCAAACACTCATATTAATTCTCCTTATTGGATGTGAAATACAACATAGAAATTTGGAAAAATAAAAATGTATTTGATAGCTAAATTTAGCATAAATCTTGCTTACTTGTTTATTTTGCTTGGCTATTTTCATCAGAAAACATGCTGGATATCATGACATAACCATAACCCAGATATGTGAAACTAACCTTCAAATGCCTCCAGCTGTCTCTATTTAATCCACATCCCTCACCTTGAAATCTGAAAATAAGTGTAGTATTAAGAAGTGTTATCAGCATTAAGAAGTATAAATATAGTATTATTAAATGGAAAATCTAGCCTAAATGGCATTTACCTTAAAAAAATTAAGGAATCAAATAGCCATATATGAGGAAAATTATAGAAATTGTTACAATAAATCTGCTATACCATATATAAATCAAGATTCCTAGTGTCAGCTTCTTCCATAAATAAGATTTTGATTTAGCAAATTAAAGCCCTAACATCAATTTTAAAGTCAAGTTCAAGACAATCTAGATTCAAGATTTGCTTTAAATATTGTTGGCAATTTTTCCCCCACAAACTTTAAAAATAATATCCTTTTTCACATTTAATATGGGTCATTAACTAGTAAATAAAATGTATTTATATCTAAGACTGTTACACAGCTTCCAAAAGAGCTGTTAATTTGGTAGGCACTAACCACAACTGAATATTTAAGTTTCAATTAATTAAAATTAAATGCAATTTAAAAATTCCATTCCTGTTTCCTCACATTTCAAGTGTTCATTATGCACATATAACTAATGGTTATTGTATTAGCATAAATATAGAAAATTTCCATGTGGCTAATAGGTCTATTAGTTAAGGCTGCAAAGAGAGTTCTGCAAAGGATTTCATAGGTAGGCATTTAGAACTTTAAGAAGTGTTCAAAAACTTATCCTGGAAAGAAAACAGGCCTCATGATGGTCTTTGAAAGACAGTAAGGATACAAAGCGAAGCATCCAGCTGTTTTTCAGTACTGAGTAGAGACAGTAGAAACTGAATTAAAATATAGTGGAGGGATTTAGGTTAAACAAAAAAAGTGAGGGCTATTACAAAAGTAAATGACTTATAGGAATCTTTTTCTTCCTAGCCATATATCTAGTGAAATCTGTGAATATTTATCATTGATAATTAAACCAAATTCTTAAGTACTCTTTCTAAACTCAGAGAGATGAAGTTATTCAATCAATCAATCAATCAATCAATCAATATTTATTAAGTGGGTATTATGTATCAGGCACTATACCAGAGAGAGGATATAGAGCAAGAGCACTGAACATGATTTATCTAATTCTTCCCCTTACAATATTATATTCCAGGGATGAGAGGGCTATTGAATACATGAACAAATAAATAAAATAGTCCTAGGCAATAAAAGGAGTCATGAGGAAGTTAAAATAGCATAATATGGAGGAGTGACAGTGAATAGTACATGAATTTGGGAAGTCAAGGAAGGCCCCTCTGAGAATATGTTTGTGTTGAGATTTCCATAACGAGGAGGAACTCGACCATGAGAAAATCAGATAATTTAGGGGAAGACTGATTCAAGTACAAGAAAGAGGAAGTGCCAAATTCTCAAAATTTTCTTATTAAGAGGGTTTGAAACACACACACATGCACTGTGTCTGGAAAATGATGAAGGTGGAAAATAGTGGCTTGAGGTAAATTGGAGAAATATGCAGGGTCCAGTTGATGTAGGGCACTGTGGTCTGTGATATGGAGTTATATCTTATTGTGGTTGGAATAAGAAGCATATGGAGGATTTAATACTATCGTTCTGGCTATTCTTTGACAGCTAAAATGTGAAGCCATGAGGGAAGAGGTGGGGCTGTGAGGGCAGTCAGTGAAAGGTATCGGAGTGGATTGCAGACTTATTAGTAGAGATGTTAATAAGTTATCAGTTTTAATATGTTTGGAGGTAGAACAGGATCCCTTGATGGGATGAAAGTAGTGTGTAAAATAAAAAAAAAGAAATAAAGGATTATTCTTAATGTTTAACCTGAGCAAAGGAAGGAATGGGAGTGGAACTTACTGAAGAGTAGAGGCTTCATGGGGTCACATTTGGGCAGAATTTCCTATTAAGTCTTAAATATTTTTTAGACGTTGAAGTTGACATGTGTAACAGATGTTTAGATCTAGGAATCTGTAAATCAGGAGAAGTTTCAGGAGAAAAAAATAAGCAAGTATTTAGAAAATTTGTACATCTCAAACATCGTAATCTAATTGGCATTATTAGAATACTACAAGTGTGCAAAACATATAAACCTTTCATGTGAACATGAAAGACTTCTGAAGATAAATCATCTACTCAGTCATAAGTTTAATTCAAAGATTAAAGTCTTATAAATTCTGATTTAAAAAAATACCATAGAACTAAATTAGAAATCAATAACAATAAAATATTTTTTAAATGCAAATATGTGGAAATTAAGTAACATTTGTAAGTAAATTATGGATTTTTAGAAAATCATCAAAAGTAAGAAAACATTTTCACTGAATAATAATGAACACATAACACATTAAAGTTTAGTGAATATGACTAACAGATTTTTTTTAAAAATCTGTACTTTTAAATGCCTATATTGTACAGAGAAAATATTAAAGCAATGATCTAAAATTTTAGTTTAAGGAGTAGGGAAAAGCAAATTAATCCCACGAAAGATATAAAATATATTAAAAATAGAGTAGAAAACAAGGAAATAGAAAATAAAAAATAGAAAAAAATTTTTAAATCCAAAATTTACTTTATTTTAAAAGTTAATAAATTTGACAGGTTTACCTACCAAAAAAAAAGAGAAAAGGTATAAATTACCAAATAGAAATAAAAATCAAAATAAATGAATTAAAACTGTCTTTATTTATATTTGATAGAATTGCTACCAAAGAAACTCCTAAGAAATCTATAAAAATAGTACCAGAACCAATAAGAAAATTTAGAAAGCTCATTGCATACAAGGTAAATATACAGAAGTTAGTTGTATTTCTGCATACTAATTGCAAACAATTAAATAATGTAAATATAAGTATTCATTTACGATAACATCAAGTAAACTTAAAATGTTTGAGAATACTAATTTTAAGAATGATATGTAAGACCTCTACACTTAAAACTACAAGATATTGCAAAGGTAAATTTAAAAACACCTAAATCAATGGAGAGATATACTATGTATATGAATTTGAAGACTCAATATTGTTTAGATTTCACTTACCCCCAAAATTAATGTATAAACTTACTAAAATCCTGGTTCAAATTCCATCAGTCTTTGTTGCATACATTGACAAGCTGATCCTAAAATTTCACATGATGTGAAAATGCAAAGGATCTGTAGTAGCCAAAACAATCATGTAAAATAACAAATTTGTAGTTACACTTCCTGATTTTAAGACTTACTTTAATACTGTGGTAATCAAAATAGGATAGCTAAAGCTAGAAATATAGATACTTGGACCAGAATGGAGAGTTCTAAGATATTCTGATACTTGTGTGGTCAATTGATTTTCAACCAAAGAAATTAAATAAAAAAATAAATCTTTTCAACAAATGGTACACAAACTGGCTTTCCATATGGAACAAAATATACTTAAACTAATACCTTACAGCATACAGTAACATTAAGTTCAGATAGCTCATAGATCTAACCATAATAGTTAAAGCTACAAAAATTCTAGAAGAAATCACAGGATAAGACTTTCAGAAACTTGGGGTAAGCAAATATTTCTTTGTAAAGAATCACGAAGCACTAGCCACAAAAGAAAAGAAAAAAAAAATTTGTACTGGACCAAAATTAAAATCTTCTCATGGAAAGATTACATTAAGGACATAAGGAGACAAGTTGTACACAGGGAAAGGAAATAAATATACACATGCATACATAATATATATATATTAATATATACTATATATTAGCATATGTATCATTCTATATACATATGTATAATGTATGCTTGTACATGTTATCTGATAGAAGACTTCTAATGGAAGATATAAAATAACTGCTGTATATAGTATTGAAAAGACTAACTAATGTTAAAAAAATTGAAACAGGTATTTGTTAGAAAAGTGAAAAACATATGTTTGGAAAAAGACTTAGAGAATATTAATAGTATCTTTATTCACAATAGACAAACACTGGAAACAATCTAAATCTTTAACAGAAAAATGTATATTTATATTGCAATATATGCAAAACATGGAATATTTTTCCACCTAAAAGGAATAAGCTACTGGTACAAAAAACAGAGTAGATTATTTCAGTCTCTTTTGTCTGATAAACAAAATAAATAAACAAAATGCAAAAGAATATATACTGCATGAGTCCATTTACATAAAGTTCAATAACAAGTGCTACGAATCTACTGTAAAAATAGAGGAAATATTGCCTATGGAGTTTCAGGATTGACTAGAAGGGCACAGTGGTATAAGTTTCTTTGGTAACTGAGGTTAATAAGGTTATAGTCCATTGAAGAACTCATTGTAGAAGGCTTGTCAGTTGGTGATTATATATCAGCTGGAGACTACTCTGTCCTGTGATGAAGAGGCTGACATACGAGCAAGCAACAAGTGGGCTAATTCTGAAGTTCCATTCTGAGTTTTCACAGGCATTGGAAGAGCCTTGGCAGCCAGAAGTGAGTAGATAGAAAACTTTGATGTTAGAGATGTTGGGAAAGAATGAATTTCAAATTTTTGTTATTCATGAGGAAAATGCACTTCTTTAGCAATCATTTGGTGTTAAATTCTAAATTCTTACATAAAGCCATCTTTCTGTCACCTTTTAAAAAAGATTTATTGATAACTTTGAACAAACTCTTTTTTTTTCTTTTTTCTTTTTTCTTTTTTAACTTTTATTAGCATTTATTTGATGCTGAATTTATTCCTGGACCGTCAGTTTTGTTTCTTCAGTTTCTCCTGGGACATCTTTTTCTTCTGTGCAAGCTCCTCTTCTGAATCAAGAAGACTCTGCTCTGTTTCAGTGAGGACTATCTCAGTGTGGGGGGGTTGGGGGTACTCATGTAGGGTTCATCTGCCCATGAGCTCTGTATATTCTGCACTGCATCCTGGGAGCCTTATTTCCCTGTGTGTGCTCAGTGACCAGAGAGTCTGCATCTAAACCCTGAAGTTCAGCATCACTTTGCATTTTTAAGCATGTGCAGCGAAAATTCAGCATTCTTTTTGGGCCACCAGCCCTGCGTCCAGCCCCACTGTTGGACCTGGGCATACCTACCAACTCTGCTGTTATAACAACAGAATGACATAAACTGTTTCTGTAAAGTGACATTCTTCAAGTACTTGGTGGCTTTTTGTATATGCATAGTCTTAAAGGCCTGGGCAGTTTCACGAGTGTTCTTAACATGAACATGAAGATTTGAACTTCTTGATTTGCATGATTTTGTGGGGTTTCTGAGTCAAGTGAAAAGGGAACAATTTTCAGAGGTCACCTCAGGCCACTTACAGGAAACAAACTGTTTCTTTTTTAATACTGTTAGCACAGTTGTCCATTATCAGTCTTATGTATGTATAAGTTAATCATCTAGAACCATATAAAAGAGTTGTCTATGGATTTAAACAGATGTGGTGTAGATTCAAAACATGATCTAATCAATGATATTCTTCTGAAAGTTTTCTGTAAACCTGTATAACAAATCTTAATAATTGTGTCTTACTTTTTCTTACAGTTGCACAAAAGAAATGTATTGAATTATTGTTTTTCACTAATATTACTAGAGAAGTATTTCATTTATTTATCGTTTACATTTTCTGAGTATTATGTGTCAGGGACTGTGCTTAGTGGTAAGATAATCAGAAGCCAGTACAATCTTGTTTTGTTACACGATGAAAGCTATATAGTGTTAAAACAATTCAGAATGGTAAATTCCAAATCAACGTAATGTATTACTGTGTAGATTTAATAACAGCAACTGCTCTCTAGGTTACTCATAGTTTGTTAATTTCATCTTTAGAGCTCCTGTTAATCCTTAAGTAGTCAATGTAGAAAGCAACACATTAACTCCAAATGAATCAAGAAACGGTAGCTTTATACTGCAATTATCTCAAGGAATTTTGGGGTCATTTGTCACAGGATAATTTAATTTCTGTCTTTTATAAGGAGGGCATGGAATGAAACTCATTATAAGCAAGCTCTTTGTGTGTTAACAATTGTCCTAGGTAATTTAACATCATTATGTAGTAAAATGTTCACAACTCCAGATCCCTCATCTCTCTTTTCAGGCATGTTGAGGGTTGTCTAGTTTCATCTAGCTACCGCAAAGCTTTGATTACCTCTTGTAAGAGATGATACGCTTTTTATTTTTACACATTTAGAATCATTCTGATGACAATGTTAGAATGAGTCAAACAGAAATGGTCACAGCACTGTAATGTGTATTTTGCTTTAGAGTTTGTAAAATGTTTATGCATATTATATATTATATATTATATATTATATATTATGTATATATATTATATATCATGTGATCCTTAAAATGGACTCTTGTTCTTGACATTCAGTGATAAAAGTATTTTGGAAAGAATAGTGAACCATGAGAATGCTTTCAATGCTTTCTCAATGGGAATTAGATTAATATAATTAAGTTTATGTCAGAGGCAGAAAATAAAACAAACATTTTAGAGACTAGTTAAGGAAACACGACTGTGCTACAATCCTTAAAACGTTTTAGTGAGATATTCTGGACACCTGATTATTTTCTAGAGCTAAACACAACTGGGGATAGCTCAAGTAGTTTCCCAGGCATATCATTTCTCTCCTACTGCCAGCTCAGTTAATTACATAATTGATAGGAAAGTTTAGCTGTGTCAGAGAAACATATGTATTGAAAAGTCATGAATATTACAGTGATTTCTAACTTAATTTCCTAACAAGTAAACTTAGTTATTCTAATAACATTGAAAACACAAGCTTTTTTATTTTGAAATAATTTTAAACTCTAAATGGAACTTGTTAAAATGGCACAGAGTTTCCTGTATTCTTCACCTATAACATCTTATATGATCGTAATACAATGAGCAAAATCAGGAGATTGAAACAATACTACTAATTAAACTACAAACTATATTTTACCAGTTTAATTTTTAATTTTATTTATATTAACTTATTTTCTGTTCATTTATTTATTAATTCTTTCTTAGAGGTTTTGACTTATGCTTTGCTGAGTTGTCAAGAGGTATCAGTCTTTACAGAAACTCTCTTCTGTAGTGTAGCTCATCCTATTTACAAGAATAGAAAGAAATATAAACATACAATCTACACTGAATATAATAAAGTTTACAAAAAAAATATGGTTAAAAAATCTTAAAATTTGTATGGAACCACAGAAGACCTCGAATAGCCAAAGCAATCCTGAGAAAGAAGAACAAAACTGGAGCTATCAAACTTCCTGATTTCAAACTGTACCATAAAGCAATAGTAATTAGAACAATATTGTACTGGCATAAAAATAGACACATGGACCAATGGAACAAAATTGTGAGTTCAGAAAGAACTCCCCACCTTATAGTCAACTAATAATATTTGACAAAGTTGCCAAGAATATACAATGGAGATAGTCTCTTTAATAAATAGTGTTGGGAAAACTAGATAACCACGTGCAGAAAAATAAGATTAGATCCTTATTTTACACCAGTCACAAAAATTAACTCAAAATGGATTAAAGACTTAAACATAAGACCTAAAGCCATAAAACTCTGAAAAGAAAACACAGGGAAAATCTCCTTGACATTAGTCTTGATGACATTTTTTTTGTATATAACAACAAAGGCATAAGCAACAAAAGAAAAGTCAATAAGTAGAACTACATCAAACTAAAAATATTTTGCACAACAAAAGAAACAATCACCAACAATAAAAAAAGGCAACCTATGGAATGTTAGAAAATATTTGCCAAACATATATCTGATAAGGGGTTAATACCCCAAATATATAAGAACTTACATGATTCAATAACAAAAAATCTGATAAAAATAAACAAAAGAATTAGGTATATTTTTTAAAGAAGACATACAAATGGCCAAAAAAATATACAAAAAAATGTTCAATATTACTAATTATCAGGGAAATGCAAATCAAAACCAGAATGAACTATCATCTCATACCTGTTAAAATGTCTATCTTCAAGAGGACAGGAGATAAGTATTGGTGAGAATATGGACCATTGTGCACCATTGGTGGGAATGTAAATTGCTACAGTCACTATGGAGAACATCATGTGGGTTTCTCAAAAACTTAAAAAATAGAACTATCATATTATATAACAGTCCCACTTCTGGCTCTGTATTCAAAGGAAATGAAAACAGGATCTCAAAGAGATATCTGCAGTCTCATGTTTATTGCAGCATTATTTAAAATGGTTGAGATATGCAAAAGCCTAAAAGTTCATCAATAAAGGACAAAGAATATCAAACACACACATGCGCATGTGCGCGCCTACACACACACACACACACACACACACACACACACACACACACACACACACACTATTCAGCCCTGAGGAAGAAGGCAATTCCACCATTTGAAATAACATGAATGGACCTTGAGGGCATTATGCTAAGTGAAACAAGTCAAACAGAGAAAGACAAATACTGTATGATTTCACTTTTATGCCAAACTCATAGAAACAGAGAGTAAAATGGTGATTACCAGAGACTAGGGCATGGGGAAAATGAAAAGATATTGGTCAAAGGGTATAAACATTCAGTTAGAAAATGAATATGTTCTGGGGATCTAATATGATTAACTATATTTTGAATATAGTAAACAATACTATATTAAATACTTGAAACTTGCTAAGAAAGTAGATATTAAATGTTGTCGCAAGAAAAAAAGATGGAATATGTAAATTGTGGAGGTATTATCTAAAGCTATGGTGGCAATCATATTACAATATATGTGTATCAAATTAACAGGTTGTACACCTTAAACTTACATGATGTTCTATGTCAATTATCTAAATAAAGCTGTAATAAAAAAGAAAGTGCATGTTATAATTACTAGATTGTTAAATTAATATGTCCATGTTAATTAAATTATAATTGAAAGCGCACACACAAATTAATCAAAACAACAGACTTAAGTATCATCCCTACTCTGTTTTCTGTAAATAATTTACTTATCATTCATCTTTGACTCCTCTTTTACAAAATATAAATAGTGATAAAAGCCTCATAAGACTGTTTTAAGGATGAAAATTAGATAATGTAAAAAACATGCCTGACAATTAGTAGAGGATGCATTTCATAATTATCACTTTTTAAAATAATTTTATTATAATGAAAACATATTAATGTTAGATTTAAAAGACTTTTCCAAAATCACAAAGAAAAAGTGAGGTGGTCTTATACAAAGGAATGTGGAACATTTTCTCTATGTTATAACTAACAGAGCATTTTATGATTCTTTTTTAAATTTAGGGAAAGCTTTCATCCAGTAGACTTTATAAATCAGCCTGAAGAGAATTTAATTTAACTCTAAGTGAGATGAAAAATAAAAAGACTGTCTTCTCTATCCTCCTACTTAATATTTAATATTCTAATAAGTAGTTCTAGAGCAGTATTTCAAACCTAGATTTCAGGCAACAAGAGCTTATGTCAGGGTGCTGTCAGTGCCTTTAGGATTTTAAGAAAAAGTTTGTAGGTTGGTTGCATAATATTTCCTATTTTACTTTTTGCTCTCTCATCTAAAAGAATTTTCTATTTTCAATTCATTGACATTTAACTTTAATCTTGAAGGTCATTTATTTTCTTTACAGATTTTTTTTAGTCATTATCATGTTATGCATTCATGCAAAGCATAGCTCAAAGGTGCTAATCTTTTAAATCCTTATAATATCCAGAATTTTTATTTTTATGTTGCAAAAGTGATGGTCATAAATAATTTTGACTGAACTTGATTGCTGGGTAAACCTGTGATAAGACTGAACATAAAAATTCAAGGCTATTTTTAAGACAGTGTTGTTTGATAGACTTATTGCTTAAGTAGGAAGCTATATGCAAAAATTTTATAAAGATAGTGTGACCTCTGAAGAAGGTGCAACTGGGAAAAACATTAGATGGTCAATTTAGAGAAACTTGTTTTATTTCTGATTACATTACTTGTGACCCTGGCTAAGTTACTTAAATATCATATATGTCTTAAGTCATATATGAGAGAATATAGTTGAACTCATAGAACTTACAAAACTTTTACAACACTAAAATTTATAATGCCCTTTGGTTTGATGCTTCATTAAGAGACATTTAAATCAAATAGTGTTTTTGCACAAGAAAGAGAAGAAAATAGAATGTTGATTTTTGCTCTATTTTGGTTGATTTTTTTTTTATCATTGTCAGATAGATAATATTTAGAGAAGAGCACCTTATAACTTGTTCAAGATCACACAGCTAGTAAATTGAAGGAAATTATCAAAGTCAGGAACTAGTTTCCAATCTCATTCTCCTTCCACTCCACTGCAGTTACTCCCAAAAGTTAGTGACTATGTTTCTGTTCCAATAGAAATTCCAAATGGTAGTTATGAAAAAGTCATGGGGATGTAAAGTATAGCATAAGGAATATAATCAGTAATATTATAATAACATTACACAGTATCAGATGGGTACTAGATTTATCAGGGTGATCATTTCATGAGTTGTATGGATGTCTAATCATTATGTTGTATACCTGAAGCTAATATAATGTTGTATGCCAACTTTCATTAAAAATACAATAAGTATTTAACAATTAAAAAAAGAAAAAACATATTCATCTTGGAAAAAGGAACATGAGGAGAAATCAACTTTTTCAGTTAGCAAAACTTATTAGAAATTCTAGTACCCAAAAAACTTGGTATTAGAGGCTGTGGCACAGAGAGTTAAGATCTCCAAAAATGTTCATACCTTCATCAGGGTGATTATGTGAATGTTGGACTTTGGACTGGTCAATGGATTTTGCAGATGTGATTAAATTAAGAATCTTCAAGATTATCATGGATTCTGAGTGGGCCCAATGTAATCACAAGGATTCCTATAAGGAGAGGTCAGAAGGTCACTGGAGATGAAAGTGGTAAGACAGAGAGATTTGAAGATGCTAGGCTGCTGGGTTTGAAGCTGCGGGGAGAGGCCATGAGCCAAGTAATGCAGGTGGCCTCTAGAAGCTGGAAAAGACAAAAAGCTTCTCTCCTGGAACCTCCAGAGGGAACATAGCCTATCGATCCCGATCCCTTTGGGACTTCTTATGCCCAGAACTGTAACATTATAAATTTGTGTTGTTTTAAGCCAAAAAATAAATCTTTGGCTTAAAACAACACAAATTTATTATCTCTACCTTTGTTAGAAGAATGTGGCTGTGTATTCAGAAATTAAAAGTCTCTTTGTATATCACATTTCTTAAAGATTAAGAAAGTATATGCTTATTAATAAATTTTAATTGTCTTAAATAATTTAAACTAGGTCAACATTAAGACTTTTACTACATATTTCACTTAGAATAATAACCTTTTCATTTTAAGATGGTTTAATAATAGAAATTGTATAAGGGCCTTACTATATATACTATATAGTAAAGCAGAGTTTTCCAGTATTATTTGATAACAAGTTCCTCTATAATCAGATGATATAGACAGTTTAATAACCAGATTTACTTTGTACTAATATAAGCTTTCAAGTTTTGGAAAATTATATAGTTGATTTGAGCCTGAAAAAAATGGATATAGATTAAATACAACTCCTAAGAAGATTACTTTCTTCTTTTTTGTTTTCAGGAAAAAAGGAATTTATTATAAATCTAGATGTGAGGTTTTTATGTCATGCAAAAGAGGATTTCTTCAGGAATGGCTCTGATTAAGGTTACTTTATTTGCATTGTGCCCTCTCTTGTTTCTGTACTCTGAATTTTGTTAGGAAAGTCTTTTGGGGCAAACCTCATGTCCTGAAGCATTTAACATTTGTAACCGATTTTCTTACAACTTGCTTTTCATTTCCTGTGCTAAACAAGCCAATAAGTTTACCCTTTGATATACATAAAGAATGTACTTCAAGAAAGATTGAGCAAGGAGAATTACGGTGCCCTGTCATCTTTTATACATTGTTAAATAAGTTTTAAAATCATTGTGAGCATGCATACAATTGAACAAAATGTATATTTAACTTCATAGTACATCTTCTTCCCAGAGAATTTATTTATGACTAATACATTTTATTGGCTACTACAAAGACAGATATCATTATTTTGCATTCTTATTGTTTCTATGTATTCTAGTCATCTTAATTATTATTTAGAAGGCAAGAACAATTAAGAAAGTAATTTTGTTGCTATGTACTTCAAATATATTTAGTTTATCCTTTAAGCTGAATATATAAATTTTGCATGTATGCATTTAAATCTCCTAATTGAAGGTAACTTTAAGTAATTTTTAATAATAAATGTTTTCATTTAAAATATCTTAAAAAAATATCTATTTAATCATCCCAACCTAACAAAAGTTCTGACCATTTATCATCTTTTTTCATACACATTCAATAAAAACAACAAAAAAAAGGTGAAGGGAAACATAATAAAGTAGTAACATTTACTAGTTTTATTTTGCCGTATAAGAGCAACATTCAAATTTTTCCTTTGTGTTTGGTGCAAATTACAATTTACTTGGATTACAATTGATACTTATTCTAAAACAGAACTGTAAAAACTGTTTTTACAAATACACACTTTAATATTTCATTTATTCAACACATTTATTGTGCACTTATTAATGCTGAACATTATGCTAAATGTTGGAGATACAGTATGAATAAGACACAGTCCTGTCTTCAAGAGAATATATAAATAAACACTATTAATCAAGGCCAATAATTTCTGTGATGGAAGGAAGTACAGCACACAGAAGGCACATCCATCTCCTTTGGAAGTTATAGAGGAGACCGGAAGAGGCTGGGAAATAATTAGCAAGGTAAAAAGGAATTATACTGGATAGAAAAAGCACTCTAACTGTTTAAGCATTTCTTCAGATACATCAGTTCCTTTTTCAGACCTTTGTTGGTAAATGTGATATTGAAATGTACCTTGGAGAGCATAGTCAACCCCTAATTTCATGGTTGTGACTCATGGTCATGACAAGATTTATCTCAAGTTATCGGATAAAATAATGGCAGAATCAGAATTTAGAACCAAGGCTCTCATGAACATCTATTCTCCTGAAGTTTCCCAGTATATCCTTACTGTATGATTATTTCAGTAATTTCTAAAAGAACTCTTTAGCAATTTAGATTTTAAATAAGATTACCTAAAACTTTATTTAAAATACATGATATTTAATATAGTAATTTTAAAAAATTATGAGCTGTAGTAGATTTTCTAGATCGCTGAGAAAAATAGTAATTAACTGAGTTTGTGAATTATTTTTCTCATCATAGTAGCTAGATTGCATTGAACAAACCAAATGATTATGTGATGATTAGCCAATATTATTGTCATTATTATAATGCAAAATGCTCAATTATTCATGGTTCTATTTGGTCATGTCACAATGACAGCCATGAAATGAAAATCAGTTAGAAAAATAAAGGAAGATGTAAAATATGTTTTGGTTTAATTGCTTAAATTAAATTTTCAATAAGGAACATATATGGAGGGGGCCAGACTGAGGAAATGAGAGTAATAAGCAATGATTGTCTGAAAATGTGAAAATTATCTTACTATATTTTCAAGAGTTGTCTATTTAGAGAATTAGATTTGTTCTTCCTACAGATGAAAATGTAATATATGACTATAATTTTTGTTAATTTGTAATATTTTAAAATACTATGGGGCAATTTTTATGGGTGCTTAAACATAATTTATTAACACTTTTAAGAAAAAGGCTTATTACTAATATTTGTTGAGGCCATAGGAAGTAAAATCATAATTGATGATTGAGCCATCTATTAGAAGACAATTATTTCTTGTTGCATGTCTATTTTACTATACACACATTTAGGTTAAGTAAGATGTCAATAGGTTGTATAATGACCTCACAAACCAAAGGTACTAGAGTTATATCAAGGGTATTCTACTGCATAATTTACTTAGGCAAGATATCTATAAAATTGAACACCAAATATTAAATTAATGGAAAACCTACCAGCTCCAAGTGGAGACTAAAGAAAAATGGAATTATCACTCATAAAAGCAATCTGGTAAACTATGTAAAAAATAGTGAAGGATATTAACTTGTCAATTTTAATAGACTAAAACAATATGGCATCTGTTTGCCAGTGGAAGAAAAGCAATATACATTGACTAGCTTTCCAATTACTCCACCACCCACCTAGAATTGTTGGCCAACTTGAAAAATGCTCAGCTTATGTTTCTTCATGCACTGCTTTGTTTTTTTCTTTTGTAAGTGCTTCATTTTTTCTTTTAGTTCTACATTAAGCAGAACTGTGAAGGAGTAACAATTCATTAACATAACTAAAAAAGAGATTGATGGGGACCAGTGAGACACATTTTAGTCTGCAAAAGTCCTTATCAGGACAACTTTTAATGTATTTATTTATGTATTTATGTATTTATTTGTTTATCTGGGGGGAAGCTTTACTTTTTAAGAAATTATAATTTCAGCATAGAAACTGTAAAGAGTACTTCGCTTGACATCTGGTGTCCCAGGATCTCATGCACTTTAGCACCTGTCCCTGAGTTTTTATTTTTCAATGAAATATTATTATTAGCTGTTGTATTAAAATAAGACAGGATATGTTGTGTAAACCAACAATTTATACTTCCAGCTTTCATCACGATCTGATCTAGTCACAAGAGATACATGTGTTATTAGGAGAGTTATTTTAACAAAGAAATCTGAAAAAGGACCAGAGAAACATTTCTAAGTTAGAGAAAAATAAGATAGCTAACATCTCCTTTTCAATGACAATATTCAGGGTGTTAGTTGATTAATGAAGTGCTCTCAGAATTAAGTGGTTATATATAACTAACTCTTTCCAGTCAAGGCCCTATTGCCCTTGCCTTATACCAACCAGTTAGCCATGGACTCTGTTGTACCATATGAAATGCATTAAGTCACTTGGCCAGCAATAGGTGAGCCATTGGGAAACTGGAAAATTATACTTGAATAGTATACAAAATACATGCGAGAATTAGAGACTTGAGCCATCTTGTCTTAAAGTATATAAAGAAAAATCTTGATGTCCTTGCTATAGTAATTTTCTCAATTTTTCTTAATTTATAAATATTTATCTTTGGCTTGGTAACACTTATTTTATTTCTTTATTTTATAGTAAACTCTTTTAGCAACAATAAAGATAAACAAAAGACAATGTCTAGTGAAAGATCTATCACATTTCAATTTCTCTAGAAAGTTGAGATAAACATGTAACCACAAAATGTTTGCTTATTATTTATCATTTGCTATGGGAGCCACAGTGATATTACTGGACATATGAAAACCAGAAACTCCTGCAGAGCCTTAACATCTGCTTCAAAAGTTAGGAGTTATTTTAAGAACCCAAATTTAAGCAAGTATGTTTATAACTTAATTAGTGAAGATTGATTTTTGCATTTAGATCAAACGGTTTGCTTTTAATTACAAGTTTTTGGTGCACACACAGAAAATGAAGTAATAGTTGTTACTGTTCCATTAATCGAAGAATTTCACACTTAAATAACATAAATTTCATGTGTTATCAGACACTTTGAATAGAATATTAAAAAGTTGATTCTGATAAATGTGATATTATTTCATTCAATTCATACAATCTAAATAAAGTTTTAGGAAATTTATTAGGTCAGAGGTGAAATACCTGACATAATTTTGAATGCTATTATAAACTCAATCAATGTTCAAAATTGAAAATAATTTTTTATTTTGGAGGTGACAGCGTGAATAAAGTTTTTTGTGAAACACATTGTGGAGGCAAAACCAGGTACTTACTAAGAAAATCTAGAAAACAGAAATGTAATTGATTGTGATGAACACCTAAAATATAATTGTGTAGAAACTAGCTGTAATGATATATCAATCCAAATAGAAGTTGAAGTGTCAAATTATACCACTACTTTTATACATACATAGTGAAAGTAACTTTAGAAGTGAAGGTGTGTTGATACAAAAGAATACTTCAGCTTTATACCATTGGCTTTCTGGTTTAGATTTATTAATTCAATTTTAAACATAGATGAGGTTTTGAAATCTACTTTGCAATCAACATATATGTACTCCAATAATTTTTGGTATATCAGGCTTTTAAATTTTGTTTACATTCTGTTTAAAATTTTTTGAAATCTTTAATCAAAGCATTTAACAAATAGGGCACCAAGTAACTGGTTTTTAAAGCTTTTATTGAAGCAAAGCTGTTTAAAATAAAATATGAAAACTAGAAAACATTAAAATTTATACCCACAAAAGCAGTGGAGAAACTGAACAAATTAGATGATTAGAGCTTACACAATGTTTAAGATTTAATTTCCTAATTG
Source organism: Eidolon dupreanum (assembly GCA_028627145.1). NCBI lineage: Eukaryota > Metazoa > Chordata > Mammalia > Chiroptera > Pteropodidae > Eidolon > Eidolon dupreanum. The sequence continues at coordinate 71,236,377 of CM053503.1, read as the reverse complement.
CACTTTAGAATAGTTCCACTTGTACAAGTCTTTTTTAATTGCATTCCCGTTTTTAATTTGATAAGTGTATATTCTGTAAAGGAAGAAATTGAAATTAATCAGCCTTACAATTCATATCACTTAAGTGCAAAAAATAATAAAAATAATTATAGAGATATTATTTGATGAATTTTATCTTGCAAAAATATTTGCCTAAGAAAGGAACTTAATGGGGCAAAAATACAGTAACCATTAAAAACTTATGAGCTAAAATGTTTACACATTCAATTTTTAAGAAAAACAACTAAAAATTGAGAAGAACTTATATTTCACAGAATTTGCTCTAATCTTGCTAGGTAGCTCACTTAGCATCTATAGAGAAAATATTTTGTCAGAAAATATTATAATCTTCGGAGAAGAGTCCATAGAAGATGTCAATTTTGTTTAAGATCAATTAGTCCTCATTTAGAGATGATAAAGAATATGACCGTCTTATTCTGAATAGGCTGCACATATGAAGTCTGGAACATACCATTTTTCCACAGGCATTAATGTATATTTCACTGTTTCAGTGAGAGGCATTAAAAAACTTACAATGCTCTTCCTATTTGGAAGTATTTTTTTATTATGTACACAGAGAAAAGTGCATAAATTATAAGTTTACAGTTAATGGAATTTTCACAAAGTGAATACCTCTGTATAACCAGCACACAGATCATAAAAAGAACATAGTCAGCATCCTGGAAGCCCTCTCCTGTCTCCTCTAAGTTACTATACTCTCACCTCAGGGGCGAGGCTAGAAGATAACAACATAAATTTTTAATGCATGTTACCATGTGCAGGATTTTGAAATTTGCATAAATGGAATCACACATTGTGCTTTTTCATCTGATTTAGTTTATTAAATATTTTTTTTCACGAGATTCATTCACATTGTTTTGAATATTGGTAGTTTTTAGTATTTTTATTCTTGGAGGATATTCCATTGTGAAAACAAACTTCAATTCACTTATCTGTACTACCCTTGGTGGAAATTTAGGCTGTTTCTAGTTTGGGGATATGGTCTATAATGTTAAAAACATTCTTGTATATGTCTCTTAGAAAACCATGCATTTTCCTAATGCAGAATTTTAAAATCTCATTTTACTTTAAAAATTTATTTTAAATAAATTAAATTTTTTATTAAAGCAACTTCTCTTGTATTTCTAGATGAATAACAGGGCAGTTTAATCTTTCAGTAGATCAGTAAACATTTTACACTTTCATTGTAGCATTCTACGATGAATGTGTTTTTATACACATCTATGTAGTCACTAATTTTATTTTCTGTTCATACATGGCATCCAGTGACAACAACCATTATAGTTGAGAGGTCATTATAAGAATACCCTTTTATTACTCTCATTTTTTTTTCCAATTGCTTTCATAATTTTTCAGAAGAGATATATCTACCAGTGCAAATCTCAATAACAACACAGTGGCTTCTACCTACTTATATAGACCTTGTTCAAGAAGAGTTATAAATAAATAAGTCATATGAATAGGCTGTCCAAAAATATTGATTGTTTTTTATGCAAATGCCAAAAATAGTTTAGGTAGAACAATTAAATGTAGCTTTAAACCCTTTATAGGAAATCTTCAGGAAAGAGTAATTACTCTTACATAAAATATATACCAATGTAGACTGGATATTGAATACTTGGCATAGGATTAATTGTGTTTGGGAGACATTTTTTCTTTCAGTTTCCGAGCAGCAGGCAATTTTATTCAAATGGTATTATTTGGTTAGATGTGACACTTCTGCATTATCTGCTTTAGCATATTTTTCTAAATTACTTGTTTAAAATCATATCAACTCCTTGGAAAAAATCAAGGTCTGAGAAAAAAAGTCTGTTTTCTCTAAATATTTCTGTGTCTAAGAGTCATGTCAGAAATATAATAGAAATAAGAAAGAAACTATTAGTAATTAACTAAGTTTAGGGGAGAATTCAATCAATATTGCTTAACTATCATTTTATATAGTATAATTAGCAATATTCTGTTTCTACATTTTTAGTGAATTAATTTCAATCTCTATATTATTAAATAACTTTCAGAGAAACAGCCACATTTAGCCATTCTAATGTAAATATAATTTATGAAATAATATAGTGTTATAAAAAATATTGGCTTCCTGCTATTTGAACAAAAAAGAGTGGAGTTTCTTCAAATATTTTTTAACAATAAAATTGAAAAACTTTTAGATTTAGATCTTATATGTGATAATAAAAACAAGAGCAACAGCGGTAACAAAAACAATAATAATTCTTATTTGGGGCTTATCATCTATATGCTGGACCTGATGCTAAGTCCTATTTTCACATCAACTCATTTTTATCCCAGTAGAAACAGATAAAAAGATTAAGTATTTGCACCATGTTAAATAGCTTGTAAGTGGGAGACTTAGAACTGGAGTTAAGACTAATTTTAATGTCTATCTTTTTACCACACTAATTAATAGTTCTCATTAAAAGCAAGAGAGATCTTTGATAAGAAATAATAGAGGAAATAGAGTTTTTTTCTATGAGTCTTTGTCTTTCTTAAATAATTTTATATTTCATAAGGTGTCCATATACAAGGAGAGGTCCACAATCTGATTGCCCTAAATTATAATGGCAGACAAATTCTTCATGACTGCTATGAGATGACTGGGTGTACAAGCACCTCTCACTGAGCTGGGAATAAGGCTTAGTTCTTTTTTAGGTGCATTTGGCTTTCCTGGCCTTACACTAAAAGATCTTTTAAAAGTCAGTTTTCTTCCAAGTATCTCTCATTTTTATTCCTCTGATACGTTTTTTCACTGCTTTCTCCTCACCACCCACATCAAGGTCAAATATCTCCTTTCCCCACTGTGGTGCTTATGCTCCTGCCTACATCATTTTACTCATTCCTCCTACCTGCTTTCCTAATGTCTCTTTTCATTTTAAACAAATGCATCTTCTGCCTACCTGCATGAAGATATGAATATTCCCTTAGATTCTAGCTACTGGTATATAAATAGATATATTTTTCCCCAGAAAACATATTTTAAAAAATAATAACTGCTTTTTCCAGTCAAGTATAAGCCCAATATTCTATATATACTCTTCTGAATGCAAATTTTAAATGAATACATTTCCTTACTGAGTCTTAAAATAAATTATGAAGCTGTACGAGTTTATATAATCATGATTTGAAAGTTCATTCTTTATCCTTTATAATTAAAAACTGCAATTCTAATACCACATTTTTGTATTAGTATGCTTTATGATAGTTTGTGATTTTCGCATTATCCTCTTGTTAGCTAGTAATTTAAAAATCTCTAATTTTATTCATCTATTTGTTATTCTATATTATTTTTAATTTCTAAAAAAAGTTTTAATACAAATGAAAAGGCATTTTTTATAAAAAGACTTTTGTATTTTGGTTAGTTCATTCAACAAATATTATTTGTCATCTACTATGTATCAGGCAACATACTGTCTATGTACTATCTGAAAAAGGAGTATAGTGATGTGAAAGACATGGAAAAAGTCTGCTTTCATGAAGACTACAGTCTAGTAGAATAGACACTAAAAAAAGAGTTAACAAAAAGCAAAGTAAGATATTTAGTATTTTAGAGATCTTAATTTTTTTTTCAGTGATCAAAGAAGATAAACAAAGGGATGAGGATGGAGTATAACAGTGGTAGAGTGAAGTACAAGTATTTTGATGCTTAATTTAATATGTAATACTGGGAATTTTAGATTTTTTTAAGGACCTAACAAAGCACTGATACATGTGATGTTGTCAACCAGTATTATAATGTGCATCCGCTCCTACACCTGCTGTGTTATTTACTTCGAGGATTGTGTGTTTGGTCTTTAAGCACTGGAATGAACACAGAGAGAGTAGGCTTTCATTTCCACTGAATTTACACAGACAAATCCTTAGGAGCTAAAGAGTTTCTTATCTATAACATGAGTGATCTGGCTAGTCAGCATTTTTAACCAGAGGTCTATAGATTTCTAAAGGATCTGTGGATAAAATTCATAGAAACTATGAAATTAAATGAGAAAAAATTATTTTCAAAAACCTCTAACTGAAATTTAGAATTTTCTTTAATTATGAATAAACTGTAATTGTATCAGCACTACCTGTGAGTTTTTCACCAATAGAAAGCACAGATATTTTTGTATTATTTTACAATTGTTATGGATTAACTCATTTAATCCCACTGCTCTTGAGAAATTATTAGATCCACAGCAAGATCATGCCATTAAACACATGAATAAAGAAGCACATATATTACTATATCAAATTTTCTTTTAAATACTATAATAAAATTATTTTAGTGTAATTCTGTTATAATCCTGTGTGTTCTGTTTTGTGAAATGAAAGAACAAGATGAAAGAGAAGGTTACATGAAATGAAAATATACCAATATAAAATAGAATATATATATATATATATATATATTCTAAAATTTAAATATATATATTTAAAATGCCAGTGAAAGAGGGGCTCTTGCTGAAAGTGAGTGATATTTGAACTTAGAGCTACGCGTCAGGAGCAGAGAGTCGTACGAAAAAGAGAGGGAGGAAATCTCAAGGTAAGGGAACAGCCTAGACCAAGTTCCCGAAACAAAAAAGAACTTAGTGAACTTTATGGGAGGTAGGAAAAAATGATGAGAGTGGCAAGAACAAGAGTTGTATGTTTATTTCCTGCCACACTCAGCTGCATGAGTGCACAAATTCATCATTAAAATAGATGAACTTTAACCAGGACTGTGACTTATCCAAGAGAGTTTGACAAGTCAGGAGAAGAGCAGTGAGAGTATATGCTAAGAATGATCGTCATGAAATTAAGCAAAATAAGGAGAATTATGAATATTTGAGGTGGAGAGAGAAAAGGAATGGTGAGAAGATGGTAGGATTAATACATTGTAAGTTCTAATAACGTCAGAGGACTGTTGGAGCTGGATATTAGAAGGAATATGTAGGAAGGCTTCTTTAGTAGTACAAGTAAACGATGACAATAGGTATTGTTCTAATCAGCTTGGGCTGCTATAACAAATACTATATACAGGATGACTGAAACAATAAAAATTATTTCTCACAGTTCTGAAGATTGGAAATGAAAGATCAAGGTGCCAGCAGGGTTCAATTTTAGTGAGAACACTCTTTGTGTTTTGTAGATGGATGTCTTCTTGCTTTATTTTCACATGTCCATGAGAGAGATCTTGTCTGTTCCTTTTTATAAGGGCACTCATCCCATTCATGATGACTCCCTACTATGACCTAATTCCTTCACAAAGGCCCCACATCTAAATGTCATCACAGAAGTATTAGGGTTTCAATATATAAGTTTGGAGTGGGGTGCACAAATATTTAATCCAATGCAACTATGGAGATGCAGGGATGTTTATACTTCAAGATACCTTAGTATTGTTAATGCTGGGAAAAGAAGCTCACTGAGGGAAGAGTGCTTCCTTCATACTTCTTTCTAGCTCTCAGAATTGTACCTGCCACACAGAAGGTGCTTCATAAATATTAAAAATTAAATAAATAAATTGTATGTATAAAAAAAGATGTAGAATTACTGCCATGTTTCTGAGTAGAAGCAACTTTTAAATTAAGGAGGAAAGTTTGGAGAAAAAGCTTGTGATTATTCCTTAAATATTGATATGAAATCTTATCTATTCTTATCATCTTCTTATCAAAAGCAATTTTGAGAGCACCTATTCCAATATAAATATATGTTAGACACCGTCAAAAATATATGAGATAGATGGTTCCTTTTTTTTCTAGAAAAAAGAGCATGTGAGAGATTTAATTGAAATTTAAATAGGCATAGTAGAAAAAGGCAACAGATTTTTCCACAGCAGCTGAGCATTTAAAGAAAATACATAAATACCTTCAATGTCTTCATTGAAAACTGCTTTGAATCTTGAATTCTATTTCATTTTAAATTATCAATCAAGTGTGAGCAAAATAACAGTTTTAGAATTCAAAGATTAAGAAAGTCTGCATATTTTGTAAAAAGTTTTATTTACAGGCATACTTAAACAAAGCCAAAAATAATCCAGGTAATCAATAAATTGTGAGAAAGCCTCAAAAGTGAAATTAACTACAATATTTGGCTTACAGATTTACTGAAGCCTAAAAAATCCTCCTAATATTGTCCTTTCAACAAATACATTAGTAAGCAATGGGTCAACCTAGTGATTTAATTAAGACAATTACTTATCATTCTATAAATAATTAGAAAACAAAGCCAAGGAAAATTAAAAATTCCAGGAAAAAATGACAGCTATTCTAGAAAGTCATAATCTAAATAAGAAGTAAACAAAATATAACATTATTTTGAGCAAACTAATTAAATAAGGGAATGATCATGCATTTAGTTTTGATGATTAAAGTGTTTAATTTAAGTGAGACAGATGTGCCAATGTAGATTTCCTTTTCTCTTCAAATCCATGGCCTCTAGTTATGCAGTTATGCAGAATTTTAATATTTTATACACTTGATATTGCAAAAACTGTTTATTTATTTTCATATCTAATAATCAAGTTATCCCCAAGTATGGAAGGCTTAACTACTAAACTGGAGGTTTTTAAAGGACAGGAATTCTATCTTTTTCATTGCTGTATGAATATCACCAAGAACAGTGCCTGTCTGAGAACACAATAAATATTTACTGATATAATAACAGGACAGAACATATTTGTTATTTACTTTAATAAAACTTTTAGGCAGAGGAGTTCAATAAAAATGTAGGAAAATAATTTGTTGTAAGTATTCCTTGGTAATAACAATAACAATTATAATAAATATGTTTATAAAAAAAAAATGAGTGAATAGGACACATCTTCCATACTCATGGAACTCATAGCTCAGCTAGAAACCAAATAAGTAATGGAAAAAAATAAAATAAGATGAGACAGGTTGTATGATGTCGGCATTGCAAAATATAATAGCAAAAAAAAAAAAAAAAAAAGTAAAGGTTAGTTCACCTGAAAGAGGCAGAGAGGGCTAAGGAAGGGAGACACAAGTGATGAACTTTGAACATGAGTAAGAGTTTTTAAGAAGGTTAGAAACAGAATGTGTTCAAAAGGAACATCACCATAAAAGAGCACAGTCTATATCAGCTTCGTGTAGAGAAAGGGCTGAACACAAGATTGGAGAAGCAAATGGAGACTGGGCCAACACATGAAAGGAATTTAAACTATGCTTTGTACTTTCCGCACAGATACATTTTATTTCTAAAAACCTGTGAATTTACTCATTAAAAAAGAAAAGAAAAGAAAAAATGACACCTTGGCAAGTGAAATTAAAGCTCATAGAATAAGAGCAAGAATGGAAGAAAGACACTTAGACTACCATGAAAAGAGAGATCACTTTCTTCACAATAGCTACCCTACTGATTCTTTGTATAATAGTAACAGTCCTATATATAAAAAACAGCTTCTCTACTTTCAGCAAAACACAAACAAAACACTACAATAAAATTATTTAAGAAAGTTGTTCATAGGGCCCAATGGTTTTTGAAGTTCATTTTTATTATATGTGCTTTTTTTAAATTTCATATGAATGAGGGAATGTAGTACATTCATGTCTAATATCTGTCCCTTCTAACTGTCCTTGCATTACAAATGAAGATGCCACCACAAAACAAAGAAATAAAAAGGAAAGAAGGGAGAAAAGGAACTGGAGGGAGGGAAGGAGGAACGAAAGAATAAAAAACACAACAAAAGAAAAAAATCAAACTGATAAATGAACCTGGAATTCTCGCACATTTCTATATTTCAGCATTTATTGGCAGAAAGGCAAATATGTATCTTGCTTGCTTTTATTTTCCCAACTTAATTAATGCTGTCATATAGCTCCTAGTAACAGACTCATACCATAACAGTCCTCCCACATTACAAGATCAATGGAACCCTGGAAGCTACAACAGAAAGAAATTAGAATGTGCATCAAATTTGCGAAGCTCATAAAGAAAACACATTTGCCCTTCATGTATTTTTAAAGAGATTCTTGCTTCATTATATCTTGTAAATGGTTTCTCTGTTCACTATAGCAGATAGGATTGAACTTTGATGGTATTCCATTTTCAGAACAGAATGCCGCTCTGTTTTAATAAAGATTTAGTGGGGATCTTATCATATTTAGGTGCCCAGTTTTCTATAGGGATTCTGTAATGTCTGAGAAGGAACATGGCATTTAAGCTCATTTATTTGCCTGATTTTCTTCTTTCTTTATTCTTTAGCACTCAAGAATCAAGTCTCATTTCCAATTTTGAAAGATTAAGTCTTTGATCAGCTATCCCTCATGCCTTGTTTTCAGTAGCATAATTGGGTTGTATTATAAGAAAAATAAACCTGATAATTTAAAACAGTATTTAAGAATTTACATTCATTTACATTGGTTTGCCTTTAGATCATATAACTTTTAGATAAAAATGATAGTTTTGGAGTTGTGACATGTAAGTAATGAATTTAACTCCAGAACCAAAGTCTCACTACTGATAGAACTGAGTTACTTTAAAAATATTGTTTCATAAAAATAAAAAAAAAAGTATCTCTCTCATTCCATATGTAGTTATTTATTGCATCAATATATTCCTTTTGATTTTCCATGTTAGATATTTGACATTTGCTTTCTAACAACGAATCATTTCAATTGGAATAATTTATTGAAAACTGAATAATTACTTGTAAAGTTCTATTTTTGTGGATTTCAATATTTCATGGTATTGACAGTAAATACTATGTGAAAAAAACAGATTTAACTTATTGTGGTTTATATTTTGGCAATCATTGAAGAAAATGTTGAGTCTAACTACTTAGATTTATTGAAAAATTTTTTAATTTTAAAAATGTTTCAAATAGTATGTAATTTGTGATTTCTAAAATTGTTGATAGTTTCAACAACTATTTCTAAAGAGATATAATATGACTATTATGTCCATTGGTATGAGATTTTTTGCATTAATTAGATGATCTAGTATTATATCAAGGTCCCTCTATATATATTTTAATATTTCAAAGTAGTAATAGCAATTGCATTATATGCTCATTTTTTTTTGTTGTTGACCACTGCCAGATTTGTAAATGTTGGTTTCCTTATTCAAAGACTAATTATAGTGAGCTATGGGACTTTTAATAGTATATTTTATTACTTTTGATCTACATATTGTACACAAAGTATTAAATTAGTTTTAATTCATACTATCAGTATAATTTAGAAAAGAAAGAGGTTCATTAACTTTCTTATTACCAATTTAAGATTAAGTTTCCTTATTTCCCTTCTATTATAAGTAATGGTGCACAACTTTAAGATAGTTAGCTAAAGCTATTTTGATTATTATGGAGCAACATTTTAAAAGTTGAATGTCAGCTATGCATTTATAATATTTCCAGCATCTCTGAAGCATGGATGAAAATACTGACTTTTTTTCTGAAGAAATTTAAAATAATCACTATTAATAATGATCAGAAAATGTATATGTTCTTTTTTCTTTTCTTTTTTTATCTTTTAAAGATATTTTTAAATTATTTTTACTATTTTTTTATAATAATCAATTGTATTTATTTATTTTTTCTCTCCTCTTCCCCCTTCCCCTCTGATAACCATTTAGTCCATTGTCCATGTTCATTAGTCTCTGTTTGTTTGTCCTGTTCATTTGTTGCTTTTAGTTTTATATCCCGCATATAAGTGATATCATGTGATTTTCAACTTTTTCTGTCTGGCTTATTTCGCTTAGTATGATCATGTTGAAGTCCATCCATGTTGTCGCGAATGGCAGTATTTCTTCTCTTATGGCTGAGTAATATTCCATTGTACATATGTACCATAGTTTCTTTGGTCAATCGTCTACCATAGTTGCTTCCATTTCCTGGTCACTGTGAATAATGCTGCTGTGAACACTGGTGTTCAAATATCTTTTTGAATATGAGTTTTCAAGTCTTTGGGGTAAATACCCAGTAGAGGGATTGTTGGATAATATGGTAGATTAATTCTTAGTTATTTGAGGAAACTCCATACTGTTTTCCATAGTGGCTGTTCAAATTTGCAGTCCCACCAGCAGTGTATGACGGTTCTTTTTCCTTCACATTGTCTCCAGCATTTGTTATTACTTGTCATATTGGTTATAGCTATTCTAACAGGTGTGAGGTGGTATCTCATTGTGGTTTTGATTTGTATTTCCCTAGTAGCTAGCGAATGTATATGTTCTTGATTAATACTAGCTACTGTTAATTCAATATATGAAATCAATATTTTGTCAGATAAATAAAATTTAAGTTTTTATACTTGAATGCGAATAAAAACAATATTAATACTGTAATCAAAAATTACATTAAGTTATGGCATTGAACAATTGAATTATTGTGTTATTTCTTTAATGCACATAATAAAAAATTAATTCTCAAATATTCCAATGACTAAATTGCCTTCTTTTCTGAGATTATGTGAACATGAATAGATAAAATTTTAATTTTTCTGAGCATCATAAAGCACATGTATAAACTTTCTCTCAGCTATGTGTTTTTTTCATAAGCTTTATATATATATTATGTATATACAAATTGTACACAGATAGAAAACACAGTTCGCAATTCTCTGCAATTATTTAATAGAGATACTTGAGAATTATAATAATGTCAAAAATTTAATGACTATACATGCCCATTTTATAATCTCTTATTTTGTTTACCAAACCTTTCATTTACTATCCTAATATTTAACTCAAAAATGGACCAATTTTAGGGATAGCTTAGAAGAATTAGATACGGAGCATATAACAAAAGCTCTAGAATGGAGAATGAATTACTTTTGGGCATACTGGTAGGCCTCCCAAAATCCTAGGACTAGTTAAAAATTTTAGCAGGCAAATTTTCTACCTTTATAAACATATAATATAGGTGGGGTAAACTTAAAATATTGGTAGCATGGGCCATTTTCACCTCATACGAGCCTTCTACTATCATTTTATGCCAATTTAGTCTATTTTTTTTT